>CM033105.1:8943140-8985809 GCA_019321725.1 Paulownia fortunei | reverse complement strand
GAATTTCTTTCAGATGGAAGTGGCAATATCGTAGAATTTGAAGAGGTTCAAGAACCACAGAACACCTCAATTGACGCAGTAAATGGTACACCAGCTGATGTTGGACCCTCTAAGGTACAATCTCTTTGAAGATCCGAAAGGGTCTTAAGGATACCTAAGAGGTACAGCTTGTTGTTAGAGAATAAAGAAGAGGGACTCTCCTTGGATAATGATCCAAGAAGCTATGGAGAGGTGATGTCTGACATCGACTCAAAGAAGTGGCAAGAAGCTATGCAGTCCAAAATAGACTCTATGTACTCCAACAAGGTATGGACTTTGGTGGACCCAACACAAGGAATTGTTCCTATTGGCTGCAAATGGGTCTACAAGTAGAAGTTTGGAGTAGATGGAGAGGTAGCGACCTATAAGACACGATTGGTAGTAAAAGGTTATACTCAGAAGCAAGGAATTGATTATGAGGAAACTTTTTCACCAGTAGTGATACTTAAATCCATACGGATACTGTTAGCCATATCTGCATATTATGACTATGAGATATGGTAAATGGATGTGAAGACCGCTTTCCTTAATGGAAATATTAAGGAAGAGATCTATATGAAGCAGCCAGAAGGCTTCATATCCAGGGAGAGCGAGCAAAAGGTTTGCAAGCTCCAAAGATCCATTTATGGACTCAAGCAAGTTTTGAGGAGTTCGAACATCCGGTTTGATTAAATGATCAAAATGTTTAGCTTTCATAAGAACCCGAATGAACCATGTGTCTACAAGAACGTTAGTGAAGTGCAGTTACATGTTGTGCTCTACGTTGATGACATCCTACTCATTGGGAATGATGTAGGGATGCTGCAATCAACGAGGACTTGGTTATCTAATCAGTTTTTTATGAAGAACTTGGGAGATGCATCTTTTATCCTAGGGATAAAGATCTATAGAGACAGATCTAGAAGGATGATCAGACTATCCCAGTCCATGTACATAGATAAAGTGCTGGTTTAGCATGGAGGAATCCAAGAGAGGATTCCTGCCTACGAGTCATGGAGTTTCACTCTCTAAGGTTATGTCTCCTAAGACACCTGAAGAGAGAGAAAGGATGGCTCGCATACCTTATACTTTTGCAATAGGGAGCATAATGTATGCAATGTTATGTATAAGGCCTGATATAGCACATGCTCTGAGTGTCACGAGCAGATATCAGTCCAATCTAGGGAAAGAACACTGGAAAGTCATTAAAATGATCCTTAAGTACTTGAGAAGGACTAAGGATATCTTTCTGAGATACGGCAATAGAGAACTAAAACTGGAGGGATATACAGACTCTAGTTTTTAGTCCGAAATAGATGACTCGAAGTCCATGTCTGGATACATATTCACCTTGAATGGTGGTGCGGTTAGTTGGAAGAGTTCCAAGCAAGAGATGACTGTAGACTCTACCACCGAATCTGAATATATTGGTACATCAGATACAACAAAAGAAGCTGTTTAGATTAGAAACTTCATCCAAGTGTTGGGTGTAATTATATCCATTGTTGATCCAATTATGATTTATTGTGATAATAATGGAGCCATTGAACAAGCAAAATAGCCAAAATCTCATCAAAGATTCAAGCACATAATGAGACGATATCACTTGATCAAAGAGATCATTGGTAAAGGCGACATCATTGTGGATTGAGTTGCCTCAACAAAAATGTAGCAAACCTACTTACTAAGCCCTTAGCACAGAAGATATTAGATAGACATCTTAGAAGATGGGCCTTAGATACATGGGCAATTGGAGCTAGGGCAAGTGGGAGATTGTTAGAGTAGGATGCCCAACGCCCCAATTAGATTGAGTGTATTATACTCTTTTGCTTTTATAAGATAATCTTATTGGGAATCATATTAATAAAAAGGTATTTTCTTTATCTTATGTCTTGCATTTTTTATTTCTGCACATTAGATAAAGTTCTTAAACCAAATTTAGCTACGGGGCATGGTCGTGCATATGATGGTGATCATAGAACATCCCTCTAAGGCTTTGGTCTTAAATAAGTTTTGAGTCGATAGCTTTTTGAGATGGGATATCAAATAGCTCACTAAGACTCGTACATATGATGCATGCTCGTGAGACGAGGATATCACATTCCATTGGTATTAGCGTAGAGACGTAAGTGCATGTATGTGGGTGCTTGTTAGGGAACAAGCACACCAAACAAGTATATATATATATATATGATATATATCTATCTTGATATTATTTGAAGAGTTCAAATTAATATTAACAATGTATGTAGACAATTTTGATGATTAATGTAGTCTCAAATTAGTTCACATACAATAGGAGAGAGAAAAGAGAAGAGTTCTTGTAAGATTTGGAATCCTTCCAAGATAAGGTTTTGAAATAGTTCAAAATAAAAAACTTTCCAAAAGTTGGAAAAGGATTAAAATTCTCAACCCTGTATATACGAGGGATGAAAATTACATAATTCAATTCAAAAAATTTGAGCAAAATTTTTTTTATTTAAAGTCTTTTATTTTTACTCTCCAAGAAAAGAAAAGAAAAGAAAGAAAATCAGTTTCTTGTTATTCTCTTCATATTATTGTTTCAAGAACTTATAGAATCAATCTTTATTGTTCTTAAAAATTACTCTGGTTCTAAATTAGTAAACAATTAACAGGATACTAGCGAATTCTTTTGATTAGTGTTCCTCTTCCATATTATGGACCTGATAGAGGGGAAACATTTGAATCCCTACAAGTTTTGATAGTCTGGGATAAGCAATTGATTGCTTCATTCCCTACAACAACCAGAGTGCACGAAAGGTATAATTCGATTTTATATTTATTTATATATTCACTTGAATAAGCGCGATCGTTAAAATTATTTTCGAATCAAAAGGGTTAAATTTATGTTTGATAAAAATTTTAATTTTCTACTGCATATACTGATTATAGTGAACCTAACAGAAAATGCATTGCACGATGTTTATATCATATTTTTAACATGCATGATTTTTACTTGTTGGGGGTTAGCTCACATTGTTCATACATTATAGGTGAGCATGGTGAACCTTAAGCCCTCTAATTTATAAAACTAGCTGATGGAGCTTCTACAGGTTTTCGAGGATCACAGTACATAGATGATAACCTGTTGGTATATTTTGTGGATTGTTATTCAGATTTTGATATTTGTTGTATTATATTGTGAGTTGTTATTCTGATTTTAATGTTTCTTGTAATATATTTAGGGATTTTGTATTATATATAACTTTTGAAAACTTATTGTAAATAAGTTTGAGTATCGGGTAATTGTGATGGATATTATGTTTGACAGTGTAAAAAACATACAAGTTTGAGGATTATCACATCCCACTCAATATTATGTTTGACAGTATAAAAAAAATGCACACATATATATATATATATGTATTACCCTATCAAAATTATTTCTACAATTATATATATATATTTAGTGGCATGTGATAATCCTCAAGCTGGGGCTATTACTCTGGTATCTCTGGGACTTTGTGATACTGGGGCTCCTTGGGTTACTGGTTGACTTCATTATTGTAGCTTCTTATTTCGAGTGAGCTCCTTGTATGATGGTTTCTCTAGTTTTTGTTCATGTTTGCATTCTTAATATCGTGATAGGGGTTTCCATAGATGGCGCTAGAATAATATAGGTAAATATTCCTACCTTGAGGTGGATAGATATTCCCCATGTTGAGGTGGACTCTTTCTTGAAATGAGTGGGATCCTTCTCCAATAATTGAGCTTCCTCGAGAGAATGAATTCCTTCCTGCAAGCAACTCTTCCTTCCCTACTAGCAAGCAACTCCTTGAGACAGGATTCCCTTCCTTCAATATGTACAGACCTTTAGGGGTTCCTAGGAGTATCCCAAACCCCTCCCCTGCTTAAGTCAATTAATGTCCAAAAGAACAAAACTGAACTTAAAACAGTTATTGAGCAAAATGAATTGCATGCCTTGTAAATGCATAGAAAAATGATATTTATATATGCTTCATTGGGATGTCTTTAATGTAATTTGAGCACGTAAACCTAAATATTTGATTGGGCTAAGATCAAAATATATCCATAAAAAATAATAATTTTAAAATACAACTGGTTAGCAAAACCATTTTGCAACCGTACGTTCCCATCCAAACCGTCTCCATCCTTGGTCCCACGCTCTCTTTTGCGTGGGTGGTGAAAAAATCTAAGCGAAAAATGTGCTCATTCAAACTTAATTAATTTTTTTATGTGCTTGTCTCACCCTTAATCCATCAAGAGAAACAGATATTTAAGTCCTCCAAGACCTAGCGTTTATTTATTCACAAGCCGGCAACGTTATTTGTGGTTATCTGAAATCTATTTTTTTTGTAATAAACAACCCTTCTCTTATGTAATGTATCTTTTCGTCCTTCTATTACTATACCTTCGAAAGCACCCAAATAGTTTCCGTCTTTGTTATTCCCTTTTGTCAGATTATTTCCTCGTCTAGAATCTCTTTTCAAAAGGGTTTTCTTATGGTTCTTGGGAAATCTTATTGGTTGACAAGAACTATACTTTCATTCAATGATATAATTGCATAGCACTTGCTGTCCAGTATTTGTCAATTGTCATTATTTATTTAAAGAAATGGTGGACTATCTTGAGGCATTATTTATAAAAAAAAATTTGTTTCCCTCGATCACACTTGTGAGTTGTAGGGAAACAAAAAAGGAAAAAAGTAAAAAAAAATTGAATAGAAGTGTTGTTTGGTACAAAAATTAGCTAGTTGAGTTCATTATAGATTATAAATATATATCAAGCAACAACATATAAATTGGTTTCTTCGCATAATTTATCACTAAAAATTTGTAAAATTATTTAAGCCATAAACTTTAATCATACCTAAAAATCTATTAAACAGTTAAATAATGTGACACAACAAGGCTACTATCAGTTAGTGGAGTAGTGGCGCCAGAAAATTTATTTTACTTGCTAGCCATGATTTTAACACTTGTATGATATTCTCTTGTGAAGATTCCATCAAAGGCATAATTCTAAGGAAGTAGTGAGTAATATACAAACTAGTTGTTGTTGCACACTTGCACTTCATAGTTATCAAAGCGTGACAACTAATATATTAATAACGTCGGTAGTAATGAATTTTATGTATATGCGGTTGTTGCTGACAATACACAGCCAGGGTAGAGTCATGGCATTCCCTCCTGAAGATTCAAATTAAAACTTGATTTGTATGGTTTATTTTTTTTATTGTAATTTAATATTGTATTTTGTATTACATATTATATATCTACGTTATGTGTATAAAATATTTTTTAAAATATACATTTCAACTTAATTATATACAGGTGTACAACAAAAAAATTATAATGCAAAAATCTAAACCGGCTCCAAGCAAGGCTAAAAACGACATGTGCAGTGGTCGTATGTAATTATTTATACCAACAGAGACACAATGCTTGCAAGTATAAAAGGAGGCTTGGTGTAGTCAGTAATTATCAAAGAGTGTCAAGTGATGGAGGAGGTGAAGAACAAGTTTGTAGCAATAAAGGGTCACATAAATGGTGCTCCAACTGAGTCTGATTTTGAAATCATGACTGAGACAGTTTCTCTTTCAGCAAGAACCAAAGAGGTGATTGTTAAAAATCTGTACGTGTCAGTGGATCCATACCAGCTCAACCGCATGAAGAGCCACAGCTCCTCTCACGCAGCCATAAATTTCGCCGCCCCCATCACCCCCGCCACGTATGTGAATTTCTGATTTTCTTTTGTAATATGCGTGATTTATCAGTGGATAATTTAAGAAAATGCTATGTTTTGATTGTTTTTTTTTTTTTTTTATCTTGCCACCATGGTCCATAGATGTGTGGCTCACAATTTTTAACAATAGTAGTGTGTGTTACATTTGCGTGTGCGGTAATTATTAAAAATTGTAAGGAACTCTTTATAATTTTTTTATTATAGATTTTATTTTATGTATTTATTGATATTTTTATAAATGAAGAAAAAGGCATAAAAAACTACAAGAAGAATTGATAAACTAAAATAAGTATTGATGGGCGAAAAAGATGATGTTGGTGAGAGGAGAGAAACAGCAAAAGTTGGAGAGAGAATGCAAAAGAAAAGTCAGAGTTGGACAGAGAGAGAGAGAGAGAAATAGGGGGAAAAAAGAAAAGAAAAGAAAAGAAAAAACCACTTGGGCATGTTCTTATTTATAATGAAATGACTAATTCTGTGTTCTCTCCTAGAGTTTTATCTAGAAACCCGTTTGATTCAATCCCATCTAGCAACAGGCATCATATCATCGTGTAACTTATTTTTATCTTGGTTTTTTTACCATAATTTTTTAAAATATATTCATTATATGCGGGTGTCACAATATATAACTAATTTTTTTTAAGAAATAATATATGCCCTAGTAGTATTAATTTTCTGAAAACAGTTGCGCGATTGTTTTGACAGGCCGTTGATGCGTACGGTGTAGGTCGAGTGGTGGCGTCGGGGCGGCCCGATTTAGCAAAGGATGAGCTTGTGGTTGGACTGCTCACCTGGGGAGAGTACACCGTAGTAGAAGAAGGCAGGCTGTTGAATAAGTTGGATCCCATGGGCTTGCCTTTGCCTGACCATGTTGGGACTCTTGGTAAGTCTGTCCCACTTCATGGAATATATTCTATTTAATTCCACCTTTTTTGAAAATAAAGAGGCACCAAATTAATATTGGACAAATGCGGCTAAATTAAAAGGAAGTAAATTATAAGTTCTTAGAAATGTTATATCTTATCTTAAATATTACTAGCATTCATTGGTTTTGAAAAGAAATTTGCTTTAGGAGCGAATATGATGTTTTTAGTTGGTAAGTGAGAGTAAGCTTTTCATCTACTCAGCCAAGCTAAAGAAGCTTGAGATTTAATTTCTAAAAAAAAAAATTAAATTGAGATCTCTTTACTGTAATTATTTTTTCAGAAGAGCTTATAATTAAATTCTTATCACACTATTTTTTAAGTTTATAAGCTTTTTTTTCCTAAATTTTATCAAGAAATCTGGAACATATTTTAAATTCTTAAAATTTGCTCTAGTATGCTTCGTAAAAAACCCTGGCTTAGTATGCTTCGTAAAGAACTCTGGCTTAGTATGCTTCGTAAAGAACCCTGGCTTAATCAATAATAATAGTGAATCGAATCAAAGGTTAAATAAATCATTAACGAGATTAGTACTTTAAAATTAATTTGAACTGCTTTAAACAAAATGCACTTCTAGTGAATGATTTTATAAACGTCTACAAGATTTTTAAAAAGTCAATATCAATAATTTGGAGGAAAACAACTCTTTTGGTGCATTGATGCTTCAAAAGAATATTAAGACATGAATACTTGGCAGGATTTAGTGGACTTACAGCCTATGGAGGGTTCTTTGAAGTATGCAAGCCAAAAAAGGGAGAAAGCGTGTTTGTGTCCGCTGCTTCTGGATCTGTGGGAAGTCTAGTTGGACAATATGCAAAGCTCTTTGGTTGCCATGTCGTTGGCTGTGCTGGTACCCACAAAAAGGTGTACCATTTTCCTTTTTTTCTTGTTTTATATTTCCCCCACATCTTTTTGGCTTTTTCTTTCAAAATATAAAATAAAATGGAAAACATCGTTTGTTTTGATTTAAGATTTAATGAAGAAAAGTGAAAAGAAAAAATGAGCAATTAGTAGAAATTAACTTTTGTACATTTTCTCTCGTATCAAATGAGGACTAAATTTAAAAAAAAATAATAATTGAATATCATGAAAGGAGTGCAGTTATTTGTATAACAGAAAACGCAAAATTTGTCATTTAAATTGGTCTATATAGACATTTGGTATTTTATGTTGGTACGATTTAATTTTAGTACACTAATTTTTTAAAATTAGCATATTTAGTTCGATTTTTTTGCTGAAAAATTCAATTTTGACCGACAATTACTGACATGTCAATAAATCACTAAAATCTACGGACATGGGTTACAATTTGAGGACTTCTACAAATTTTAAAAGAAAATAGGTGATGTGGCTGCTTATTTGTATTATTTTATAGAAAAAAAAATCAAATCATGTGCCACCTAAACGACAAATGAAAGGAAAAAATTAAGTCATAATTTATTTTATATTTATTCTTTTTCCATATTGTAAAATTATAAATGCTAATTCTCATTTTTTGTACTTTTCTCCTTCATCTTCTTCCTTACCCACCGTCGCCACCTGCTGCCACCTGTCAATCCTCTTTTCTCTCTTTTTCTTCTTCTTCCACGAAATCAACACCTCAAACCACCAAACCACTTCTTCTTCTACCCAAATCTATACCACCAAACCACCACCCACCCACCTCTGTCACCCGTCTTTCCTTATCCTCCTCCTCATCTTCTTCTAATAAAAGTTAAAATATAAAAAATTATTTTAATAAATTATGACAATTCTTCTTCTTCACATTTTAATAAAAATTGAAAAATTATTTTTTGTAAATTAATAAAAGAAGAAGAAAAGAAAATGAGATATTGTGAAAACTATTTTATGTAAAATTTTATATTTTTTGGTAATTAAGAAATTATTTAAATATATTATATAAACTACTACTTATTTTGTTTATTATTGAAATTCAAGTAATTGTTAACTTTTTAAATATAAATTGTTTTCAACATTTTATTTCTTTATTTTCTATATTTTCTTATATTTTAAAATTTAAGAAATTATTTAAAAAATAATATGTAAAGTATTTCGATTTTTTTGAGATTTTACAAGTTTTTTGAAGATGGAGGAGAAAAGAAAAAAATAAAAAATTGGATTTTTTAAAATTTTACAAATAGAAAATGAATAAGTATAAAATAAATTATTATCTAATTTTTTATGTCCACTTGGAAATTCCACATATTTTGTTTATTATCTTCTCATTTTGTCCACATAATTGTCACATCATGTAATATTTCCTCGAAATTTGAAAATTCTGATATTATAGTCCATATTAGCAAATTCCAAATTCTGATAGTTTTTTGTGCCATGTCAGAAATTTCTTGTCAAAATTGAATCTTTCACCAAAAGTTGGACTAAATTTTTTAATTTTGAAAAGTTAGTATACTAAAATAAAATTGTGTCAACTTGAAAAATCAAATGTCTATCTAGGCCACTTTAGAGGACGACTTTTGTATTTTTTTTAATATATATATATATATTAGACATAAAAAGTTTTTAAAATTATTAACTAATCTAAATAAATCTCAGATTTTTATAGGTAATTGTGAATAACTATATATTATACTAAATTTAAGAAATATTATAGATAGAATTTCGTACATAGCAAAAAATTACATTCATTTGGACTATTAAGGACATTTAATTGGATGGCCTCAATTCTATTTTACAACATATAAACTGCTCATACTTTTTCTAAGAACTTTTCCAGTGTGATTTTGATTTGATTTTATTTTATTTTTTGTACTTATGATTTTCTGTCGAATATTACTTACTTTCAACTAAAAAAATCTAAATGCATATTAAATTCATACATCAGTAACGATTGTGCCAAAAATAATCGTTGCAATAGAATATGAAGCCGAAAGTAACTTGTATCTTTAATTTACTAATAGTAATCGTCAAATATTATTAGTTGTAAGAAATCTAATTATCAAAATTGCTAAATAGCCTGCGGTAGCTAGGTTTGGTCATTCACTTTGCGTCGAGTTAAAGTTCTGTATGAAAAACGTAATTTTAATATAATTTCAATACCTGAATTTACATTCCATGTAGTAAACTAACATGATTTTATGCGACAATTGTATTATATGTAGGTTGATTTGCTTAAGGAAAAGCTTGGTTTTGATAATGCATTCAACTACAAGGATGAGACCAATCTCAAGTCAGCTCTAAAAAGGTTTTAGTAGTTTTCCCACTTTGCACAATTATATACAAATCATCTTTCCATGTACTTTTTTATCATACACTTAGACTTCATTCTTTTTCAACTTAGTTTGGTAAAATGTGGTTTTCCACTTGAAGTATATAGATAGTTCAATTTTGAATAATGTTCTCAACTTCTTGTTTATGGCTTTATGCCATCAATATAACTGAAACTGTAAATAGACATGGTAATTTATTATCGTTTTGAACATTTAATTTCCAGTTAGTTTTGACAATGAGTTTGAGAAAATGATTTTAAAATAAAATGTATTTTGAAAAAAGCAAATGATAAACTTCTAAAAACCAATATCTAGTTTGTTTTAAAAAAATTGTTTGTTCCTTTCTAAATTGACGCAGGTACTTTCCCGAGGGCATCGACATATATTTTGACAATGTGGGAGGCGAGATGCTGGAGGCAGCAGTGGCTAACATGAACAAATTCGGTCGAGTGGCGGTCTGTGGTGCCATTTCGGAATACACTGGCGGCGGCAGGAGGGCAGCTCTGGAGATGCTAGAAGTGGTGTACAACAGGATCACAATTCAAGGATTTCTGGCTGCTGATCATATGAAATGCTATGCCGATTTCATCTCAACCACGGCAGAGCACCTCCGCACCGGCAAAATGCAGGCGCTTTGTGACATCTCGCATGGTCTGGAGAGTGTGCCTTGTGCTTTCATAGGGCTCTTTTGTGGTGATAATATAGGGAAAAAGATTGTGCAGATTGCAGATGAATGAGTGATTGGATCGGACTTTTAGGGTCAAAAGCAAGTCTTTCATTGGCGTTATTTTCTGAAAATTTTAGTGAATTATGTCGTAATATGAGCAAGACCAAAACTTATTACATATTCTGGGATATCATCTTCACCTTCCCTGAAGTGATCAGTGAGAAGCCGTGCAGAACTCATGCTAACTCCCCATGAGTTTGTTGGGTTCGCACGATCCCTTGAAACGTATATGTAGCGGAATTTAAATTTTTTCAAAAACATAAATATACATTACATCACATATAATTAAAACGAATCCCGAAACCCTTTCGCGATTATTCAGTTGTGCGTTTTCTGATAGTTAAATAAAGAAATTTTCAAAAACCCTTACTTTGATTTGCACTCCCACTGATGTAAGGATTGAAACGATTCAAATCATTATCCCTGCATGAAAGTATCTCCATGTTCTTCAATTCAAAACCCTTTTGATTGAATTTTGATTCGCTTCTAGGATCCCAAATGTTATCCCTCTAATGGTATTCACACTTTAGATGCCCACTTGCAATCGAATTTTATGCTAGTAGTTTTCGATTCGATATTTCTATCCCAAAATAATTTTGTTTGGAACAAGAACACACTAACAATTAGTGTTTTATGTGTTTAATTTAATTCTTAATTCAACAATTGAATCAAGAATTAAACTAAATAAAAGGTTGGCGAACTTTTGGAAATTGAAAGGGAAATGAGAGACGAATTTTTGAGATAAAGAAAACTATTTTTCTTCAAGAGAGAGGGGTTGTTTTCCACGTTTTTTCTTCACAAAAATCTGCAATAAAATCCCCATAATAAACGTCCAAAAAGATTGTCAATAAAGGCTACCACAAGTCCTTTGCATGTATGACTCTTCTTCCTTTCTTATCTCAACTCTTTTAATAAGTTTCCTTATCTCATAAGAACTTTTCTTTTTCCTTATTACCTCTTACAAATTGATTTCTAAATTCAACTTCCTCTATCAATTGGATTCACAATCCAATTTCCTAATAGGCTTCCTACAAGCCCACACCTAATGGACCCAGACCTAAGTAATCAATAGACCCTACTTTAATTGATCCAATCAATTAAATTATTTTATTTATTTAATTAGACCCATCTAAATTAATTGATCTAATCAATTAATTAAATATTTCAATTGGGCTCCCTAATCCAATTAGGTCCAATCAATTAATCCAATTAATTAATTAAATTAATTCCATACTTGAATTAATTTAAGCTCCATTAATTAATCATATTAATTAATTTAATCCAACACTTGAATTAATTTCTAGGCTAGAAATGGACTTGCCCAAGTTTTGTGTATGACCCCTTAGGTTCACTTTAAGCTAGTCGTGGGATCACAACTCTTGTGACTTAGTTGAATAATTAATTATTTTGATTAATTAATTCAATTAATAATTCTTTTGGAATTAATTCATTAATTCCAAGAACCCACAAGATATGGGAAACACCTAGCAATGCATCATGACTCCTAGTCTAAGGTGAATGTGCGAACCTATTCCAATTATGAATACCATGCAAGTACGGTCCTTCTATCATTTAATCTCCCGATTAAGCCTAGGGCATGGATATTAAGTCGAAACCCCATTCGCTCAATAACTATGTTTCCATTCTTAGTAGCTTGACTCGATGATGAATAATTAAAAAACCCCATGTCTAATTTCCATCCAACCTTGGTCAAGGATTTTAGAGTCAAGTATAGTGGAACATATAGGAGATTCACCTATTCATCTAGATAGGTGACAGACCCTTTGTTGTCCACTCATTAATCTCCATACATGAAGATGTTACACCCAATATAAACCCCTTGTGATTGTCATGGAATCGAGAAATACATCAAAGTACAACATGTCATGCACAAGTTTACTATGGTGCCTCAAATCCAATGACTAATTCTTGTACTATCGTAACGCGAAAATTCCCATTTGATAATATAATATTCCAATTGAGAATTTTTAGGTGGGGTAGTTCAGTGTACTTGTTCCCAACCATCACTCACATACATGCACTAGTGTCTCCACACCAATGTCTATGGAATTAGGCATCCTCCTTTCGAGCCTGCATCGTATGCGCAAGTCTCAACGGGATCATTGATGTTCCATCTCATTGATCCTTGACTTGGAACATTTTAAGATCATAGCCTCAGAGGTATATTCTAGGATCACCATCATATGCGCAACCACGTCCCACAGCTATGTGTGATCTAAGGACTTTATCTAATTCTTATGATGAATTTAAGATAAAGATTATTATTTAAATGATATTAATATAAATAAGAATGATTCATAAGAGTATAAGAACGACCAGATCAATTGGCTTGCCGGGCACTACTCTAACAATCTTCCACTTGCCCTAGAGATAATTACCCTCGTATTAAGGCCCATCTTCCCCAGATGTCCTTCAAATACTTATTTAAAGGGTTAAATCAGTGGGTCTGCAATGTTTTTTGCCGAGACAAATCTTTCCACACTGATGTTGCCTCTACCAATGATTTTCAAAATCACAGTATCGCTAATCTATTTCTCCTTGGATCTTTTGATGAGACCTTGGCTTATTTGCTTATGCAATAGCCCCCATTGTTATCGCAGTACTCCAGTACTCAATCAACAATGGTTGGAACTACATCTAACACTTGGATTAAGTTCCTTATCCAAATAATCCATTTTTACAGCATCATATGCCCCGATGTATTCAATCACGGTGGTGGAATCCACAGTTGTTACAAGTTTGGAACTCTTTCCAACTAACCGTCCCACCATTTAGGATGAACACGAATTTAGACATAGACTTCAAGTTATCTACTTTAGACTAAAAACTAGATGAAGCATCTAAGTTTTAGTTCTCCATAATCGTACTCCAAGAATAAATCCTTAGTTCTTCATAAATACTAAAGATCGTCTTTACGGTTTCCAATGCTTTTCGCATCGAATTGATTGATATTTGCTCGTAACACTAAGAGAATTTCTAATATCAAATCATGTATATAGATTTTCATATTTTATTCTTTCTTTTAAGGATGCATAAAAAATGTGATTCATTATTTCTCTTTCTTTCAAAAGTCTTTGGGGATGAGGACTTCGAAAGAAAAATCCCCTGACTCATAAACAAGAATCTCTCCTAGGATTCTTCCATGCTAAACCCTTTTAGCATCTAATTTATGTACTTGGATTTAGGATAGTCCAAGCACCCTTTCAGATCTATCTCCATAAATCTCAATCCCTAATACTTAGAATGCTTATCCGAAATCCCTCTTGGAGAACTTTGTAGATGACAAGTTTCAATTGACTGCAATATTTCTACATCATCTCTATGAGTAAAATGTCATCAACGTAAAATACAAGAATCATTACCATACTCCCACTAACCCTCTTGTACACATATGGCTCATTCGCATTCCTAAGAAAATCAAACCATTTGATTACTTTGGAGAATCGAATGTTCCATATTTGGAAAATTTATTTTGAGTCCTTAATGGATCTCTGAAGCTCGCAAACTTTTTACTTGCATTTGTTTGATATGAAAACCTCAGGCTGCTTAACTTATATCCCTTTCTCAATACCCTTATTGAGAAAGACGGTCTTCATATCTTTTTGCCATATCTAGTAGTCGTAATACGTAGATATAACTAGTATAATCCGAATGGACTTTAGCATCACATCTTGGTAAAAGGTATCCGCAACATTCAACATATTAACTTTGAGTGTAACACTTTGCTACCAGTCATGCCTTTATAGATCACCACCTCCTCATGTTCTTCAATTTATATTTGTAGACCTGTTTGCAGCTAATGGGAACCATTCCCACTTATGGGCCCACCAAGGTCAAACCTTGTTGGAGTATATAGAGTCCATTTTGGATTGCATGGAATTTTGCCATTTTTCGAATTGATATATCATTACTCCTTAGTTAGATCAATATTTAGAAAGGAGATCTTCCTTGCTGCTCTCTAGCAAGAGACTCTTATCATATAAGTAGCCCCGAGATCCTTTCAGATTTCATTAGAGGTTGTGTACTAAAAGTTTTAGTAATTTGTTTATACACCATTGCCACTTGTGAGACAAACTGTGATTCTTGAACTGTTTCAAGTTCTATGTGTTAGAGTAGGATGCCCAACGCCCCAATTAGATTGGGTGTATTATACTCTTTTGCTTTTGTAAAGACAATCTTATTGGAAATCATATTAATAAAAAGGCATTTTCTTTATCTTATGTCTTGCATTTTTTATTTCTGCACATTAGATAAAGTCCTTAGACCAAATTTAGTTACGGGGCATGGTCACGCATATGATGGCGATCATGGAACATGCCTCTAAGGCTTTGGTCTTAAATAAGTTCCAAGTTGAGAGTTTTTTGAGATGGGACATCAAATAGCTCAGTAAGACTCGTACATATAATGCATGCTCATGAGACGAGGATGTCACATTCTATTGGCATTAGCGTAGAGACGTAAGTGCATATATGTGGGTGCTTGTTAGGGAACAAGTACACCGAATATGGCCAGCAAGAAATTCTTAGTTGGAGGCTTTGCCCGTCGAAATAAAAATTTCTGTGTTGCGATAGTACACGACTAGTCCTCAGACTTGAGGCACGATGGTAGCCTTGTATGCATCCTGCAGCACTTTGATATATCTTCTGATTGCTTGACAATCACAAAGGGGGTATGTTGGGTGTTGCACTGGTGTGCATGGAGGTTTGTCAGTGGCCAACATAGAATTCGACACTTGTTTTTTTTTAAACAAGGGAATCTCCTGTGTTTTCATAGTTCGTGATTCAAAGACCTTGGCCAAGGCAGAATGAATTGTGATTCATCAAGAATCATTGGAACTTGAAATGGGATCACAACAATTGAATCATTTAGGGTTTCGACTTATAATCCATGCCTTAGATTCAATCAGGAGATTAGCTGTCGAAAGGACCGTACGTGTATGGTACTCGCAACTGAAATATGTTTACTCGCTATTTCACCTAAGACTAGTTTGCCATGATTACTTGCTAGGTGTTTTCATGGATAGTGAGGTTCTTGGAATTAAGGAGTTGATTCCAAGTGGATTAATTAATTGGAATAATTGTTATTCATAAGTTGCAAATGTTGCAAACCCACTACTAGCTTAGTAGTGAACCTAAGAGGGTCACACATCTTTATGGAAAGTAACATTTTTAATTTTAGAATTTATCCAATGGTTGAAAATTAATTAATACTGATCAATTAATTAATTAAGGGTTCTATTTAATTTAATAGTTAAATTAAATTATTCAATTAAGTAATTGGATTATTTAATTGGACCTAATTTGATTAGGAAGCCCAATTGGAGTAAATTAAATTAATCAATTGGATTGAATCAATTGAATTGATTTGGGGATTTTTGAGTCCAAGCCCAAAATAAATGTGGATCACTTAAGAAGCCCACTAAAGTATGAAGAGAATAAATTAAATAAATATGATTTATTTAATTAACATATTCATAGATAAATAAATATAGTGACCAATTTTATAGGATAAAATAGGCCACTAAGATTTAATTTATGTATAAATATAATTATAGTATATATATATGATATATATCTATCTTGATATTATTTGAAGAGTTCAAATTAATATCAACAATGTATGTAGACAATTTTGATGATTAATGTAGTCTCAAATTAGTCCACATACAATAGAAGAGTGAAAAAAGAAGAGTTCTTGGAAGATTTGGAATCCTTCCAAGATAAGGTTTTGAATTAGTTCAAAATAAAAACTTTCCAAGAGTTGGAAAAAGATTAAAATTTTCAGCCCTATATATATGAGGGATGAAAATTACATAATTCAACTCAAAAATTTGAGCAAAAATATTTTGTTTAAAGTCTTCTATTTTTACTCTTCAAGAAAAGAAAATAAAGAAAAAGAAAATCAGTTTCTTGTTATTTTCTTCATATTATTGTTTCAAAAACTTAAAGAATCAATCTTTATTATTCTTGAAAATATACTCCGGTTCTAGATTAGTAAACAATTAAAAGGATACTAGCGAATCCTTTTGATTGGTGTTGCTTTCCGTATCGTGGACCTGATAGAGGGGAGACACTTGGATCCCTGCGAGTTCTGATAGTCCAGGATAAGCAATTAATTGCTTCATTCCCTACAACAACCGGAGTGCACGAAAGGTATAATCCGATTTTATATTTATATATTCACTTGAATAAGCGCGATCGTTAAAATCGCTTTCGAATCAAAGGGGTTAAATTTATGTTTGATAAAAATTTTAATTTTCCGCTGCGTATACCCCTGCGATTATAGCGAACCCAACACTATGATCTAGCAATTTCTATCTAATAGAAATTTCTTCTTCTCAAGAAGTCGGTGTCCCTAGAAAACAAACTCCTTTGTTCTTAGGAACCATAGAAATGGTATCCTTTATATTCATTTTGATACCCAAAAATTTGCATAAGCTGGATTCACATCCACCATATCTCCCATTAACTGCTTTAAAGAAGCAGACCCTTTATACCCTTAGGTATATATGCGATGGGTCTTTTATCACATCATATCTCATATGATGTTTTGAGCACCAATTTAGATGATATCCTTGATAAGAATATCATCAATTCTAGGGTGAATTCCCAGAATGAAGGAGGAAATAAGTGAAACTCAACTCGGATTCACTTAAAGTCAGAATCTAATTTTCTGTTTGATAATCAAGAACTTACCACCTTAGTATTCTCTTTCTCGATCACATCGATGGATTTAATACTTTGGCCGATTTAATTCTCTATTTCATGTCTAAATTCTTTGAACCCTTCAAAGGATCTTAGAATAATGAAGTAAGAATAGTTCGTTTGTACACTAACACTTAGTGGACTGCTTACGTCCCTTTAGATCACATCCAAAGGTGTGGTTTGCTCCATTTGTCCCACAAATTATGATTTGGTCATGTTTTCCTAGAGATAAGATTTACAAGTTGGCACCTAATGCAAATCTAAAAAGTTAAGCAAATGTACTATCTTTTGAACTCTTTATTTAGAGATATGACCTAATCTATCTTACCACAAGTATGCACTGTTTTGACTATCTAATTCTTAGATTAGTTTGTTGATTATGTAGCATGGAATGTTGGGATTGTATAGTTCATTTGTCAATGTAGCAAAGACAATTAACTAATACTAACCTAATTCCATCTAGAGTTAAGTGGATCATTCCTATAGCCAATAAAGCAACACTTACTTTATTCTCAAGCTTAAGGATCATCCTTTATCTTAGTCTCCATTTTTCTTATGATCCACTGCAACACCTTGCAAAGATGAGATCATATTCGATATTCAATACCCAAGAAAAAATTTATCAACCTTAATGGTTGATATCAACAAAGTATAAACTTCAAATAGAACCCCTTCTAATTAAACTAAGCAAGTCAATACTTGTGTTTCCTCTTTCTATGCCCTAAATATCCACAATGGTGACAAACATCTATATTGAGCTGGTAAGTTTGTTTGTTTGTCTAGATTATCTTATGTGGAATTACTAGCGATAACCATTATCCCATGCGAGACAAAAATTTAAGCATTCATTCAATTAATTATCGACTTATGATATGGTCTTTAATTATAAATGTCTCCCACTATTTTATTCAAATCCCATCACCCTCTAGATGGAAATTCGGGAAATCTAATTTCTTAGTGGGTTTGAGATCCAACTAGCCTTGCCATACACCACAATTTTATGAGCCCATACAACAAAACTATAAGGTAGCTAACAACATTAGCAATTGCATCCCCATGCAACCCTCAAGCTATTTTGCCTCACCTCTTCCCATACACCCTAATTTTATGAGCCCATATGATACTAAGTGTCAAGTATTACCCATCAAATATCCATGTAGATGGAGCATCTAAACGTCCCACGACTCATGGCCAACGATAAAGACGAGTTCACCCCATGGGCAACTCAATGCTTAGTAGTGGTCACAACTTGCCAACACTTAGCACATCCCACGACTCATGGCCAACAGACTAAATGTGGTAGCGTATCGGCATGCCACTAATTTTGATGGAAGGCATGGACGATTGGGTCCCACCCAATATTGTCCATTTACGCTTGATATCGAACTAATAAAGGTTCTCAACTTGAAATATTTTCAAGTGAGGGTCATACTAGATTTATTATACAAGGTCTCATCATTTTCTTTTCTTGTTTATTTAATGTTCACTATCCTAATGATGAAAAACATACATCATAAGGAAGCATTAAATAAACACAACATGTATCACATACATACTAAAATAAATAGATGATCATGAGCCTTTAATCCTATGCGATCCACTCGAGCCAAAGTGGATCTAGGTCAATCTAAGGGTGATAATTAAAATGCAAATAGACATATCTATTATATAAATATATCCCATACATTCATGGGCCTTGTTTCCTCATTTTTCCTCCGTCTTCATTCAATCTTCTTGTAATGTCCGCCAAATTACAAAAAGATTAACCTCACCGCCTAATTCTACTCTCATTACATTTGCTAAAACTACAAGAAACCTTGGAACAATTCCAAGAGGAGATACATAGGAGGGAGATAGAAGTACATCAAGAATAAAATAGAGAAATGTGAGACTCGTATGGCTCATTTTAATTAAAACCCAAAAATAACCAATTATGCATAAAATTAAACCAATCACATTGGTCTAGGCTAAATGATCATTCAACTAGCATGCTTAATATAAATCATCACATGATAATGAAAACATATAAATTTGCCGATTACGTTATGTGCAATTTCTTTCAAATTTTTGGATTTTTATGAAAAATAATTTTTCAAAAATTAAAATTAACATTTAAGTTTAAAATAAAAAATCATAAACTTTACGAAACAATTATGTAACGAGGCGGGATGGGTCAACAACTCAACAAGGTTGTTGCCCATCGAGTGGCTAGGCAGACCACCCGTTGGGCGGCTAGGCGCCTATATGTCATGTGGTTGGGCGCCGACTGGCGACTCGATGCCCGCACGTCTGGTTGGGTAGCTGGGTGCCCGCACGCCGAGTGCCTGGCAGCCCACACAACGTCACACGTCGGGTGGTCGGCAGTCCAATTTTTTTTTTATGTCCAAGAATTCAAGATTTTCACAAATCTTGATTTCATAGTTTCTTGATCTCATCAAGAATTCTTGATTTCTTGATCTCATCAAGAAATTTTGAAAACTTGATAAAAACTAATTTTCTTGATCAAGAAATCAACTTATTTGATTTTTTATTTCTTACCACGTTTCAAGAAATTCAAGATTTCAAAACTCTTGTAATTTTTGGATCAAGAAATTCAAGATTTCACAAATCTTGAAATTTTTGGATCAAGAAATCCAATTTCTTAACCCGTCTTAGTTCCTAAAATGATTAATAATATTAATCCCAAACAAAGAAATTAATTGATTCAAAACCAATCACATATATAAATATTTAATCTATCATATATACTAAATAAACATAGCCGAAAAGTATCAGAAACGCATGAACCTTGGCTTTGATACTACTGTTGGGTTTGCGCGATCTCGGGAAACATATACGCAGCGGAATTTAAAATTTTTCAAAAACATAAATATACATTACATCATATGTAATTAAAACGAATTCGGAAGCCTTTTGTGATTACTCAGTTATACGTTTTCTGATAGTTAAAGTAAGAAAGTTTCTGAAACCCTTACCTTGATTTGCACTTTGGCTGATGTAGGGATTGAAACGATTCAAATCGTTATCCCTACATGAAAGTATCTCCATGTTCTTCAATTCAAAACCCTTTTGATTGAATTTTGATTCGCTTCTAGGATTCCAAATGTTATCCCTCTAACGGTATCCTCCCCTTGGATGCCCACTCGCAACCGAATCCTATGCTAGTAGTTTTTGATTCGATAATTCTATCCCAAAACGATTTTGTTTGTTACAAGAACACACTAACAATTAGCGTTTTAGTTGTTTAATTTAATTCTTAAATCAACAATTGAATCAAAAATTAAACTAAATAAAAGGTTGGCGAACTTTTGTAGATTGAAAGGGAAAAAAAGGACGAATTTTTGGAGATGAAGAAAATAATTTTTATTCAAGAGAGAGGGGTTGTTTTTCACATTTTTTCTTCACAAAAATTTGCAATAAAATCCCCATAAAAATGTCCAAGAAGATTGTCAATAAAGGCTACCACAAGTCCTTTCCGTGTAGGACGCTTCTTCCTTTCTTATCTCCAACTCTTTTAGTAAGTTTTCTTATCCCATAAGGAATTTTCTTTTTCCTTATTATCTCTTAGAAATTGAATTTCCAATTCAACTTCCTCTAGGAATTGGATTCCTACAAACCCACACTTAATGGGCCTAGGCCTAAGTAATCAATTAGACCCTACTTTAATTGATCCAATCAATTAAATTAATTTATTTAATTAATTAGGCCCATCTTAATTAATTGATTCAATCAATTAATTAAATATTCCAATTAGGCTCCCTAATCTAATTAGTTCTAATCAATTAATCCAATTAATTAATTAAATTAATTCCACATTTGAATTAATTTAAGCTCCATTAATTAATCACATTAATTAATTTAATCCAACACTTGGATTAATTTTTAAGCTAGAAATAGACTTGTCCAAGTTTTGTGTGTGACCCCTTAGGTTCACTTTAAGCTAGCCGTGGGCTTACAACACTTGTGACTTAGTTGAATAATTAATTGTTCTGATTAATTAATCCAATTAATTAATTCTCTTGGAGTTAACTCATTAATTCCAAGAACCCACAAGATATGAAAAACACCTAGCAATGCATCATGACTCTTAGTCTAAGGTGAATGTGCGAACCTATTCCAATTATAAATATCATGCAAGTACGGTCCTTCCATCATCTAATGATGTCTGCATCGTATGCGCAAGTCTCTACGGGATCAATGATGTCCCATCTCATTGATCCTTGAGTTGGAAAATTTTAAGATCACAACGTTAGAGGCATATTCTACGATCAGCATCATATGCGCAACCAAGCCCTATAGCTATGTGTGATCTAAAAACTTTATCTAATTCTTATAATGAATTTAAGATAAAGATTACCATTTAAATGATATTAATATAAATAAGAATGATTCACAAGAGTATAAGAACAACTAGATCAATTGGCTCGCCGAACACTATTCTAACAGAGTTTTAATCATGACACCCTCATGGACTCGACCAAGAAGATAGACACCTTATTTTCCATATTTTCCTTTTTCTGGATTTTTAACTCGATCTTTGTATTGGTTATTATTAGGGGTATTGATAAACCAATCCAACCATAAACCAACCGATTGAGTCAAAATTGAAAATTCGTTAAGTATCAAAATAGAATCAAAAAATTCAGTTTTAATTGTTTCTAATATTTGGTATTCACTTTGGTTTTGGATTTTAGTTTCAGTCTATCAATCCGCACCTAATATTAAATTATTAGTTTTATATATTTATATATTAATTTTTATATACATATTTTTATATCTATTATTTATTTGTATACTATTTTTTATTTTTAACTTACAAAAATCAAAATAAGACATAAAAAATATAATTATGATTTTAATATTTTTTATTTAATTTAAAAATTTTAATTGACTAAAATATTTAACATAAATAACATATAAATTTTAGTAATAACCTACCTAATCAAACTGAATTGATTAGTTCAGTTTAGTATTTGGTATAATATTTTGGCGTATCAAATTTTTAATTTAATAAAAGATTTGGTTCGATTCGATTCGTTTTACTGAATGAGCACCCCTAGTTATTATTCTCGACTTCTCTTGCCCCTTATTAAAAAAAAGTAATGGTGATAATATGCTCTGTAACAATATGAAAATTGACACTAATTACATATCTATGCATATATATATATATATATATATATATATATATATATATATATATATATATGTTACGAGTATAAAAATGTTATTTTGTTAAAACAACAATTTTCACCAGCTTAATAATAATAAAAATTGTGACCATGTACAATAATAACAAAAAATATTTATTGTAAATAGATTGTCAATATATATGTGTGACTAATTCTCGCTAGTGATAACTTAAACACTAATTATTATTGCTATTAAAATTCAAAGAGTCACTATTATGATAGAACAAAAGTTATTGTCACTTAACACATATCATTAGTAACAAAGTTTATATTGTCACTTAACACATATCATTATTAACAAAGTTTATATTGTCACTTAATAAATTATCACTAATGTATTTTTTTTCTTGTAGTGCCTTTTCCAAAAAAAAAAAAAGGCCTATTACCAAGTGAGTATGAAAATATTTGATAGTTGTCATCACTGGATATTATTAAGCTAGTGATTTTTTTTGTTTCTAAAAAAGCTTGTTAGTATTTTTTAGTCATTTTGTGATAAAACTATCTATTTCAAAAATTATTGAAATAGATAATAAGTAGACATTCGATCAATATGAGTATATGATCTACATTTTGTAATAATAAATTATACTTCCACAACCTTATTCGAATTTCATCGTCATCATGTTGAGATTCGCAAAATTCAAATTTTTAGTGAATTTGAGGTTCAATAAATTTTACCTTAAACATGAAAATCGTGGTTGCCTATAGCAATTTCAAAATGTAGACAACTCGTTGTCTGTTACTTCACATGTAACTTGCCTACGAAAGTTGTGTTAAGTTAGATTCATCATTCAATCACGTGAATAGAAGAATAGAGCCAGTTTATTTCTATTCTAATTATACGGATTTCAGCTAGAATTAGAAATAAAAATACTCGTTTCTAGACGAATGATGTCAATTCAGAGCTATAATATCTATTTTCTGAAAATAAGACCTACATCATTAACTCTTGATATGAAATTTTATTAATTTAAATATAATTGAAATTCACTAACAAATTAAATAATTTTTTCTTCTATCCACATAATATAGATACATAATAAGTAATAATCATTTCTTCTGATATAATTTAATTGATGAGACACCAATAATAATAATGAAACCCACAAAATTATTATTTTAATATTAAAATATTATTATACATATGTAACACCCACTACTCAATAACTATATATAAAGTATAATTTGACATGACAGAACTTGTGTGTATGTGCGATATTTTTTTTTTTGTGTAATATTTTAAGAAAAGATAAATCACTTTTTACACGCACAACCCTATTTAAAATACTTTCTCACATATGTCTTGTATATAGCAGTATCAATATTTCAATAAAAGCACAACACCCATAATATTTACATACTTGTTTACAGTAAAGTTTTAAAAGCGAAATATAGTATCAGTTTTAAAATATAATACAACAGATTCAAAATATAACAAGCCAACAAAATAGCCTAACAAGTCGTTATCCATGTACACACTCTCTCAGACACCTATAGGAGCTCCAACAGCCACCCGACCAGCAAAAGATGCTTCAAGCATCGTTGTACTCACCTACAATGCATAAATTATATGAGTTAACGCTTAGCAAGTAAAGATTATGCATGTTAAAGAATAATCCACAATATCAAGTTATGCATCTCAAAATACTATACCCACAATGCAATTCCATTCAGCAAAACATTTCTCTCAAAATCATTTCTTTCTTGGGCCTCTGACTAATGCAGTAATCCCATGCATCGGGAAAGAGCTCTACACACCATCATAATCTAATGGCCAATAATGATATAAGTTTGCAAATACATGCATACTCATAAGCATGCAAATCTATGCACGTGAACCTGCAAATCCATCATGCTTCAGTGCACTAGTAGTGGTCAGCAAAATATTTTTCTTTATCAGAATCATGCCGTGCAATGAAAGATTTATCACAATGCTCGTATATTATGCATGCACATGCCAATGCCTATGTATGTATGCTCAATGGACATGAATGACAGTAATGTGTGACCTTTGCTATGCACATATAATTTATGATATTACATATAAATCGCACATTTACTATATTTATGCATGACAGTTGCAAATAAATATTTACTTACCTTTCACTTGGTTGGTAGTTTAGTTTAGATTTGTTTAGTATTTCTCTCCAATCTTAGATGTAAAATAGCCTTTAATATTATCCAACATCAAGTACCATTCTCAATTTGTCAAGTTGAAATCACAAAATCTCATACTAAAACCTTAAACACTAAGCTATCTAGGTAACAATCAAACTTTCACAAACTAAAACCCAATATAATCCTCAAATACTATAATTTCTCATCTTAGATACATGTAAATATCATGTAATTCAAGTATTATCACTCTAATAACATGTACCTAATTGTTGGAATTCAATAGCAACATGTTTTGGTTGAAACATGCTAAGTTATCAAATGGGACATATTTTCACCTTCTAATTTCCTTACTGCCACATTAGGTTTCATAGACATTTTGATATTCTTAGGAATATTTATTCACTATAAACTATTTACCAAACTTAGCTAACATGTTGAAAAATATAACCATACCATAAAGTTGCCAAAACGCATGGGTCTATGTCTCCTAATTCAGTCCTATTCACTGCACACCAGAACATATATTCTTACTTTGGCAGTTTTGAGTGTTTCTTCAATATTGTGTCCTATTTCAATTTCTAACTTATAAAAATTTATTCCAATATACTTAACTCATATATGAACATGTATATGATGATACTTACAGGTTTTATTCAATATACCATACACTTATGAAACCTAAAATACAAGAATACAACAAGATAATAGTTTCTAGCCCAAGTATTTTCTATCAAGTATTTACAACCAAAAACCCTTTCATTGTACACCAACGCCTATCTAATAACATCCTAACATATTTATAAATACTATTCAACGCTTAATAAGCTAATAAACCTCAAAATAAACCCGTAGGTTAAGCTCATCTTGCACAGTTTTCTACTTGAACTTGTTTATTTCTCCTCCCCTTTGCTTGTTTTGCCTCCTTTTTTTGGTTGGAATCAGTTAGAACCTATTTAGAGAGCTTTTTATATGTATTTGGAAGTTGAAATGGTTCAGAAGAAGGTTCAAGTCGTGGTTGTCAGTTTAAGATTAAAGAATAGGTTGAGGTGCTAACTTAAAAAGTCTAAGCATGAGGTGGCATGTAATGGTAAAATCTAATTTTCTCACTTATCTTGCAACCCTAATCTTGTGTGTCTCACCTATTTTTATTTGGTTGTAACCTATTTTAGTCACCATTCATTCACATAGGTAATTCCTATATCCGTTCATTCGATTTCCAAACCGATTGACATTTGATTCTTAAATAATTGTCTAGTTTGTATTTCTAAAATCATATGCACATATGGACCTTGTATTATGACACTTAAATCATATTATATCATATCCAATATCCCAAGTATGTTAATCCATAAATGTATACTTTTGAAACACTTTGATCTAATTAAATCGAATCATATAAATTTACTAGTAACACCTTTAGTACTTTTAAAATTATAACATATAACCTAAGAGTATCCAATATATCGACCAATCTATTCTTTTTCTTATTTAAATATAGAATTACTTAATTACATTTAGGATCTCAACCACTAACATCATGTGATAGCATTAGAAGTCTAATGATTAAGAATGCTATATATGCCATGCAGATGTTAATGCAAATTAGCATATAAATATCATGTAATGCATGAACCATATTTGGTCAGGTGAGTAGTGAGAGGCTCGGGTATCACAACATAGGAATTATTCATTTGAAAACATCAAAATCAAATATGTTTTAAAAAAAAAGTAGTCTTTTCTGTTGCATGGAAATACATAAACAAAATTCATTTTCATTTTCAACCATACAAAATCAATATTTCCATAACTAATCCAAAAATATTTAAATTCTTACACAAAAGCATTGTGAAAATATTTTTAACACAAAATATTGAAAATATGAAAATATGCCTAGAAAAATAACCAAACAAGCTCCAACAATGTCTCAAGTGTTGGATATGCATAGCTCTCATGATGTGTGGTGCAACATAATATTAAAATTTTAACAAAAATAAAATATATATTTCACATGTAATAAACAAACATACGTATTTTTATTGCTATTGTGATTGATCGATTATGCATATTTCTAATTCTTTTAAAGAGAGGGATGATAAATTATACCTTAAATGCTTATAGTTGATGACGTAGATTTATCACGCGAATTAAATCACAATCCACGAGTTTGCCTAGCTGGAATGCTTTTTATAAAGCCCTTTGATGGAAATGATTTACGTTAGAGACCTAAATATTCTTTCTAAAGTTAATCTACAGGTTGAATCTCACGCGATAATCCACTCCTATAAATCATGGTTGACTTTTTGCAACATGCCATGAAGATTTAGATATTATGAGGTACTTTTCTAATTGCTAAGATAGGTGAATTTCAAAGTAAATCTTTCCAAGTATGAGTACCATGCAAGGAAGTATTAGAGTAGTACCTATCAAGCTGATTAGTGACTGCTGGTATACTCTTGTAAAAATAGTCTTATTTGAAATATACTAATAAAATTGGCATTTCTTTCTCTTTAATTATAATTAGTCAATTATATAAAGTCCTTAGATCATACTTAGCTACGGGGCATGGATACGCATATGATGACTATTATGGAACATACCTCTATGTTTTGGTATTAAATTAGTTTCGAGTCATGGGTTCATTGAGATGGCATATCGATAAGCCCATAAAAACTTGCGCACATAATGCATGCTCAAAAGGAGAATGTCTTACTCCATAAGCATTGGCATGGGGATGCTAGTACACATGTGCGGGTACTCGTTGGGGAACGAGTATGCGGAATAGACCCATATAAAAATTGTTTGAGTAGTGCCCAGGCTAATCGATCATCATAAGAATTAGATGAAGTTCTTAGATCACACAAAACTATAGGACGTGGTCGTGCATATGATGATAATCGTAGAATATGCCTCTAAGATTGTGGTCTTAAAATATTCCAAGTTAAGGATCAATGAGATGAGACATCATTGATCTCGTAGAGACTTGTGCATACGATGCAGGCTCGAAAGGAATATATTTCATTATATGGGCATTAGTGTGGAGACATTAGTGCATGTATTTGGGTACTTGTTGGGGAATAAATACATTGAACTACCCCACTTGAAAATCCCCAAGTGGAAATATTCTATTTTTGAATGAGAATTTTCTCGTTATGATAGTGTAAGAATTAGTCCTTGAACTTGAAGTACCATGGTAAGCTTGTGCATGACATGTTGCACTTTGATGTATTTTTCGATTGCATGAAAATCACAAAGGGTTTACGTTGGGTGTAACATCTTCATGTATGGAGATTAATGACTGACCAACAAAGGATCTGTCACCTATCTAGATGAATAGGTGAATCTCCTATGTGTTTCACTGTATTTGAATCTAAAATCCTTGGCCAAAGTTGGATGGAAATTAAATGTGGAGTTTTCTAATTATTCATCATCGAGTCCAGATACTAGGAATAGGAAACATAGTTATTGAGCTAATTGGGTTTCGACTAATCATCCATACCCAAGGCTCAATCGGGAGATTAGATGAAAGAAGGACCGTACTTGCATGATATTCATAATTGGAATAGGTTCGCACATTCACATAAGACTAGGAGTCATGCTGTATTGCTAAGTACTTCCCATGACTTGTGGGTTCTTGGAAGTTAATTCTAAGAGAATTAATTAATTAGATTAATTAATCAAAATAATTAATTGTTCAATTAAGTCACAAGAGTTGTGAACCCACGGCTAGTGTAGAGTGAACCTAAGGGGTCACACACTAAACTTGGACAAGTCCATTTCTAGTTTAGAAATTAATTCAAGTATTGGATTAAATTAATTAATATGATTCATTAATGGGGCTTAAAATAATTCAAGTGTGGAATTAATTTAATTAATTAATTGGATTAAATGATTGAATTTAATTAGATTAGGGAGCCCAATTGGAATATATAATTAATTAATTAATTAAGACGAGCCTAATTAATTAGATAAATTAATTTAATTGATTGAATCAATTAAACTAGGGCCTAATTGATTAATTAGGCCTAAGCTCATTAGGTGTGGGTTTACTGGGAAATTAGATTCGAAATGCAATTCCTAGAGAAAGTTAGATTGAGAATTCAATTCCTATGAGGTAATAAGGAAAAAGTAGGAAAGTCCTTATGAGATAAAGAAACTTCCTAAAATAATTGAAAATAAGAAAGGAAGAATAATTCTATATGGAAATGACTTTTGGTAGCCTTTATTGACAAACTTCTTGGATGTTTTTTTTTTGGGGGGAACTTTTACTGCACATTTTTTTACTAAAAACCATAAAAATAGCCCCTCTCTCTTGAAGAAAAATAGTTTTTTTTTATCTCCAAAAATTCGTCCCTTCTTTCTCCTTCAATCTACAAAAGTTCACCAACCTTTTACCAAGTTTAATTCTTGATTCAATTGTTAAATTAGGAATTAAATTAAATACCTAAAATATTAATTATTAGTGTGTTCTTATTCCAAATAAAATTATTTTAGGATAGAATTATCGAATAAAAAACTACTAGCATAGGATCTGATTGTAAGGGGCATCTAATGTATGGATACCATTAAGAGATAACATTTGAGATCCTAGATGAAAATTAGCTTTCAATCAAAGGGGTCTGAATTGAAGAACTTAGAGATTCATTATTTTTGGATAATAATTTGAATCGTTTTAATCCCTACATCAACTAGAGTGCAAATCAAGGTAAGGGTTTATGAAATATTTTTCCTTTAAGCATCAAAAAACGTACAACTGAACAATCGCAGAAGGCTTTCGGGATTCTTTTTTAATTACAAGTGATGTAATGTTTATTTTTTTTTAAAAAGAAATTAAATTATGTTGTGTATACGTTTTCCAGAATCGCGCGAACCCAATAGTTGTATTAGAGCCAGGGTTCGTACATTTCTAATACTTTTTGATTACATTTATTTATTATATATGATAAATTAAATATTTATATGGGTGATTGATTTTGAATCAATTAATTTCTTTGTTTAGAATTAATATTGTTAATCATTTTAAATGTTAAAACATTTTAAGAAACGAGACAAATTAAGAAATTGGATTTCTTAATTCAAAATTTTCAAGATTTATAAAGTCTTGAATTTTTTGATCCAAAAATTTCATGATTTGTGAAGTCTTGAATTTCTTGAAATGTGACAAGAAAAAAAAAATAAAAAAGGTTGATATCTTGATCAAGAAAATTAATTTTTTGATCAAGTTTTCAATATTTCTTGATGAGATCAAAAAATCAAGAATTCTTGATGAGATCAAAAAATCAAGAATTCTTGATGAGATCAAGAAATTAAGAAATTAAGATTTTGTGAAAATATTAAATTCTTGGACAAAAAAAAAAAAAAAAAATAGGCTACCGACCACCCCGACGTGTGGGTGCCTGGTTGCCAATCGGCACCTGACGTGCGGGCGCTCAGCCACATAACGGATGGACTGCCCAGCCACCCAACGGGTAGCAGCCTTGTTGGGCTGTTGTCCCATTCCATCTCGTTACATAATTATTACGTGAAATTTATGATTTTTCATTTTAAAATAAAATATTAATTTTAATTTTTGAAAATTTATTTTTCATAAAAATCTCAAATTTGAAAGAAATTGCACATAACGTAATCGGTAAATTTATATGCTTTCATTATCATGTGATTATTTATGTTAATCATGCTAGTTGGATGATCAAGGAGTTAGGCTAATGTGATTGGTTTAATTTTATGCATAATTGGTTATTTTTGGGTTTTAATTAAAATGAGGCCTGCGAGTCTCACATTTCTCTATTTTATTCTTGATGTATCTCTATCTCCCTCCTATGTACCTTCTATTGGAATTGTTCCAAGGTTTCTTGTAGTTTTAGCAAATGTAATGAGAGTAGAATTAGGTGGTGAGGTTAATCTTTTTGTAATTTGGCAGACATTACAAGAAGATTGAATGAAAACTGAGAAAAATTGAGAAATTAAGGCCCATGAATATATGTGATACATTTATGTAATAGATAGATCTATTTACATTTTAATTATCACCCTTAAATTGACCTTAATCCACTTTGGCTCGAGTGGATCGCATAGAATTAAAGGCTCATGATCATCTATTTACTTTTAGTATGTATGTGATACATATTATGTTTATTTAATGCTTCCTTATGATGTATGCTTGCCATCATTAGAATAGTGAACATTAAATAAACAAGAAAAGAAAACGACGAGATCTTATATAATAAATCTAGTATGACCCTCACTTGAAAATATTTTAAGTTGAGAACCTTTATTAGTTCAATATTAAGTGTAAATGGGCAATATTAGGTGGGATCCAATTGTCAATACTTTCCATCAAAAGTAGTGGTATGCCGATATGCTACAACATTTAGTTTGTTAGCCATAAGTCGTGGGATGTGTTAAGTATTGGCAAGTTGTGACTACTACTAAGCATTAAGATGCCTATTGGGTGGACTCATCTTTATCGTTGGCCATCAGTCATGGGACGTTTAGATGCTCCATCTATATAGATGTTTGATGGGTAAAGCTTGACACTTAGTACCATATGAGCTCAAAAAATTAAGGCGTATGGGAAGAGGTGAGGTAAAATAGCTTGAGGGTTACATGTGGATGCAATTACTAATGTTGTTAGCTACCTGTTAGTTTTATCGTATGGGCTCATAAATTTAGGGTGTATGGCAAGACTAGTTAGACCTCAAGCCTACTAAGAAATTGGATTTCTTGAATTTCCATCTAAAGGGCGATGGGATTCGAATAAAATAGTGGGTGAGATTTATGATTAAAGACCATATCATAAATGGATATTAATTGAATGAATGCTTAAATTTCTGCTTCGCATAGGATAATGGTTATTGCTAGTAATTCGATATAGGATAATCTAGACAAACAAACTTATCGGCTTAATATAAATGTTTGTCACAATTGTTGATATTTAGGGCATAGAAAGAGAAAACACAATTGTTGACTTGCTTAGTTGAATTAGAAAGGGTTCTAATTCAAGTTTAGACTTTGTTGATATCAATCATTAAGGTTGATAAATTTTTCTTGGGTATTAGATATTGGATATGATCCTATCTTTGCAAAGGGTTGTAGTAGATGACAAGAAAATAGAGACTAAGACAAAGGACAATCCTTAAGCTTGAGAATAAGGTAAGCATTGCTTTATTGGTTATATGAATGATCCACTTAACTTTAGATGAAATTAGGATAGTATTAGTTATTTGTCTTTGCTACATTGATAAATAAACTATAGAATCTCATCATTTCATACTACATAATCAACAAAGTAATATAAGAATTAGATAATCCAAACAGTACATACTTCTGGTAAGCTAGATTAGGTCATATCTCTAAAGAAAGAGTTCACAATATGGTACATTTGCTTGACCTTTTGGACTTACATGAGGTGCCAAATTGTAAATCTTGTCTCAAGGAAAACATGACCAAATCACCATTTATAGGACAAATGGAGAGCAGGCCATGCCTTTGGATATGATACAAAGTGACGTAAGCATCCACTGAGTTTTAGTGCACAAGTGAACTATTCTTACTTCATTATTCAAAGATCCTTTGAAAGGTTAAAAGAATTTAGACATGAAGTAGATGATTAAACTGGCCAAAGTATTAAATCCATCGATGTGATCGAAAAAGAGAATACTAAGGTAGTAAGTTCTTGATTATCTAATGGAGAATTAGATTCTCACTTTAAGTGAATCCAAGTTGAGTTTCACCTATTTACTCCTTCATTGTAGGAATTTACCCTAAAATCGATGATATTTTTATCAAGTAAGAATATCATCTAAGTCGGTGCCCAAACATCATAATGAGATATGATGTGGTAAAAGACCGCTAGCCTACATACCTAAGGGTATAAAAGGGCCTGCTCCTTTAAAGCGGTTAGTAGGAGATAAGATGGATGTGAATCCATTTTATGCAAATTTGTGAGGTATCTAAAGGAATCTAAAGGATACCATTTCTATGATTTCTAAGAACAAAGAAGTTTGTTTTATAGAGATGCCACATTCTTAAGAAGAAGAAATTTTTATTGGATAGAAATGACTATATCATATAACTTGAAATAGTGCAAGAACCATAATTTGTCTCACAAATGGCAATGGTGTATGAACAAATTACTAAAACTTTTAGTACACAACCTCCAATGAGATCTGAAAGGATCTCGTGGCCACTAATATGATAAAAGCCTCTTGCTAGAGAGCAGCAAGGAGGATCTTTTTTTTAATATTGATCTAACTAAGGAGTAAATATGTATGACATCAATTAGGGAAGATGGTGAAATGCCATGCAATCTGAAATGGACTCAATATACTCCAACAAGGTTTAACCTTGGTGGGACTATTAGTGGGAATGGTTCTCATTGGCTGCAAACGGTTCTGCAAATGTAAATTAAAGAACATAGGGAAGTGGTGACCTATAAAGGCACGATTGGTAGCAAAGTGTTATGCTCAAAGTCAAGGTGTTGACTGTTAAAGATACCTTTTACTAGATGTGATGCTAAAGTCCATTTAAATTCAATTGGCTATATCTATATATTATGACTACTAGATATGGCAAAGGGATGTGAAGACCACTTTTCTCAATAGGGGTATTGAGAATAAAATATAAGTTAAGCAGCTTGAGGTCTTCATATCAAATAGAAGTAAATAAAAGGTTTGTGAGCTTTAGAGATCTGTTAAGGACTCAAAATAAATTTCCCAAATGTAGAACATTTAATTCGCCAAGGTAATCTAATGGTTTTATTTCCTTAAGAATGTGAATGAGCCATATATGTACAAAAAGGTTAGTAGGAGTCATGATTGTTGTGTTTTATATTGATGACATTCTACTCATAGGGATGATGTAGGAATGTTGCAGTCAACTGAGACTTGTCATCTACAAAATTCTCCAAGAGGGATGTGGGAGAAACATCTTAGGGATTGGGAATTGAGATCTATGGAGATGGATCTGAAAGGATGCTTAGACTATCCTAAATCCAAGTTCATAGATTAGATGCTAAAAGAATTTAGCATGGAAGAATCCTAGGAAGAGATTCTTGTTTTTTGGGTTATGGGATTTCTCTTTTGAAGTCCTCATCCCCAAAAATTTTTGAAAGAAAGAGAAATAATGACTCACATACTTTTGCATCCTTGAAAGAAGGCATAAAATATGTAAATTTAGGTACATGATTTGATATCAGAAATGCTCTGAGTGTCACGAGCAGATATCCATCATTTCAATGGAAAAATCATTGAAAGTCGTAAAGACGATCTTTAGTACTTATGAAGCACTAAGAATTTTTCTTGGAGTATGGTTATGAAAAACTGAAACTAAGATGCTTCATCTAGTTTGTAGTCTAAAATAGATGACTTGAAGTTTATGTCTAGATTCGTATTCATCTTAAATGGTGGAAATGTTAGTTGGAAAGAGTTCCAAGCTTGTAATAATTGTGGATTCCACCACCGTGATTGAATAGACTATTTGGATAGGGAACTTAATCCAAGTGTTGGATGTAGTTCCAACCATTGTTGATTGAGTACTGGAGTACTGCGATAACATTGAGGGCTATTGCAAAAGCAAAGAAGCCAAGGTCTCATCAAAAGATCCAAGCAAAAATAGATAAGCAATACTATGATTCTCAAAATTATTGGTAGAGGCAACATTAGCGTGGAAAGATTTGCCTTGGTAGAAAATATAGCAGACCCACTAATTTAACCCTTTAGATAAGTATTTAAAGGACATCTTGGGGAAGATGGGCCTTAATACGAAGAAAATTATCTTGAGGGCAAATAGGAGATTGTTAGAGTAGTGCCTGGCGAGCCAATTGACTTGGTTGTTCTTATACACTTGTGAATCATTCTTATTTATATTAATATCATTTAAATAGAAATCTTTATCTTAAATTCATCATAAGAATTAGATGAGGTTCTTAGATCACTATAGGGTGTGGTCGCGAATATGATGACGATCTTGGAATATGTGTCACAACCTCCTAAAAATATGTATACATATATATATATAAACAACCTGTACAATAAAATTTGTACATGTATACGTGTGTGTAACTTTCTTTTTTTAGCTAGTTAGTTTGACCTAACACTGATAAAGTAAAGGGCTTTAACATTCTATAACACTGTATATAAAGATAGATAGTTATTTGAATGATAAAAAGGTCTATCAAAATCATCACAAAACTCAAACTCATTTACAATGAAGTTTTGAAAGTGATATACAGGATAAAGTCACTAATATAATACAATAAACTATTAAATCAAAAGCACAACCTACAAAATGGCCCCAACAGATCGTCATCCATGTACATCGATCTTTGAAAGCCTGTAGGAGCTCCATAGCCAGCCCAGTAAACTAGAGGTCTCAAGTCTTACCATGTTTACCTACAATGCTTAAACTACGTGAGTTAACAATCAATAAGTGAAAATCATGCATGTTGAAGCAATAATCTAACATATATGCGATGCATCTCTATGAAATCATGGCAGGAATGCAAGCTCTTGAATCAAAATAGTTTATTCAAAATTATTTTCCATCACTGGGCCCTTAGCCTACCTACTATGCACCAGATAGAGCTCTAAACAATATCAATAATCACATGGCCATAAATAAATTGACTCAGTTAAGGGGCCATCTCCTAGGATCACCAGAGGTCTACCCCCTATCTTCCCCTGTGATCCTCCAGAAGTCTTTCCACCAGTGAAGTCAATAAGGGCACAGTTAATTGGTCTACTCTCTAATGACCACTAGAGGCACACCCCTGTCAACCTCTATGATCCTCTGAGAAGTAATACTCGCGGCACCCCAAAATATCGCATAAGCATGACTCGTATGCCTAGGTGCTCTAGTAGTGGCCAAACAAAATATTTTCTTTTTGAAAATAATGTCATGCATATAAAATTTCAATTGTGAGCATGTGTTATGCATGCACATGTAAATACTGATAAATAGTATGTTCAATGACATAATGGATCCCATGTCCCATCATCCAAGCAATGTATGCACTATAAGATATATATAATACTCAAAATACACTCATCAAGACACAAAGATCGTATTTAATATATATAAAGCAAGAAATACTATGTCCATGCATTGTAGTTGCAAATGGATTTTCACTTACCTTTAATCGATCACATCTTACTTCTTAGTTTCTTAAATATTACTCCCCAACCTTAGGTATGAATAATTTGTAAAAATATAAGATATCAATCATTATCCTTAATCAACAAGTTCATTATGCTTAATCCTATACAAGGACCTTGAATTTCAATTTAACTATATAACAATCAAACTTTACTACTTTAGGAACTAAAACCTAATACGATCTCCTAAGTACCTTGATTTCTCATCTTAAATGTACGATAAAATCACCTCATTGATGTGTCAGATACATACTTGGGCAGTTTTTGTTGTTGCTTCCACCTTTACTTAGGTCCTCCTCATCAGGGACTTTTCTCACTTATGCTTTGCTCTCTTAGAGACCAGGGTAGCCCTCCAGTGCTCACTCCAAGTTAATGATGGTTGTTGATTAGGGGGGCATTCTTATTTTTATTCGAGAGTGATTATCACAAGGGGTATGTACTCCCTTCTGTGTTGAGTAGTGTTGTAGCTGCGCTGCTTAGGACTTGTCCACTTCTTCAGCTTGCACAGTAAGTCATCACCAGGACAAAGATACTCATTATCTCTCTCGAGTACAAGCTTATCTTCTTCTTGACCTTGGCTTGGTCTTTTCATCTCAATCCCTAAGGAAAGGGACTTAGCTGTCAGCATCTTAGGCTGCAAGGGTGTGAGTTCTTGAGCGTATGAGCTCCTTAAGCCACAAGGGCACAAGGTACGGTAGTACAAGGGTGCGATGGCTAGATGATATGAGGGTACACATGCACGATGATGAGAAGTCATGAGGGTGTGATAAAGCGAGAATGTGAATATATACGAGTTCTTGTGGCCGTGAGTATGGAAACTCTTGAGGGTTATTAAGCTTAAGCTCCTAGCTCCAGAAATCTTCTTCTGAGGTTTTTTCAGGGATAACCCTTCAATATTCAAGTCAGTAATATTATAAGAAATAATTAATGAAGGACAGAAAGTTGTAAATGTTTACCATAAATGGCATACTTAAAAAAATGGCATGGAGGGGTATTTATAGGTGTTTAACTTGGGACTTGGGACTTGGGACTTGGGACTTGGACCTCATGGGCTTTTTGCATATTTCTGAGAATCATGGGCTTGTACACTTATAGGCTAGGATTTAATATTTTTGGGCTTCATTAAGATATGCTCAGCTTACAAATGTGTTGATAGGTCCTCTTAAGCCATGGAGTTGTGCCTATTGGGCTGGACTTCTTAAATTCTTTTTTGTATTATTATTGGGTACATCATAATAATTTTGGCCAAATAAGGATGTCAGTTGTATAATTAGTTGGAACATGTTTCATTTATTCAGTTCTCAATTTTCAATAATCCCAAATAAATTAAAAATGTGTGTTAATTGTTTTGGCTTAGGGAAACTGGGGAAACTGGTAAAAATCATGTTGGTAGTAATTTTACTGCCATTTGCTCACATGGGTAGGAAAATTAGTACTAGGTTACAAATAGGGTTTCATCTCATGTTCTATTATGTTACCCTAGTTGATTTTACAACCTATTTTCACCATGTCATATTCTCAAAATGAAACCATTGCTTAAATGAAGAAAAGGCTTTATTCAAAAAAGAGAAATGAGAAAAGGTCATTTTCTGAAACTCAGCCCACCAAGAAGGGAAAGGTTATGGAGAAACCAATCTTCACTTTAGAACCCACTGCTATTTTCTACCTATTTACTAGGCTTCATGGTTCAACTTCAATTGAAAAAATTCAGCAAGAGGAGTATATAAGTATGAAAAATCCAAACAAATTTTTGAAATTAATTCCAAAAGCTCCTTAGAGATCATTCCATACTCCCATCACATCATTGGGAGTAACTGAAGAAATAGATGGTATTTTTAGTGACAATGAGAAGGGAGCAGCTCGTGAAAATGTTTGAGGATACTATTGAAAAGCCTGATGAGGAAGAAACTAAGTAAAAGCCTAACCTATCAAACTCTATTGAAGTCCCTGATCACCAAAAAAGTACTTCTGATAGGCATTTCAATACCTATGTTCCATCTCTAATTGGAACACATAAGATAGAGAATGAACAGGATTTAGATTATGAACCTAAAACTTCTACCAGCAGTGAAGGCTCTCCAGTCACCAATCTTATTGATGATGAATCTAATAACTTAGCCCTAGAACCTGTTATGTGTGATTCACCCATTGAGATAAGTAAAAGCTTACTCTACTATGTTTTATACTAAAGTTAGTAAGACTATGTAGAAGTTTGTGCTTAAAAGAAAACTCTAGGCTGAGAGAATAATTTATATAATTGGTTTTAAAGAAAGAGGTTTAAATAGGTTGTTAGATGAAAGAAAGATGTTGGGCATTATTTTAAATGTTAAATCTTGTGTGACTGGAGTTGTTTATGAGTTCTATGCTAACCTTCACACTTCCATTTATAAGTTTGTGTTTGAAAAATATGGGCAAGTGTTGTTGAGGAACAAAATTTATCACTTCACCTCTAGCATAATCAATGAATTCTTAGGAACTCCTGAAGATGATGAAGTTGAGTTGCCCAATGATCTTGATTTGGTCATTAGAACCATCACTAGAGGAAGGATTAATACTTGACCTTGTGAGGAAACTAATTTTCCTGCTGCTTCTTTAACCCTCAAGTATGTTGTTCTGCATAAAATAGGTTTGACCAATTAGACTCCCACTACCAATCACACATTGGTAGGAAGAGGTCAAGATGTTATCTTATATTATGTTGGAACTGGGCATTCTTTTGATCTTGGACAACATCTTTTGAAAACAATCATTAAGCATGTTGAAGTTAGAACTACATATGGAACACTGGCTTTTCCATCATTGATTTATAACATGCTTGTCACACAAGGGTTTACAAAGGAGAAAAGGGGAAACTTTGACACATCTTATGAAGGCTTTGAGAATTTCCCCCAAGTTGGTTATTTTTTACAAGCATCATTCACCTGAAGTTGAACCAATGCAACATCTGAGTTTGTTTTCTGAGTTTGTTGTTCCAGATGCAACTACAAAAGTTAAATACTACAGGCATCTGGAACATCAATTATGTGAGGTTAGGGCTAAGGAACAAGAAATACTTAGATATCTTAAGTAGTTTAAAGGCTAATAAGAAGGTGGAATTCCCAATCCAGTTGATGTTGACAATCTCCTACTGTTTCTCACCACTCTACTAAATCTTTGGCATTATTTCCCCAAAAAGGGAAGTCCGCTAAGGCTATTGTTGCCATAGATCAAGGTGAGTCAAGTGCGCCTACTGATGCACGTGTAGATATTACAGCAGATTGATAAGTGTATATTATACTTTTATTCTTAATTATTTTATTCTTGCTAATATTATAGTTTTATTAATATTTTGTATTAGGGAATCAATAAACCAAAAGAAATAAAAAAAGCTAAAATAAAAACAAAGAAGATAATATATTTCGTAAGCAAGTTGGGAGATAATATTTTATTAGATTAAGAAGCATCACAATTAGAAGAAAATGGTCATTTTGGCCTAAATCCATCATGTGTAGATCAAAATATATGCAAGAAATCACTTGAACTTTATAAGTGATTGTTGGGCTTACATTAAATTCAAAATAAGCAAGTTTTCAAACTTGTGCAGTTTTCATATTTTGGATATAACACCATGTTTAAAAGCCCTATGAACCTAAATCTTACTTCATTTGAAAGCTAAGAGATATAACTACAACTTTTATGTTAGAAGTTCAGCTCAATTCAGCCTTGATTATAGCAAAAAATTCATCCAAATATGTGCATTAGATAGGATCTATCTAAGCTGATACATTTCTTTAAATCAGGAATAACTTTCTCCTCAGTGGTTAAATATATGAATCAAGTACACAACTTTCATGTTGATCATTATTCTAAAATCAGCTGCTTTCATGGAGAAAAATGTGTAAAAATTTTCGAATCTGAAAAGGACATGTGAATTTAAAACATATTTAAAGTAAATTTGGTGAGTATTTGGAGTGAATTTGGAAATGTCAATTTAAGCACTCTTCTACTATAAATAGGGGTTCTTGAATGTCATTGAAGACACATAAAAACCCTTAGAAGGGGAAAGAAAGTTTTACTGTTGTCTTTCTATAGGCTAAGTTTTCTAATAGTAATAGAAATGTAATTGCTAGTTTCTCTTCTATTTTTAGTATTTTTTACTTTCATTATTTCTTGCTAAATTTCATTTAACTAATGAGAAATGGTGAACCTCTTATTGGAGGAAGAGGAACAATTATAAAGGTGCATAATATTGAGGTGTGTTGTATTATTATTTTAATTTTTAATTAAAACCCTTCTTGTTTTATGATGATCCTTGATTTATGTATCACCAATAACAAAACAAATACTTGGTGGAGTAGAACCGACTGCTAATGTGAAATCTTGATTTGTTTTAGATAAAAGTGTGCATAAATACTTAATCCTATAAATAAGTGTTGGCATTAAAATCCTTCTTGTTTAGTGGTAATTCTTGATTTTTGTATCACCAATGGCACAACAAATACTTGGGTTCATTTAGCTTGATGTATAGTTCTACTTCACCGAGTACTTGTTGTGCATTGATGATACATAAATCAAGAATCACTACAAAATAATGAGGGTTTCAATAAAAAACTTAAATAATAATACAACAAATTTAAAAATTATGCACCTTTATAACCGTTCATCTTTCTTCATCAAGAGGTTCACCCTTTCTCCTCAACTAAATGAAATTTAAAAAAATATAATGAACGTAGAAAAGACTAAAAATAGAAGAGAAACTAGAGAATACATTTTTATTATTACTAGAAAACTTACATTACTACTATAAAACTTAGCCTGAATAAAGACAACAAAATTTTCTTTCGCCCTCTTAGCATTTTTGTATGTCTTCAATGACATCCAAGAGCCTCATTTATAGTAGAAGAATGCCTAAATTGGCATCTCCAAATTCACTCCAAAAGCACTCCAAATTTACTTCAAATATGCTCTAAATTCACATGTCCTTTTCAAATTCAAATTTTGTCACATAATTTTCTTCTTGAAATCAGCTGAGTTTGGAAATGTGATCAACATAAACATTGTGTATTTTTTGGTTAGCTTCATTTTCTAACTTGAATCACCTAATTCCAACCATTAGGAAGAAAGTTATGCTTGATTTAAAAAAATATATCAGCATAGGTAGATCTTTTCTAATACACACACGTGGACGAATTTTTTACTATAATCAAGGCTGAATTAGACTGATCTTCCAACAAGTTGTAGTATATCTCTTAACTTTCAAATGAAGTAAGATTCAAGTCCATAGGGCTTTTGAGCATGGAGTTAAGCCCAAAATACTAAAACTACATAAGTCTGAAAATGTGCTTATTTTGAATTTAATGCAAGCCCAACAATCAATTATAAAGTTCTAGTGATTTCTTGCATATATTTTAATCTATATATGATGGACTTAGGCAAAAAATGGCCATTTTATTCTAATTATGATGCTTCTTTGATCTAATAAAATATTATTTTCCAACTTGCTCACGAAACATATTGTCTTCTTTGGTTTTATTTTGGCCCTTTTTGATCTCTTTTTGTTCATTAATTCCATAACATAAAACATTAATAAAATTATAATATTAACAAAAATAAATCAAGAAAAGTATAAAAGATTTGATATAAAAATATATTAAACTATGCACTTATCACAGATTTTGGTGGTGTTGTTGAACTGATAATGATGATGAATGTGCTATTGCAGAAGGAATTCAAAAAGTTGGTGGTGAGGCTGACAAGGATTATGAGTGGTTAATTGAGGGGAAGAGTATTTTTCTTTCTCTTGAACTCTATTTTTTGGCTTGTAACTGATATTAGTTCTACTTGTTTTCTACTTTGGTCCTGCACCTAGAATATTTTGTTTTTGCTGCACCAAGTAGTATGAATGCATGTTCTAGTTCATATTCAAACTTATGATCTAACATGTTATATAAGGTTTGTGTAGTTAATTTGCTTGTGATTGATTTTCATGTTGGAATCCCTATTTTGAACATGTACTGGTTAGGAAGTATGTTTTGATAAAAAATGCAAAAATGGGAGATTGTTAAGGTAATATTTTGTTGGCGTTATTTTGCAAAATAAATTTTGATTGAAAAATCCAAATATGGTAAGTTGTATTTTCTTTATGAGTTTGATGAGGATGTGTAATACCCAAGTCTCACACTACTTACTTAACTAATATGATTCATACACTAGATACTACTTATATGCTAATTTGCATTAACATCTATATCGCATCTTTTATAGCATTCTTAATCATTATACCTCTAATGCTATCACTTGATGTTAGTGGTTGAGATCCTATAACCTAATTAAGTAATTCTATATGTAAATAAGAAAAAGAATAGATTGGTCAATATATTGGATATTCATAGGTTATATGTTATAATTTTAGAAGTGTTAAAAGTGTCACTAGTAAGCTTATATGATTCGAGTTAATTAGATCGAGGTGTTTTAAAGGTATACATCCATAGATTAACATACTTTGGATATCAAACATGATATAATGTGATTCAAGTATCATAATACAAGGTTTATATGTGCATGTGATTTTAGAAAATCAAAACTAGATAATCATTTAAGAATCGGATGTCGATCGATTTGGAGATCTAATGAACGGTTAAGAACTTAGGGCATAATGTATCATCCGATCATATGGAGATTAAAGTAGGTTGTACATAGATAAATAAGTAATGAGAAATACTAGATTAGGGTTGTATAAGGTGTGAAAAATATTAGATTTGGAACCACCACTTGACACCTCAACCTTGTTACCTCAAGCTTTGCCACCTCAAGCTTTCTTCATTTCTATCATTGAACAAGACCATAAACTATTTTCTGAGCTATTTCACATCCCAAACCTTCATAT
>CM033105.1:8836071-8943040 GCA_019321725.1 Paulownia fortunei | reverse complement strand
TGGAAGCTTTTTGTCTAGAACACATGTTAAAACCATGGGTCCGAATTTTTGTATATTATATATTATTTTTATATTCTTTTGTTGACTTATCATTTCTAACCTCAATTGTATGCATATTGGTCGAAATCCATTCAAAATCTGCCATTTTCAAATTCGCGTACCAATATAACAACTGAGCAAAGTTTATGTATCAAAGTGATTTTTATTTGTTTAAAATTAGTAGTAGGGCACTACAGGAAATACAAAGATTAGCAAGGCGAAAATTCCATGCAGAAGAACAAAATCTTGTTGCTCATTTATATTAGCAACGAATTCAGGCACAAAAATGTTTCCTCACTAAATCAGCCGTGGCTAATTTAGGCAACAATATTTTTCCTTTCTGATTTTGCAAGGGAATATACCAACGAAATATTCGTTGCTAATCAGCAAGGACTAATACCATACATGTTATTAGCAAGGACAAATCTGTTTCAAAATTCGACTCTAATATATTCTAAATATTAAAAAAATATTATTTTTCAACAACGAATATTTTTGCCTGTCAATAAATTAATATTTTTGAATTACACAAAATTAGCAACAAAAATTTTCTAATGCTGATTTTGTTGCTAAACATATAAAATAAGTTTTTAGAAATTTTTTCTTAATTGAAATTATAATCAATTGTACCTGAATGACCAATTGACTAATAACAATAATGACACACATACAATGAAGACCACCATAACGTGAAATTTTTGTGGAATACTATTAAAAATAAAAATATAAAAGTCGATACGTACCCATATGTGAAATACCTATGCGTGATAGCTGCGAGTGAGTAATCTACTGGTCTGGATAATGGCATTAGCCCAAAAAATGGTGCTGACAAGAGCCTGGCATTGGACAGGAGGATAATGAGCTGGTGCTTGAAAATTACCGGTAACAATATATTAACTAGAAGTTGGAGCTGGGAGAAGGATATTGACCGGTAGACGGGTATTTATCGCCCTAGGGAAACGTGCTGGCCTGAAAAAAATACTGTACATCGCAAGGTCATAGAATTGGCATTTTTTAACTCTCGGTTGAAGTTAACTTTTATCCCTCGTTGCTCTCACTGCTGCTGCTCTATTCTTGAATCCATTATGTTAGAATCGGTTGCCTTAGTTTTTAATAAGCTAACCAAATTCTCTTATGTTCCAATTTATGTTAAAATACTAGTTCGAATATGAATTTTATTGTAAAGTGGAAAAGAAAAAATTGATAGTAATAAATTTTACATGGTTCGAATATAAATATTCTACTCCAAAGGCTACGCTCAGAGAAAAAATAATTTACTAATAGTAAAAGAGTTACACAATACAATAATAAGACTTATAAAATAAAATAAGGACTCCCTTTTTGATTTTGATGTCATTTTTGTATTGTTTTAATGGTGGATTTGTTTGTATCTGAGGTTCTCTCTGTTGAATCTACTTTATTGAACTCTCTGTTGGTTTTTTTGCTTATTTCCATCCCACATTGGTTAAATACCAAAGGGACTTGATTACTTAGCCTATAAATAAACCATTAAATCTTGTTTTGAAAATACACCAAAATATTCTCTTCCTCTATATTTGTGGAATTCCTTTAATTAGGAAATCCTAAGTTGTGGGTAATTTTATCCAAGTTGTAATTTATTCGGAAGATTAGTGAAGCAGTTGTCGTAGTTGCGGTGCCCGGAGATGTAGGCAAAAGTTGGCCGAACTCGTTATCAAATCCGGTGTGCTCTTTTCTTTTTGTCTTTTAATTTCGCATTTAGTATTCTGGTATTTTTTGTTAATTGTTAGTATTCAATATTTACTTGCTTTGAGGTATTTGTCCGCTGTGCATAATACTTTTAATAGTAGGTTCTGTCTAAGGAAACTGAGGGTTTTAAGTGGGACCGTTGTGACCCCTCCAGCCTTTCTTGGAGCTTGTTATAATTAGTACTATTGTTGTATATTTTATTCTATCGATATCCCAACAAGTGGTATCAGAGGTGAAGGTTCGGCCTAGTCTCGTTTTTTTGATTGTAATATTGAATACTATTATTTAAGTTCGAAATGACTACTGAATCTTCCACAATCGAAGCATCAACCTCCTCGTCCATACCAGGAAGGATGGTAATGCCAAATGTTAGATTTTCAGTGGAGATATTTGATGGTACGGGTCATTTCGGCATGTGGCAAGGCGAGGTGTTGGATTGTCTATTTCAGCAAGGTTTAGACATCGCGATTGAAAAAAAGAAACCAGATGATGTTGAAGAAAAAGAGTGGAAAACCATTAACCGCTTGACATGTGGAACAATTCGATCGTGCTTGTCCAGAGAGTAGAAATATGCATTCAAAAATGAAAATTTTGCTTACACATTGTGGAAGGCTTTGGAGGACAAATTTCTGAAAAAGAGTGGTCAGAATAAACTTCTCATGAAGAAGTGATTGTTCCAGTTTGAGTACCGCCCAGGTACATCTATGAATGATCATATTACTGCCTTTAATCAATTGGTTGCAGATTTATTTAATTTGGATGTAACCTTTAGTGATGAGGATTTGGCATTGATGTAGTTATCATCCCTTCCTGATGAATTTGAACATTTAGAAACTACTTTACTTCATGGGAAGGACGATGTATCTCTTGCTGTAGTTTGTGCTGCTTTGTATAGTTATGAATTAAGAAAAAAGAATAAAAAAGAAAACAGGCACATAGCAGCAGAAGTGAAGCATTGGTAGCAAGAGGATGATCGCAAAGCCAAAAGAAGGGAAGAAGTTGGAGATCCCGTTCAAAATCCAGACCTGCCAAAGATGAGTGTGCTTTTTGCCATAAGAAAGGACACTGGAAGAAAGACTGTCCCAAATTGAAGAAGAAAGGAAAAGCTACTCAAGATGCATGTGTAGCTGAAGGTGAAAGTGAAGACTCATAATTTTCACTGGTGGTATTGCCTTCAACATCCCATTCTGACGAAAGGATTTTGGATTTTGGATGCACCTATCATATGTCTCCCATAAGGGAGTGGTTCTTCGATTTTCAAGAGATCAATGGAGGAGTTGTTTACATGGACAATGACAATGCTTGTAAGACAACTGGGATAGGTTGAATTCGATTGAAAAATCATAATGGATCGACCAGAGTTCTGACAGATGTTCGGTACGTGCCGGATTTGAAGAAGAATCTCATCTCCTTGGGAACTTTGGAGTCCAAAGGTTATGTTGTGGCTATGCGAGATGGAGTTTTGAAAGCCACTTCCAGCGCACTCGTAGTGATAAAAGGTATCAAGAGAAATAATTTGTATTACTACCAAGGTAGTACATTTATTGGGACAACATCAACAACTACTTCAAACAATGACAAGGATTTTGAAGCAACTAGGCTTTGGCATATGCGCTTGGGACATGCCGGTGAAAAATTCTTGCAAACTCAGGCAAAGCAAGGATTATTGAAAGGTGCAAAGGTATGTAAACTTGACTTTTATGAACATTGTGTTCTAGGAAAGCAAAAAAGAGTGAAGTTTGGCACTGCTATCCATAATACAAAAGGTATTTTGGATTATGTTCACTCAGATGTTTGGGGACCTTCCAAGACACTATCTTTGGGAGGAAAACATTATTTTGTCACTTTCATTGATGATTTTTTCAGACGAGTTTGGGTGTATACTATGAAAACTAAGGATGAAGTGCTTGGAATTTTCCTTAAGTGGAAAACACAGATTGAGAATCAAACTGGAAGAAAGATCAAAGTTCTCAGAACAGATAATAGTGGAGAATACATAAGCGATCCCTTCCAAGATATTTGTCATAAGTATGGCATTGTTCGACACTTTACAGTCAGGAGGACACCACAACAGAATGGGGTGGCAGAACGCATGAATCAAACCTTGGTGGAGAAAGTTCGATGTATATTGTCCAATGCTGGGTTGGGCAGACAGTAGTACTGGGCTGAGGCTGTGACATATGCGCAACATCTCATAAATCGATTGCCATCATCCGCAATATGTGGTAAAACACCTTTAGAGGTATGGTCTAAAAAACCTATTACTGATTATGATTCCTTACATGTTTTTGGTTCTCTTGCTTACTATCATGTGAAGGAATCAAAAGTAGAACCGAGAGCAAAAAAGCATTGTTCATGGGAATCACCTCTGGCGTAAAGGATACCGACTTTGGTGTCTCGAGTCAAAGAAAGTATTGTTTAGCAGAGATGTTACCTTTGATTAACTTGCCATGTTGAAGAAAGTAACACGTGAAAAGACCGACAGTGCTCCGCAACAGGTAAAGCATACACCAAAACAGGTGGAGGTAGAAGGAATGACAAAATTTCCAGCTAAGTGTGACAATCCAGTAACAGAGGATTTGTCAGATGAAGAAGAAGTTTAGACCCAAGAATCATTAGAGCAACCTGAACCAATTGCAATAAGAAGGCCTAGACGTGAAATTCACAAACTTGCTCGATTTGCAGATATGGTGGCTTATGCACTTCCAGTTGTAGATGATGATGTTCCATCTACTTTTCAAGATGTAGTTCGAAGTTCAGAAAGTGAGAAGTGGAAAGGTGCTATGGAGGAAGAGATACAGTCTCTTCAGAAGAACAAGACTTGGAAGGTAACGTAACTACCAAAAGGCAAGAAGGCAATTGGATGCAAATGGGTATTTGCAAAGAAAGAAGGATTTCCTGACAAGAATGATGTGCACTACAAGGCAAGATTGGTAGCTAAAGGTTACGCTCAGGAGGAAGGAATTGATTATAATGAGGTATTTTCTCCAGTTGTTAAACATTCTTCCATTAGAATTTTGTTGGCCTTAGCAGCGCAGTTGAATTTGGATCTAGCTCAACTTGATGTGAAGAAGGCGTTCTTACATGGTGATTCGGAAGAGAAAATCTACATGACTCAGCCAGAATGATTCAAAGTTGCTGGGAAAGAAAATTGGGTCTACAAGTTGAACAAATTGTTATACGGATTGAAACAATCTCCGAGGCAATGGTACAAACGATTTGATAAGTTTATGATGAGGCAGAAGTACACTCGAAGTAAATATGATCATTGTGTGTATTTACACAAGTTACAAGATGGATCTTTCATTTACTTACTTTTATATGTTAATGATATGTTGATTGCATCACAGAGCCAAATGGAGATTGACAAATTGAAGGTTCAATTGAATCAAGAGTTTGGAATGAAAGATCTAGGGAAAGTCAAGAAGATTCTTGGAATAGAGATAAGCAGGGACAGAACAAGAGGCAAGCTTTGTTTGACTCAGAAGCAATATTTGAAGAAGGTACTACAGCGTTTTGGTATGAGAGAGAGCTCAAAACCTGTAAGTACACCACTTGCTCTTCATTTGAAAATTAGTGCCCAGTTATCACCAAAGAATGATGAAGAACGAGAGTACATGGCCAAAGTCCCGTATGCTAATGCAGTTGGTAGCTTGATGTATGCAATGGTGTGTACGAGGCCTGACATTTCACAAGTAGTTGGAGTTGTGAGCAGGTATATGCATGATCCTGGTAAAGGTCATTGGCAAGCTGTGAAATGGATTCTACGGTATATTCTTAATACTTTAGATGTTGGTTTAGTTTTTGAGCAAGATGATAAAATTGGTCAAAGTGTAGTTGGATATTGTGATTATGACTATGCAGGTGATTTGGATAAGTGAAGGTCAACGACTGGATATTTGTTCACTTTTGCCAAAGCACCAATCAGTTGGAAATCTACTTTACAGTCAACGGTTGCTTTGTCTATAATAGAGGCAGAGTATATGGCGGTCACTGAAGTTGTAAAGGAAGCAATTTGACTTCAAAGTTAGCTTGAAGACTTGGGAGTTGGTCAGAAGCATATTATAGTGCATTGTGACATTCAGAGCGCTATTCACTTAGTGAAAATCAAGTCCTTTATGCAAGAACGAAGCACATTGATGTTCGCTATCACTTTGTACGGGAGATTCTTGAAGAAGATAATATACATCTTTAGAAGATTTATACTACAGAGAATCCCGCAGATATGATGACTAAAGTTGTCACAGCAGTCAAGTTTAAACATTGTTTAGACTTGACCAATATTCTGCACATTTGAGATAGCGCCAAAAAGGCGCATTTGGAGGCACTGCAGAAGACTACTTCATTTGTTGAGAAGACAAGAATTTAATGGATCTTTACTTACCTTTCACTTGGTTGGTGGCTTAGTCTAGATTTGTTTATTGTTCCTCTCCAATCTTAGATGTAAAATATCCTGTAATATTACCCAACATCAAGCGCCATTCCCAATTTGGCAAGTTGAAAGGATAAAATATCATACTAAGACCTTAAACACCAAGCTATCTAGGTAACAATCATGCTTTCACAAACTAGAACCCAATCAAGTCCCTCAAATGCCTTAATTTCTCACATTGGATACATGTAAACATCATATAATTGAAGTAATATAACTCTAATATCATGTACCTAATTGTTACCCCTCAATAGCAACATGTCTAGGTTGAAATAAGCTAAGTTATAAAATGGGACAGATTCACATTTTCATATTTTCTTGTTGTCCAATTTAGTTGCATGATAATTTTGACATCCCTAAGCATATCCAATCACTCCCAAATATTTTCCACACTTAGATAACATGTATATCAATGTAACCATATCATAGAATTGCTAAAAATCATGGATATAGCTTCCCAAGTTCAGCTCTCTTCACGATATACTGAAACAATTATTTTCCTACCATGACAATTTTACACACTTCATGATATTAATGGTTTTGGAACCCTTAAGTATATTTAATCACTCCAAAATTTTCACCATACTTAGATAAAATATATAAGGAGACAACCAGTTCAAATTACTACCAAAACTAATGGATTTATTGATGTAAAACCAGCACCATTCACATAGCACAGAATCTGAGTTTCAAAGAAGACAGTTTTGAGCACCTCTTTAATTATCACACTATATTACAATTTATAACCTCTCTAAACTTACATACATCACCTACACTCATGTATAAATTATATATGGTGAAATAAACAGGTTTTGATCAAGTTATTATACATATACAAAGCATAAATATAAAAAAATCAGCAAGTATACAGTTTCTGTCCCTAGTGATTTTTATTGTGATTTTGCAACTAAAAATCCTTCTTTTGTAAATTATAAGACCACAAATAACATCCTAACATGATTATAATCAATAATAGAAGCTTTAAAAATCATAAACCCTCAAACAATTCAAGAACTTAAATAAAAAACATGAGTTAAAGCTCACTTATGCACAAATTTTAGCTTCAACTTGCTCCTTCTTGATTCCCTTTGGTTCCTTCACTTTTTTTTCTTTACTTGAATTACTTGAGAGCAATTTCTAAAATTCCATATGAAGGTTTGGGATGAGAAATAGCTCAGAAAATGGTTTATGGTCTTGTTCAATGATAGAAATGAAGAAAGGTTGAGGTGGAAGCTTGAGGTGGCGAAGCTTGAGGTGGAAAACTTGCGGTGGCAAGGTTGAGGTGTCAAGTGGTGATTCCAAATCTGATATTTTTCACACCTTATACAGCCCTAATCTAGTATTTCTCATTACTTATTTATCTATGTACAACCTACTTTAATCTCCATATGATCGGATAATACATTATGCCCTAATTTCTTAACCGTTCATTCGATCTCCAAATCGATCGACATCCGATTCTTAAATGATTGTCTACTTTTCATTTTCTAAAATCACATGCACATATGAACCTTGTATTATGACACTTGAATCACATTATATCATGTCCGATATCCAAAGTATGTTAATCTATGGATACCTTTAAAACACCTCGATCTAATTGAATCGAATCATATAAGCTTACTAGTGACACTTTTAACACTTCTAAAATTATAACATATAACCTATGAATATCCAATATATTGACCAATCTATTCTTTTTCTTAACTACATATAGAATTACTTAATTAGGTTATAGGATCTCAACCACTAACATCAAGTGATAGCATTAGAGGTATAATGATTAAGAATGCTATAAAAGATGTGACCTAGATGTTAATGCAAATTAGCATATAAGTAGTATGTAGTGCATGAATCATATTGGCCAAGTAAGTAGTGTGAGATTTGGGTATTACACATCCTCATCAAATTCATAAAGAAAATACAACTTACCATATTTGGATTTTTCAATCAAAATTTATTTTGCAAAATAACGCCAACAAAATATTACCTTAACAATCTCCCATTTTTGCATTTTTTATCAAAACATACTTCCAAACCAGTACATGTTCAAAATAGGGATTCCAACATGAAAATCAATCACAAGCAAATTAACTACACAGACCTTATATAACATGTTAGATCATAAGTTTGAATATGAACTAGAACATGCATTCATACTACTTGGTGCAGCAAAAACAAAATATTCTAGGTGCAGGACCAAAGTAGAAAACAAGTAGAACTAATATCAGTTACAAGCCAAAAAATAGAGTTCAAGAGAAAGAAAAATACTCTTCCCCTCAATTAACCACTCATAATCCTTGTCAGCCTCACCACCAACTTTTTGAATTCCTTCTGCAATAGCACATTCATCATCATTATCAGTTCAACAACACCACCAAAATCTGTGATAAGTGCATAGTTTAATATATTTTTATATCAAATCTTTTATACTTTTCTTGATTTATTTTTGTTAATATTATAATTTTATTAATGTTTTATGTTATGGAATTAATGAACAAAAAGAGATCAAAAAGGGCCAAAATAAAACCAAAGAAGACAATATGTTTCGTGAGCAAGTTGGAAAATAATATTTTATTAGATCAAAGAAGCATCATAATTAGAATAAAATGGCCATTTTTTGCCTAAGTCCATCATATATAGATTAAAATATATGCAAGAAATCACTAGAACTTTATAATTGATTGTTGGGCTTGCATTAAATTCAAAATAAGCACATTTTCAGACTTATGTAGTTTTAGTATTTTGGGCTTAACTCCATGCTCAAAAGCCCTATGGACTTGAATCTTACTTCATTTGAAAGTTAAGAGATATACTACAACTTGTTGGAAGATCAGTCTAATTCAGCCTTGATTATAGTAAAAAATTCGTCCACGTGTGTGTATTAGAAAAGATCTACCTATGCTGATATATTTTTTTAAATCAAGCATAACTTTCTTCCTAATGGTTGGAATTAGGTGATTCAAGTTAGAAAATGAAGCTAACCAAAAAATACACAATGTTTATGTTGATCACATTTCCAAACTCAGCTGATTTCAAGAAGAAAATTATGTGACAAAATTTGAATTTGAAAAGGACATGTGAATTTAGAGCATATTTGAAGTAAATTTGGAGTGCTTTTGGAGTGAATTTGGAGATGCCAATTTAGGCATTCTTCTACTATAAATGAGGCTCTTGGATGTCATTGAAGACATACAAAAATGCTAAGAGGGCGAAAGAAAATTTTGTTGTCTTTATTCAGGCTAAGTTTTATAGTAGTAATGTAAGTTTTCTAGTAATAATAAAAATGTATTCTCTAGTTTCTCTTCTATTTTTAGTCTTTTCTACGTTCATTATATTTTTTTAAATTTCATTTAGTTGAGGAGAAAGGGTGAACCTCTTGATGAAGAAAGATGAACGGTTATAAAGGTGCATAATTTTTAAATTTGTTGTATTATTATTTAAGTTTTTTATTGAAACCCTCATTATTTTGTAGTGATTCTTGATTTATGTATCATCAATGCACAACAAGTACTCGGTGAAGTAGAACTATACATCAAGCTAAATGAACCCAAGTATTTGTTGTGCCATTGGTGATACAAAAATCAAGAATTACCACTAAACAAGAAGGATTTTAATGCCAACACTTATTTATAGGATTAAGTATTTATGCACACTTTTATCTAAAACAAATCAAGATTTCACATTAGCAGTCGGTTCTACTCCACCAAGTATTTGTTTTGTTATTGGTGATACATAAATCAAGGATCATCATAAAACAAGAAGGGTTTTAATTAAAAATTAAAATAATAATACAACACACCTCAATATTATGCACCTTTATAATTGTTCCTCTTCCTCCAATAAGAGGTTCACCATTTCTCATTAGTTAAATGAAATTTAGCAAGAAATAATGAAAGTAAAAAATACTAAAAATAGAAGAGAAACTAGCAATTACATTTCTATTACTATTAGAAAACTTAGCCTATAGAAAGACAACAGTAAAACTTTCTTTCCCCTTCTAAGGGTTTTTATGTGTCTTCAATGACATTCAAGAACCCCTATTTATAGTAGAAGAGTGCTTAAATTGACATTTCCAAATTCACTCCAAATACTCACCAAATTTACTTTAAATATGTTTTAAATTCACATGTCCTTTTCAGATTCGAAAATTTTTACACATTTTTCTCCATGAAAGCAGCTGATTTTAGAATAATGATCAACATGAAAGTTGTGTACTTGATTCATATATTTAACCACTGAGGAGAAAGTTATTCCTGATTTAAAGAAATGTATCAGCTTAGATAGATCCTATCTAATGCACATATTTGGATGAATTTTTTGCTATAATCAAGGCTGAATTGAGCTGAACTTCTAACATAAAAGTTGTAGTTATATCTCTTAGCTTTCAAATGAAGTAAGATTTAGGTTCATAGGGCTTTTAAACATGGTGTTATATCCAAAATATGAAAACTGCACAAGTTTGAAAACTTGCTTATTTTGAATTTAATGTAAGCCCAACAATCACTTATAAAGTTCAAGTGATTTCTTGCATATATTTTGATCTACACATGATGGATTTAGGCCAAAATGACCATTTTCTTCTAATTGTGATGCTTCTTAATCTAATAAAATATTATCTCCCAACTTGCTTACGAAATATATTATCTTCTTTGTTTTTATTTTAGCTTTTTTTATTTCTTTTGGTTTATTGATTCCCTAATACAAAATATTAATAAAACTATAATATTAGCAAGAATAAAATAATTAAGAATAAAAGTATAATATACACTTATCAATCTGCTGTAATATCTACACGTGCATCAGTAGGCGCACTTGACTCACCTTGATCTATGGCAACAATAGCCTTAGCGGACTTCCCTTTTTGGGGAAATAATGCCAAAGATTTAGTAGAGTGGTGAGAAACAGTAGGAGATTGTCAACATCAACTGGATTGGGAATTCCACCTTCTTATTAGCCTTTAAACTACTTAAGATATCTAAGTATTTCTTGTTCCTTAGCCCTAACCTCACATAATTGATGTTCCAGATGCCTGTAGTATTTAACTTTTGTAGTTGCATCTGGAACAACAAACTCAGAAAACAAACTCAGATGTTGCATTGGTTCAACTTCAGGTGAATGATGCTTGTAAAAAATAACCAACTTGGGGGAAATTCTCAAAGCCTTCATAAGATGTGTCAAAGTTTCCTTTTCTCCTTTTTAAACCCTTGTGTGACAAGCATGTTATAAATCAATGATGGAAAAGCCAGTGTTCCATATGTAGTTCTAACTTCAACATGCTTAACAATTGTTTTCAAAAGATGTTGTCCAAGATCAAAAGACTGCGCAGTTCCAACACAATATAAGATAACATCTTGATCTCTTTCTACCAATATGTGATTGGTAGTGGAGTCTAATTGGTCAAACCTATTTTATGCAGAACAACATACTTGAGGGTTAAAGAAGCAGCTGGAAAATTAGTTTCCTCACAAGGTCAAGTATTAATCTTTCCTCTAGTGATGGTCCTAATGACCAAATCAAGATCATTGGGCAACTCAACTTCATCTTCTTCAGGAGTCCTAAGAATTCATTGATTATGCTAGAGGTGAAGTGATAAATTTTGTTCCTTAACAACACTTGCCCATATTTTTCAAAACACAAACTTATAAATGGAAGTGTGAAGGTTAGCGTAGAACTCATAAACAACTCCAGTCACACAAGATTTAACATTTAAAATAATGCCCAACATCTTTCTTTCATCCAACAACCTATTTAAACCTCTTTCTTTAAAACCAGTTATATGAATTATTCTCTCAGCCTAGAGTTTTCTTTTAAGCACAAACTTCTACATAGTCTTACTAACTTTAGTATAAAACATAGTAGAGTAAGCTTTACTTATCTCAATGGGTGAATCACATATAACAGGTTCTAGGCTAAGTTATTAGATTCATCATCAGTAAGATTGGTGACTGGAGAGCCTTCACTGCTGGTAGAAGGTTTAGGTTCATAATCTAAATCCTGTTCATTCTCTATCTTATGTGTTCCAATTAGAGATGGAGCATGGGTATTGAAATGCCTATCAGAAGTACTTTTTTGGTGATCAGGGACTTCAATAGAGTTTGATAGGTTAGGCTTTTACTCAGTTTCTTCCTCATCAGGCTTTTCAATAGTATCCTCAAACATTTTCACGAGCTGCTCCCTTCTCATTGTCACTAAAATACCATCTATTTCTTCAGTTACTCCCAATGATGTGATGGGAGTATGGAATGATCTCTAAGGAGCTTTTGGAATTAATTTCAAAAGTTGTTTGGATTTTCCATACTTATATACTCCTCTTGCTAAATTTTTTTAATTGAAGTTGAACCATGAAGCCTAGTAAATGGGTAGAAAATAGCAATGGGTTCTAAAGTGAAGATTGGTTTCTCCATAACCTTTCCTTTCTTGGTGGGCTGAGTTTCAGAAAATGACCTTTTCTCCTCTTTTTTTTTGAATAAAGCCTTTTCTTCATTAAGCAATGGTTTCATTTTGAGAATATGACATGGTGAAATCTGCAACAATAGCTCAAGGAGAACATAGAGAAGAAAATAACAGTGGTGAAAGAAAAATATGGTGAAAATAGGTTGTAAAATCAACTAGGGTAACATAATAGAACATGAGATGAAACCCTATTTGTGACCTAGTACTAATTTTCCTACCCATGTGAGCAAATGGCAGTAAAATTACTACCAACACGATTTTTACCAGTTGCCCTAAGCCAAAACAATTAACACATATTTTTAATTTATTTGGGATTATTGAAAATTGAGAACTGAATAAATGAAACATGTTCCAACTGATTATACAACTGACATCCTTATTTGGCCAAAATTATTATGATGTACCCAATAATAATACAAAAAAGGATTTAAGAAGTCTAGCCCAATAGGCACAACTCCATGGCTTAAGAGGACCTACCAACACATTTGTAAGCTGAGCATATCTTAATGAAGCCCAAAAATATTAAATCCTAGCCCATAAGCGTACAAACCCATGATTCTCAAAAATATGCAAAAGGCCCGTAAGGCCCAAGTCCCAAGTTAAACACCTATAAATACCCCTCCATGCCATTTTTTTAAGTATGCCATTTATGGTAAACATTTACAACTTTCTGTCCTTCATTCATTATTTCTTATAATATTACTGACTTGAATATCGGAGGGTTATCCCCGAAAAAACCTCGAGGATATCTAATTATTTATTTGTATCGTAGATAGGAACCCACTCAATATTTAGGAGTCTACAAGGAGTTGTCTTTCAAATATTTGAGTTCCAAGGTTAGGCCACATCATTTTGACACCGTCCATAGAAAAACCTACCTTGATACTGAGAAGGCTAACAAGATCTAGAGCTTGGAAAGTCGACATACAAGATGCCCCTTGTAAAGAAAGCCCAGCAATGACAGAGTGGATCAACAGTCATAAAAGTTTCCCTCGTTGAGACGATCTATCACCTCCCCATGACAAGAAGTGATAGGCGGTGTGACAGTACTACAGAACACCTAGGAGGATCCCTTAGTGCTACAAGAGTAAACCTCAACAAGGGTGGCTGCAAGAGTGATAATCTATCACAACCAGAAGAAGCTTTCTGGAGCTAGGAGCTTAAGCTTAATAACCCTCAAGAGTTTCCATACTCACGGCCACAAGAACTCATATATATTCATATTCTCGCTTTATCACACCCTCGTGACTTTGCATCATCGTGCATGTGTACCCTCATATCATCTAGCCATCGCGCCCTTGTACTACCGTGCCCTGTGCCCTCATAGCTTAAGGAGCTCATATGCTCAAGAACTCATACCCTTGCAGCCTAAGATGCTGACAGCTAAGTCCATTCCCTTGGGGATCGAGATGAAAAGACCAAGCCAAGGCAAGAGTCAAGAAGAAGATAAGCTTTTACTCGAGAGAGATAATGAGTATCTTTATCCTGGTGATGACTTACTGTGCAAGCTGAAGAAGTGGAAAAGTCCTAAGCAGCGCAACTACAACACTACTCAACACAGAAGGGAGTACATACCCCTGTGATAATCACTCTCGAATAAAAATAAGAATGCCCCCCTAATCAACAACCATCATTAACTTGGAGTGAGCACTGGAGGGCTACCCCGGTCTCTAAGAGAGCAAAGCATAAGTGAGAAAAGTCCCTGAGGAGGAGGACCTAAGTAAAGGTGGAAGCAGCAACAAAAACTACTCAAGTGTGTATCTGGCGAGTAAGTACCCCTAGGAACACCCCTTCCAACATGACGACATACATCATCCCCAAGAGGGTCTTCTTTTATAAAACCAAAAAGAGCCCAACAATGCCCTTCTCAAGTTGGGAGACAAACGCCTCCCCTAGAGCACACTTGCAGAATCCAACAATAAGTATCTCTCCTTGGAGTGCAGTCCTCAAGTCCACGATAAGTGCCTTTCCTTGGAACACACCTTTTTATTGAGATGACGAGTGCCTTCCTCTGGAGCACATTTCGATGCAAAAACAAGAGCCTTCTTTCAGGACACACTCCTATAGAGCAAAATTTAGCACATCCCTTAGAACAATTATCCTACGATTGGTAAAGAAAGCATTATCATCCATGTTTCCTCGTAGAAATTGAAATACCTCCCAGGCTGCTAAAAGGATCAAGTAGAGATAAGAAGGCCTAGCTAGAAGGAAGTTAGAAACTTTTTAACATACAAGGTCAATAAAGCAATGTCCATTTGACCAAACACTAGGTTAACTTAAGGCTAAACTATGAATTAATCTACTCATCACGGGTGAAGCGATATCTCACCCGGACAAACTTTAAGGGCGAAGCAATGCTTGACCAGATAAACTTAAGGCAAAGGAATATCTCAACTAAATAAACTTTATGGGTGAATCAATGACTTCCTCAAACAAACTCCAAAGTAATGCAACAATATCTTTTTTCTTTTGATTGATTTCATCACTTTCCTATTGAACAATTTCTTAAGAGTTTTAGTTGTGGTCATCGTAATGATATAAGATCATCATCTAATTTACTTGACTTAGGGTGAGCCTATATGTTTGGAGGTTATTTTTTAGGGAAGAAAGAAAAAATAACAAATTATTCTCAATACGTTTTTCTACATCTTGACGGAAGGTGTATTTAAAGTTTTCGTAAGAAGATCCACATAATATGCCTTGTCACTTCAAAAAGTTAGGGCCCTTTAGTATATAGAGTTTATCTCGCAACTAACAAAACTAAATACACGTACATATACAGAGAGTTGTGTATTTAGAGATAAGGGAAAATGGAAGGGCAAAAAACTAAAGTTTTTATGTTTCTCGAGATTGGAATGGCCATTAGAGCAATTAATGTTTGAGAGATGATGCAAAGCACCCATTTCAGAAGAAATTCTTCTCTTGTCTTTCTGATTTCACTAATTGAAACTTATTTACTAAATTTAGCTATCCAGCTAAATTAGTTGGCTACATCTCTCTCCCTTACACCTTGTAATGTTGAAAATAGAAAAGAATGACTGGAACTAGAGAAATATCAAAGGCTATTGGTTTCTTCAATTTTACCAAAAATTAAAAAAAATAAATGGAAAAATGAAATGAATTTGACTGTGAGCAGGCTGTCTCGACCTGTTGTCAAGAATGAGCAGGTCGAGGTCAATCTATAGCCAAGGGAGAAGTAGGTTGAGACAATCTACCGAGAAGCTATTATCAGGTCACCAATGAGGAATAGGGCCCTCTATCTTCTTTTTTAGTTATTCCACACCCGATTGATTTGATAAAACTCATAATCGGCTTTGAGTTGGATTTGTTCAAAGGTTGTGCTTCAAATAAACTCTACGTATTAAGGTAGTTGCATATATGTATTCATAAAATGTGTCAAAGGGAAAAAATTTAGCTTGAGGAGTGTCTTGATAATGCTCACTAAGTGTTTAAGAAAATGTCCAAGTACCCTAACCTTGTAGGCTCATAAAATCTTCGATGAAATGCCTCATAGAAAAGTAGTCATTTGGAATGCATTGATTCCACTCTACCCATCAAACTTTTGAACTTTCCCTATACTTTCTTGATAATTACAGAAAAGAGAGGGAGAAGAAAGCTAGCACTGGCAAACATCCCTTTCAAATTTTGCTCCTTATTGAATTGCCCTCTTATTTTTTATTATTTGCCTTAGACAACAAGAACAAAAGGAATTACAGATTAGCCTGGTAAAACTGAAAAATGGTATTTGACCTTTCAAAGAATGAAGTTTTACTAAATCACATCAGGCTTTGTGTGGGAATAGAGTTTTGTTCAGAAGGCCGTTTCCACTTGAAAAAAGTGGTATTTTTTGTCGAAAATTAATAATATTACTTTTTGGTCAAACCTAGCTAAAAACCCTAACACAATTTATATCAATAATGCATTTATACTTCTTATAACTACAAGCTAAGTCCAACCAGTTGGTAATTTACTCATGGCTAACCCCCTTATCATATAATTTATCTGGGAGTTGTTGGCTATATGATTTATCCAATAATAATCCAAAAACAATTTAAGAAGTCTAGCCCAATAGGCACAAGTCCATGGCTTAGAGGACCTATCGGCACATTTATATGGACATATCTTAATCAAGCCCAAAAATATTAAATCCTAGCAAAAGGCATGCAAGCCCATGATTCTCAAAAATATGCAAAAGGCCAATGAGACCTAAGTCCAAATTAAACACCTACAAATACTGCCATCTATGCCATTTATGGTAAACTTTTATAGCTTTGTGTTCTTCATTCAATATTTCTTATATTATTACTGACTTGAGTGTTAGAGGGCTAACCCAGGGCAACCTCAGTGACCCCTCATTATTTGTTTGTGTCGTAGATAAGAACCCACTCAACATTTGGCAACTTTCAAGGAGTTGCCTTTCGAAGATTAGAGGAACTCCAAGGTTAGGCCACATCATATTGATACGCACAAGTCATGAATATTTCTAAAAATTATGCTTATTATGCAAGAATGAAGAATGCAAATAATGAATAAAATACATACAAAATTAGATATGCAAGATACAACATATTTCTAATAATTAGAGTTCCAAAACATCAATATGGGAATTTAAATTGTTACTATTTTGAAATTAAACTCAGAATCTCACTTCAGATTAATATTCCATGCAATTTTTTGCTAAAGAAAAGTTCTTTGAAACTGTGATTTTATGAGCATATTTTTTATGAACAAGATTACCAAGAGATATGTTTGTCTCATTTTTTAAACATGATAGAGAACATGATTTAGTCAGTTAGTAGCTTTCACTCTAGCCCTAGGGTAGTTTTTTCCTTATAGTAGATCATCATTTACATAGTTGTGATACATAGGCCCATATTTATGATCATCCTCACATTAGCTATGAGACTAACTATGTTCTCATATGAGTTGGACGACATATGGATAGACCTATATGCTTCATGGTGTTCCAACCTTAGACTGAACATGCATAACGAAAACACAAACACCTAAGGACTTTCTTAATGCAATAAACCTTTGTGCATCAATAGCCTTGGTAAATATGTCAGCCAATTGGTTTTCAATTATAAATGATCAATTACCACAATTCCACTTTCAACGAACTCCCTAACAAAATGATAACATATGTTAATGTGTTTTGCCCTAGAGTGTGGTACTAGATTTTTGGAAATATCAATCGCACTTATGTTATCATAAAATACACCCATAAATTTTGCACAACTCTATAGTCAGCAAGCATTTATTTCATCCACATGAGTTATGAACAACAACTTCCACAAACAATAAATTTATACTCAGCAGTTGACAAAGACACACAATTTTATTTCTTACTATATCAAGAAATAAGATTATTACTAAAAAAAACAACCATCAATTGTGCTATTACAATCATCTATGTCACCTATCCAGTCGAATTGCTATAACCTACAAGATTTGCATTAGTATCTTTGGAGTACCAAATATCATAATCAAGTGTACCATTCACATATCTAATAATTCATTTAACGGTTGTTAGATGTGATTCATTTAGATTCGACCGATACCTGGCACACACACCAATACTAAAATAAATGTCAGGTGGTAAGATACAAAAAACAACCAATCATGCTTCCATACAGAGATGTCTCCACTGATGTTCCAATAGTATGTTTGGATAGCTTTGCATTTGTGCCTATGGGAGTCCTTAATTGTTTAGTATTTTGTAAGCTAATTTTTTTTACTAGGTTGTGTGCATATTTACTTGAAATATAAATGTCATCATCAAGTTGTTTGCTTTGCAAACCTAAAAAGAAAATCAACTCACTTACCATACTCATCTCAAACTCCCTAGACATTTATTCAACAAACTCATCAATTTTATGCTTATAAGTAGACCTAAAAATAATGTTATTAACATATATATGTGCTATGATCAATCTAGTTTTCGAAATTTTGATGAATAGTATTTTATCTATTCCTCCTCATTTGTAGCTCTTGTTGATCAAAAAGTTTATCAAACATTCATACCAAGTTTGTTTTAACCACAAGACCTTTTTTTAACTTATAGACATGGTTGGGATGATATGGATCCTCAAAACCATTGAGTTGTTTTACATAGACCTCTTTTTTCAAAAACCCATTCAAGAAGGCATTTTTGACATCTATTTGATAAAGTTTGAAATTCATCAAGCATGCAATGGCCAAAAGTAACCTAACTGATTCTAACCTAGCTACGAGGGCAAATATTTCATCAAAATCAATTCCTTCAACTTGACTATAACTTTGTGCAACCAACCTAACTTTATTCCTTGAAATGATACAAAGCTCACATGTTTTATTTTTAAAGATCCACTTAGTACCTATTATGGATTTTAGACCTAGGAACTAGAATCCACACATCATTCCTAACCAATTGCTCTAACTTCTCTTGCATAACATTAACCCAAATTTCATCTTGTAAGCCTTCCTTGACATTTTTTAGTTCAATTGAAGAAGTGTAGCAAATGTACCTCACCTTATCTCTATAATTAACCTTAGGTTTTGGCCTTGTTTTCATCCTATTAGTGAGAGTCTCGATTATGTACTAAAGGATGGTTTCTTTAAATTCTGGCAGATGTGTATCTTTTGTCTGAATTTTGATCATTAGCATATTTTATTCTTTCTTCTATTGAAACAGTATCTGGAACACTAGGTAGAACATCAAAAGGAACATCAGGTTCTCCATTTTTTCAATCTTTTCAGAATCCTATGAGTTTCCAACTTCCTCAATAAAGCGAATTATCTTTTGCTCTTTTGAGAATTCTATAAAATTAGAGAAATCATCATTAAAACTATTACATAATTCCATGACAGTTTAAGTCCTCATGTTGAACACGATAGGCTCGATTGTTTATGGAATATATGATAAAAACTCCTTCATCACTTTTTGCGTCAAACTTTCCCAACTAAAAACGATCATTAAGTATATAACACTTAACACCAAAAATGTGAAAGTAGTTGAGGTTTGTTTCTTATCTTTCAAAATTTTATAAGGAGTCTTACCAATACCATGTCTCAAGTGAACTCGATTCGAGATGTAACAAGTAGTACTCACAACTTTAGCCTACAAACTTTAAGTCAATTTCTTGAAATTGAACATGTCGAGACATCTCTTGCGATGTCCTATTCTTTCTTTCAGCCACACCATTTTGTTGTGGTGTCTTTGGGCTGAAAATTCATGTGAGACTCCATGCTTATCACAAAAATCAACAAAAATAGTGTTTTCAAAATTCTTCACCATGATCACTCCAAATCCTCACAATATGACCAATATCACTTTTTTTTTCATTTTTCAATCTAGCGCATAGTTTTTTAAAGACATGAAAAGAGTCTAATTTCTATCTTATAAAATCAACCCAAGTGTACATAACTAAATCATCTACATAAACAAACATATACTTCTTGCATTAGAATAAGCGGGAGTTACAGGGCATATCACATTTAATACGGAAAGAATAGAAAATGATGGTTGCTGTAGAGGAGCCACTCTTGCTCAGATTCATATGTTGTTACTCTGATTAATCAGACTCTGCTTAAATAGAGTAGGGGGACTAGTTGATGTGGTTCGGAAAAGACCACATACTTAATGGGCCTTTTTGGGCTGGAATCTGAGTTAAGTATTAAAAGATTGTCAGGTCGTATTGGTTTTACTGATTACTGTGATGATGCGTTGATTAGCCTACTAAGAGAATATGGTTTAGCAAGACTGAGAATGGTTCAGACCTTTCCTATAATCTGGATATGTCCGATCTGGAATAGGTCAAACCTACCCTACCGACTTAGGTATATCCGAGCTGAAGTAGTTCAGATCTACGCTACTATATACATGAGTTGGTGTATCTGGCCTAGTATGTCCAAGTTGAATAATGTTGAGTGATGAGCTCGGATTAGATGTTATCGGTAAACAAATGAGCATTATCAGGGTTCTAAAAAGGAAAGAAATCATTACATATTAATAAGAAAGATTTTAGGGGATTGGCCATATTATTTTAAGGAAATACATCATTCCATATTATCAGTGTCCTTGGGAATGTTGACATAAAAAAACATATCAATTGTTATGAATATATGTCTAATTAAATAGAAAAATATTTAATCAATAGTAGGTAAATATCAAATCAAATATGGATGTTCAATTTATTTTTTAATTTCTCATATTATTATATGATAGTATTTATTCATCTTGTATGCCTATAAACAGAGGCAAAATTGTAATGAAATATACAAGTGAATACAAAAAAAAGAAAATATTCACTCTATTCTTCATTTCGTACTCATCTATTCTTCATTTCCTAGTCTCTAAATTATTTACTTCACAATATATAATTTTTTTTATTTTACAACACGTTATCAGCACGATTACATATTTTAGAATCCTAGTCAAAGTAATATTACTAGGTAATATTTCTCTACAAGTTCATTATATTATGTATATATATGTGTGTCATGATTGTTATAAATGTTAAGTATAAATTAAGATTAGGATGATTAGATGACCATGTTTAAAGGTATACATGTTATGATTGTTATATTATGTATATAATTAAGATTAGTAGCTTAATTAGATACTAATTTGGTTTACTTCAACTGTTTTAGTTAATAAAGGTAAATTATTTATTTGATTTTTCTAAAGTAAATGATATATATATATATATATATATATATATATATGTAATATGTCTATTTATTTTGATTCTTCTTTCCTTCAAATTATGTAGTACAATAATATTTTTTAAAATTTATTGATACTATATTGCTCAAATATAATTCTACGTACTTTGATGATAAGTAAAATAAAACAATGGATAAAGACCTTTAAAAGTTATGTTTGTTCTTCAGTACATAGTAAATACTTTAATCGAAGAAAATATATTGTAAACAGAGAATTCATCTTCTTCCAATTCCAATTAAAGTTATGTTCTCATAATTCAAGAAGCTCTCTTTTAGATAGCATGGAAAATAAATTATTGTTGAATTCTTCAAATGATTTGGTTAATCTTATACTAAAGAAGATTATGGGTTACATGGAATCAGTTTGTTAATTGGTTGCTTTTATCATATGCTAGATTTACTTAATGCACACACATAAGTATATATTATATTGAAAAATTAGAAACAAAAATTGATCTACTATTGGAGATTGTATTTAAAATTAGGGCTCCATATTTATAAATTATAAGTGGTGAAATTATATGGTTTGGTGAAACTTCCGGTAAGTCTTCATATGACTACTACTAAGTAGAAAAATAAGTCATTTCATTTGCTCAAAGAATTCTCTCTTTATATCCTATATTTGTCTGCTCAAGTGTCATTTTTTTCTTTAAAGCATATCTAGTAGTATTTCCTGATATTAATATAATTTCAACAGTCTTGTTTGTGTATGTATATATATGTGTGTGTGTGTATATATATAATTAAAGTATGTTGAACAACGGAAGTATATATATAGACAATTTTATTAAAATTCTTAATGATATATATTCCATAGACAATCAGTTTCTTAAGATATTAATTAATTATTGTGATACTCGAGCCTCTTACTACTCACATGGCCAAATATAATTCATGCATTACATATTAATTGCGTGCTATTTTCATTGATATGACATCATATAATTTATTTTATTTTATACGGCGTTCTTAATCATTAAACTTAATTTTGAAGCTCTCGCATAATATTGATTATCGAATCCCCTAACCTAAGTGGTTGATTTTATATTGAGATAAGAAGAAATTTAGGTATCAATATAGTAAATAGTGCTAGGTTACACGTGATAACCTTAGGAGTTCGAAAGGTATCATCGAAAAGTTTATAGAAAGTGAGTCGGTTTGATCATGAATTTTAATATGATATGTATATTTAAATCATACACTTGGGACAACTAGACATACAATACTATAATTTAAATATAACTAGGTTCATAGGTTTGTAGCACTATCGGTGCATAAACTTATCAATCGGGCAAGAATCGATTATTTTTGGGTGAAGAACCTAATGAACGGACATAGGAATTAGCTACGGGAAAGAATGGTGATGAAGATAGGTTGCAACCAAATAAGAATATGTGAGACACACAAGATTAGAGCTGCAAGATAAGGGAAAAAATCAGATATACCATTACATGTCACCTCAAGCTTATGCCACCTCATGCTTAGACTTATCAAGCTAGCACCTCAACCTATTTTTCACCCTTAAGCTAACAGCCATGACTTGAACCTTCTTCTGAACCATTTCAGCTTCTAAATACATGGAAAAAGCTCTCTAAATAGGTCCTAAGTAACTCCAACCGAAAAAGGAGGCAAAACAAACAAAGAGAAGGAGAAATAACCAAGTTCAAGTAGAAAAGTGTGCAAGGTGAGCTTAACCTACGGGTTTGGCATGACTTTCAGATTTATTTTGAGGTTTATTGGATTAAAGCTTTGAATATTATTTATAAATGTGTTAGGATATTATTAGATAGGCTTTGATTCATAAAGAAAGGGTTTGTGGTTGAAATACTTGATAGAAAATACTTATGCTAGAAACTGTCACCTTGCTGTATTCTTATGTTTTAGACTTCAAAAGTGTATGGTATATTGAATAAAACCTATAATTATCATCATATACATGTTTATATATGGGTTAAGAGTATTGGAATAAATTTTCATCGGTTAGAAAGTGAAATTGGGCATGATATTGAAGAAACACTAAAAACTGCCAAAGTAAGAATATCTGTTCTGGTGTGCTGTGAAGGGGACTGAATTACAGGACCTAGACCCATATGTTTTGGAAACTTTATGGAATGGTTATATTTTTCTACATGTTATCTAAGTGTGGTAAAATTTTTAGAGTGAATAAATATTCCTAAGGATGTCAAAATGTCTATGAAACCTAATGTGGCAACAAGGAAATTAGAGGTGAAAATCTATCTCATTTGGTTCATTAACATGTTCCAGCATAGATGTGGTGCATTTGATCCCTAACATTTAGGAAAATATTGTAAGAGTTATAATACATCAATTAAGTGAGGTTAGTATACATTTAAGATATGGAACAAAGGTACGTAGAAGGTTGTATTCGGTTATAGTTTCTAAGTGGTAAGGTTGTTTAGTTAAATTGAGATTCAATGTCTTTATACTACATTAGGTATAATGAACTTGTTAATTGAGGATGGTGATTGATATCTTGTATTTTTACAGATTGTTTCACATCTAGGGTTGGGGAGTAATAATTAAGAAACCTAGAAGTAACACATAACCGATCAAAGGTAAGTAAAGATTCATTTACAACTACAATGTATAGACATAGTAGATGTGTGAATTATATGTAATATCATAAATCATATGTGCATAGTAGAGGGCTCTCCATTGAGCATACATACATGGGCATTGTCATTGGCACGTGCATGCATCATATATGAGCATTGTGATAAATCTTGCATTGCACGGCGTGATTCTGAGAAAAGAAAAATATTTTGTTGACCACTACTAGTGCACCAAAGCATGCATGGATTTGCATGGTTTTATGCATATCATCAATAGAAGAAGGCATAGGCATGCAGGTTGCTCAACCCCTTTTTAATGATGTATGCAATACTACTATTCTTACCATCCAATCCCTCCAATGAATTTTGCTCATCCAACATCACTATATTATTAAAATATTATTTGAGAAACCTCGTCAATTGGAAAGCCATAGTCTTTGCTCCTCCATTATGTGACTTTGGCGGAGACGCAAAGTGCCAAAATCTCCTATAAAGTGAAGTGGTGAAAGAAAATAATGGAAAAACCATACCATTAGAACAATAGAAAGATGGTTCACCACTTTTAACTTTCTTCGCCTTGGAAAGATTTTTCTCTACTGTAGTAGTCTTATACGCAGAGAAAGGCTAAAATTATTCAAATGAGAAATCCTTTGGAATCTGGAAATAGATGTTCCTTCTTGTAGGCCTTTATATAAATCGACCAATCTTTAAGATCTCTATGCTTTGTGCAAGAATAGATCTTATATCAGAAGGAGACTCGCACTTCTCAAAAGTATTTCACAATTCTTGAAATGATATGTAACAATTCACCACTCTTTGTTGGCTCCTTCTACTTATTTAAAGTGAGGCATACTCTTAGCTCCATACTAAACATGAACAGACTTCATACTACTAGTTTCATATAGAGCCATACATCTTCTTGAGGATAGAAAAATTATACTTTCCGAGGCATCTATAAAAGGTGTTTAAAATCTCATCTTTCGAAGGAACCAAAGACTTTGAAGAATTTGTTCCCTTTCTTTCTTTGGTTGACAATCCATGATGTAGTGCAACTTCTCATTTTTTTTATTGAATGAGAATCATAATTCAAGACGACATGAGTGCTATGATACCACCATTCAACATACGCCTTGGAAACCAAAGCATGGCACTCTAAGTATCCCATGATGAAACGGGATCCTATCTGGTAACGCATCATCCTATGCCAATAAATCTTGACCCTAATAAGTGGAAAATCATGCATTTGGTAGAGAAATACTAGGACGAAACTATCCAAAACCAAACTCATGGCCAAAATGGGAAGATGCATAAGGTTCTGCATAAGTCTTGTCTATGAAATAATAAGTTTGTGTCCGCGTGTTCTGTTAAAAATAAATTATGAATGATAAAATATATTACATATGAATTACCTAATCCCGAAACTTTTGTGATTGATTTCTGACTTTATTGAAACAAGGTTGTTTCGCGATTTATACTTGACTTGCTTTCTACTGATGCCGGATAAGAAGCGATTAGAATCATTGTCCGCAAATAACAAATAAGAACTTGATTCACTTTGAGTTCTATACATCACCCCTCTAAAGGTATCCACAAGTTGGAACTATCACACACTTTCAAATTTATGCTAGTAAATTCAATACGCCTATTCTAATATAGAATATTTAGTGACTTTAATTCTTAAATCTTGAATATGATCATAGGAGACAAAGATCCTCATATTGCACAACTGATATAAAATGCAAGTTAATTGATAATTGAAGCAGATGGACAGGGAATTCCTAAACCACTTCTCTGACACCTGACGAGCTATCAGGATGTGACACTATCAAACACACACCAAGAAATGGAGAATTCCATCATTGATTGCTAAATAGGTGAAAAACTTAAGTCTCAACTTTAAAGAACAATTGTGCAAGAGTTCAGCCACAATCAAGTTCATCCAATGCATGCATTGGCGCTTTTACTCTATTCTTCAAGTAAACAGAAAACTTTTATCAGTTGGTGACCTAAGAACATGACATGGAACTTACCATCATGGCCAAAAAAGGAATATACCACCTGTATTAATGAACTTTATGAATATAATTGGAGTAATTGTCCTTCAACTAGTTCTATTGCGATGTTCAATGTCCCCCAACTCAAAATAATTATTACAAGATATATGGTAAAAAGGAAAAAAATTGCTCCACTGACATAACTTGAAGCATGAAAAATCTTCAAAAAGTTGTCTCACAACTCTTTCAAGTTCCACATATTTTCAAGGTTCATGCAGTATGAACCTGGAAATAAGCGGAATAATAGTATCAACTCCTCAAGAATTAACTCCTCTTCAGAAAGTTGTTGGAATGTTGGGTCCCTGTCTACGATACGAACAGACAATTATGGATCCCCAGGATTGTCCCATGATGCTTAAGTCAATAAATGTTTAGATAAAACAAGAACTGAGCTAAAGGTGTAAAGTATAAAAAGAATTGCGTACATTGTAAAATGGCATGGGGGATATTTATAGGTGTTCATAGTAGAATATGGGTCGGATGGGCCACTAATATATTTTGGGTTTGTGTGCCTCGTTCAGCTATAATGTAAGGTCCTTGAGCTCAATTTTAAATATACCTAACATAAGTCCCCAATTCCCGGGTAGACTACGAAGTAGATTTGATTGGGACTTAATCAATCGAGTTGTTTTAGCTTTATAATTATTTAGTGAAAGGGTGTATATAAGAGCAACATTGGAGAAAAGCATCTTTCAGACTCCCTATATTTAGAGACCATGAGTTCTCTAGGTATGTTATTTTCTCTCAAAACCTTCTTTATTTATGGAGTTGCTTGCTTTCTTCTCCTCTACATCAGTTATGTTTGGGAGGTTGGTCCAACATACGAGCAAGGTGGAAATGCCACAGGTAAAGAGTAGGTGCACGAGAGCGCGATATGAGTGTTGCCGACATCAACTTGGTAGGCAACAACATGAGCAGTGATATGGGTAGCAGGCAAGGTTGTGCCTTGCCTGTGTTCCCTGACCAAGGCACGACCCAACCGAGGCACTATGTCGATCTCGTGTGAGTTAGTTCTACATGGTCAGAGTGATTCTGGTCTGACTATTTCAAGTTCTATCTAAGCCATCTCAGGCTATTTTCCATCTTCTTCAGTAGGTGATATTGGTGGGGGGTCATTACCTACTAAATACATTGAGTGAGTATCTCATGGGTTGAGAGATGGGCTTACGAATTTGCCTGAGTGTTTGTCGGACTCTTTGGGGTGTGAGGAGATTAAATATCTGAGTAGTTTTCTGACTCATTTGAGAGTTGGGTTCATAGTGATTTTGAGTCAAACCTAGGGGAAACATCTAAGTTAGAAGATGTCCTTTCAACTAGGGGTTCGATTTCTGTTAGATGTAAGGTGATGAATGTCGATAGTCTAGATAATGCCATGACTACTAATAAGTTGAAATGGTGTTAGAAGAGGTTAGGTTTACCTTCTTTCTATAAGTTTATCCTTCTTTCCCTGGGTCTAATAGTTATGAGTCCTCTTAAGTTCATAGTTTAATTACTGTACTTTTTAGTAGGTTTTCAATCTCTTCTCATCCTCTGTTAGTGGAGGTCGTCTAAGCCTATGGCCTTTGCGCCAGTTAGTACACTCCCAATACTTTTATATGTTTTGGGGGATTTTGACATCATAAAAGAGTTTAGTCTTCTGATGGAGTTAAAGAATTTTCAACCTCTGTTCATTGTTAAGGGAGTGACTGGTGTGCCATACTTTCACTTATTTCCATGAGTTGGATGCAAGTTCTTATGGATTGCGCTTTCTCTCGTAGTACTTAAAAAAAATTCTATATTAGAGGTGAGGGTTGGGGCTTTTCTTGGGAGGAGTGTTTCTCTATCAGTATTTTCTTCCCGTCATGCAAAGTTTAGGAAGTGTTGTGAGGCTGTCGGTTTTTTGACCAGCCAAAGACAGCTACTTGTTTCCAGATGGTATTAAGAGCATTTATGCTTCATGGATATTTAAACTGTTTTGATGCTTGTTTAGATGTCTCATTTTGATTATTTTTCTTTTCAGGGAAGAAGTTCAATGTTTCTGTGGTTTTGGCGTGGAAGCAGAAAGCCCGCGCGTTTGGTTGTGTGAGTGCCCATTTTTCTTTCGGGAGGAATGATAGAGAGCGGCATCCATCATCTAGGCACACGAGTGAGGGGCACATATTGACTTCTGTGCTACTAAAAGAAGGATCGATAGCTAGGCCGAGGTCCCTCCGTTGACCGTTGTGTTAGAATAGTGCCCGACATGCCAAGTACTGGCCATTTTTATATTCTTGCAATAGACAATCTTATTTGAAATTTATTAACAACACTGATACTTCTTTATGTTCAATTACACTTAAACAATTAGATAAAGTTTCTAGACCATACATAGCTATGGAGATGTTTATGCATATGATACAATCATGGAATATATCTCTATGAATTTGGTCTTCAATCAGTTCCAAGTCGAGGGTTCATTAAGATGGAACATCGATAAGTATGTTATACTCGCACACACAATATATGTTCAAAAAGAAGAATATCTCTTTCCATAGATATCAACGTGGTAACGCTAGTGCACACGTGTGGGTGCTCACTAGGGAATGAGTAAACTGAACAAGCCTATGGGAAATTCTCAATTGGAAATATTATTTGTCGAATGAGAATTTCCTAGTTACAATACTGCAAGAATTAGTCCTTTGACTTGACGCACCATGATAGTCTTGTGCACGATATTATGCATTTTGATGTATTTCTCTATTACATGATAATTACAAGGGGTTTACGTTGAGTGTATGATCTTTATATATATAGGTTAATGAGGGACAACAAAGGATCCATCACCTATCCAAAAAAATAGGTAAATCTCCTATGTTTTTATAATCCTTGCCTCCAAAGAACTTGGCCGAGGCAAAATGAATATTAGACAAAGGTTTTCTAATAATTCATGAAAAGGTCAATGTGATTGGAAATGGAATTATAGTTATTAAGTTAAAATAAAATTTTGACTTATAATTCATGCCTTTCTCTTGACTTGTGAGGTTTTTGAAATTAAAGAGTTAATTTCAAGACAGATTAATTAATTGAATTAATTTAAAATATATTTTTTATATTCATTAAGTTGCAGTTGCAAGCCCATTACTAGAACTTAATGGGTCACACACAAAATGAGATGGATCACTTATAGAGATGGTAATGGGGCGACTCTGGCATAGATTTGGCCAAACTTGAAACTCACCCCACCAAGAAAATTGGACTCGAGACTCGCCCTGCCCCGCGCCAGAGCCAAAACTTGGTGGGTCTAACCCGTATGGACCCACCAACCAGCTAAGAATAAAATTTGTGTCTTTTTAACCTTATTTAGTTACTTTTCTTTTTGTATGACTATTGGGTTTTAACATTCTTATCTTGGTATTGGTGATAAAGTGTGTTTTTTATATTTATTATTTTAATTACTAAATGTGATAATAACATTAATTTATAGGAGATGAACAAAATTAAATTATGTGTGCCACTATTTTAGAATGTTTTATATAGCCTTCCTACAGACAGTTTGTTCAATTTTAATATAGTTTATTCATAATGTATATTTATATTGGGCCGTATATAAGCCAGATTTAATATTTTTGAATTAAAGCTGAAGTTTGAAAATAGTTTTGGAATAATTTTTGAATTGATGTAATAATGTTGCAATGTACATAGTCATTCACTTCAAAAATCAGTAAGGTTAAAATAATTAGTATTTATAAGATATATTTTATATTAAAAATAATAATGATATGGGGTGGGTTCGGTGTGGGTTCGCTGAGACCCATTACCCGCCCCGAACACTACCAGGTTTAAAAAATTAAAATTCATACTCGTCTCAAGACACGTTTAACTGTGTTTGGACTCGTCCCGAATGGAGTGGGTTCATTACGGATCCGGGTTCATTACGTTTAACTTAGTCGCAAATTAAATGAACAACCAGAAATGAAAATTGAATTGTTGCTATGAATCGAGGCTTACATGTTTATATTGTTTATGCATGTTTTAATTTTTTAAAATTTTGATGCATTAATGTCCATGATTTTGCAAACTCAATAGTGGTATCAGAGTTTGGGTTTATGTGTTCAGATTGTTTTTATGTAAGATACCTAAAATTTTAGGCAATAAAACTAAATATCTTTTATGTGCGATAAATTATTTATTCTCTTTTTAATGATATGGGGTTGATTGTTTGAGTGGGGAATTTTTCCCAAAAAATAATTAAAAAAAAATTCTCACCTCGAGGCATTGGGGCTTGGATGCCAGGCGCAACTAGAACATAAAGTGTGGAGGCACGACTTGGTGGTGTGGCGACATGTTGGAAATCTGGTCAGTATCACCGGTAAGGTGTCGCCGCAGCGCCAGTCTGCCAGATTTCTAACAATTTTTCTGGGTATTTCAGGCGTCGCGTGTTTGGTTCACTTAATCCCAGAGTATGTGCAGCAAAAAAATAATTTTTTTAAAACAAACATACAATAACAATTACAATAATACCTCAAATTCGATGCGTTTTTAACGATCTTGCAAATTCTAATGGTAGTAAAAACAAACAAAAGTTTCAATTTATACCTTTGAGCACTCCAACTGTCAAGGGGTTTGAAGCAATAAATTGCTAGCCCCTTTTCTGAATCCGGTTCATAGGGATTCAAACGTCTCCCCTCCAAAGTAGTCCACACTTTGAGTAGAAATATAAAATTAAAATTCCGCTAACAATTATAATTTCTTTCCAAATCTTGTTTATGGAATGGATTTAGTAAATATTAATATTTAATATCAATTGTGATAAAAAAAAATTAATATTTAGATGAATGATGGAATTTTTGGTTGAAGAAATAATGAAAGATAGAAAACTTTTTTCTCACTTTTTCTCTATGATGGCCGAAAATTTGGAGTAATTATTAATCCTTATTTTAGGCCCCCCTTATGTTTAAATAGGAGTGGACAAAAATCTAAAGTCTCATTCTTGGTATTTTTGGCCTTCTTTTTTATTGGTTGGTAGGTTTTTGGTTATTCAAAATTTCTAAAAAATTTCCAACATTATCTCTTGCATCTTCCAAAGATACGTAAAGACTTTCAAGAATATTAAATTCTTTACTTTCCATTTTTTTTCCAACAACCCTTACGGGTGTCTCCTAATGGGCTTATTTGAATTGGACTTGGATTTAAAAATAAATCTCACAATTAATTCAATTAATTATTTAAGTTCAAATTCAAATAATTAATTTCATCTAGTCCATTTAATCAAATTAGGTTCAATTAAATAATTTAATTATTTAATTGAGTAAATTATTTTATAGTCTACATAATTAATTTGATCTATTAAAATATTTATTTCTCTTCAATTGAACTTCCTAATCTTATTAGATCCAATTAAATAATCTAATTATTTAATTAAATAATTAATTCAACTTCTTAAATTAATTTAAGCATCAATACATATGTGCCATTTAAACTAAGTTGGGATGTTGGAGCAATATGCCTTATTTCTTGTACCATTTTACACTTATTGCTTTCTTATTATTTTTTTGTTTAATCATCCTACAAAATTAGTATTATGCCCTTATAACTAACACAGGGTATATCATCGACCAATTGATTAACTTGTTATTTTGACATGTGAATGTACAGAAAGCATGTTTGGTTTGTTTATTCTTAAATATGCCATAAAAATATATTCTGAAAATAGAGTCAAGTTTTCTAAAAATAAAGTGTAGACTTCTCAATATAAAATGTAATTTTTAAACATAAGATTGACTATATATTAAATATTTTTAATGACATGCTTAGACAAGAACTTGTCAAATTATCTGTTGCCTAACCAAACATGCCATCAGTATGTGTTAGTTTCCAAAACATGAGCGCCTTTCACACCCCAGACGAAAAATTTTAGGCGCCTTTCACAGTTGAAGTCTCAAAATTGAATCTGCTCGTTTTTTTATATTTTTCTGCCCAAAACTCGGAAAGAGGAAAGGAAGAATGGCCCACGCCGCAAGATTGTATCTACGAATGCAGAAGGAACTGAAGCTCCTGCTCACCGACCCACCCCCAGGCGCCTCTTTCCCTTCTCTTTCCGACGACTCTTCTGCCTCCTCTCTCACCTCCATCGATGCACGTATGCCCCCTTATCTGTATGCGTACACAAAATAACAGAATAATAGCGTTTTGAAAAATATTCTCTTTTGATTTACAGTGTTTCAAGGACCTGTGGGAACTGTCTATGCTAGTGGTGTGTTTAAAATCAAGATCCAAATACCCGAAAGGTATTGTCCCCCTCCCCCCCTAAATGATCACTTTATTCATTTATGCGGTGGGCTATTGAGTTCTCTCTCTCTCTCTCTCTCTCTCTCTCTCTCTTTATATATATATATATATATATAGCTACTTTTAATTATATTGTCAGATGGGTTTTTGTTATTGTTATGTGAAGGTACCCATTTCAACCTCCAATTCTGACCTTTGCTACGCCTATATACCATCCAAATATAGACAATGGGGGCCGCATTTGCTTGGATATCCTCAATCTCCCGCCTAAGGTTTGTATTTTACTCCAATGTTTATATTTACAACCGACTGTAGTTATTACATATATTTGTGGCAATCATAATTTGTTAAATAGAACAGAGTAGTAGTACATTGAGGGAATGTTCATTAACCCGGGCTGTTGGTTTGAGATGTTAGAAAATGCTTTATCTTTGAAGTTTGGTAACTTGTGGTACTTGGAGATGAGAAAATTCGTATTGTTGTAATTTAGTTAATATAATTTGTTTTTTCCCACTTGGTTGCTTGATATGGAGAATGGTGTAAAAGCCATTCCTGGTAGACTTGGTTTCCACCAGGAATGTTCTATCCGGTTCTATTGTTTGGCTACCCTCATGGAATGATGCCTGAATGCGGTGGTCTTTCCCGTTCTTTTTGTTTGGTTAAGTGAAATAGTTGGAAAGAATTGAAATCCTATTTTTTGTGATTTTATGCACATGTTTTCATTAATAGCCTGAAATTTATACTAATATATAATTATATACAAAATGTAGTGTAATACATGTATGTATGTATGTATTTAGGTATGTAAGAATGAACATATATGTACAAATGTATGTATGCACCTTTTATGTTTGTTATTTTATAAGCTTTAGCTGGGACAACCGTTTCTCAAGGTTGACCAAGAAATGAGTTCTCTCACTTATTGTGTGAAAAGCAATCCCACTTGTCAAGAACCTTCCAAACTTATGAGAATAGAAGAGTCGGAAAGACAATCTCCTTGTGCCAAAGATGCCATGATTATTTCTCAGAAAAATCAGTGGTCTTTCCCACTTGACAATAAAATGGCTAATATTCTGTAATTCATTTTTCATCGTATTCATTTCAAATTGTTTTATTAGGGCTGTCTATGTTTAGGTTGAAACAAAAATCAACACAACGGAAAAAGACCTACAGGACCAAATGCATTTATTGCTTTCTTACTTTGAACTAATGTTAGTCTTATTATTTTACTTGGGAAGAGTTAACTGACATATATGGCACCATAAGATTCTTCTTGCCAATCCAATTCTCGATGAATAAAATCAGGCAATTGAAAATCAAATGTTAAACTAAATTGGAAAGAAATCACACTCACTCATATATGTAGATATGCATACAATATTTATAAACGTGTGTTTACATTCTTATATCTCTATGTAACTATTTGTGTAGAAATGTTTTGTGACATGTTTAGTTCAAATGCTTTAAAATTATAATGTTAGCTTGCAATGCCATATTGCGCATATGACACCATTGCACTCTTGAAACTTGGACAGCCATCTGTTATAACACAATGTGAAATTCACAGCACAACAGCAATGTTAAGAAGTGATTTGAGCATGTGTCAATTTCTGCTTTGGCATAACTTGATCCTGATGTTCCCATATGGAGCTGAAGTCCTTAGGTTGTAGGCGATGTAAGTTATCAATAACATATCATGGTTCTGAAAGGTGATTATTCGTTTGATTAAATGACCCCCTGATTCTTCCTAAGCCTATTTCAAAGAAGCCTACTGAATTTTTGTGCTTGTTTATGAATAAATTTATAAAATGCACCTGAATTTTTGTGCTTATAGACTTGAAAAATATACCTTTACTGTGTCTTTGTACAGTTGAACTTTATGAACTCAAAGAAAAGAATAACAATGAGGAGTTTTAAGTGAAAAATTGAAACTTTGAGTTTAAGTTGTGGAAGATCTACCACACAATATATGAGCTGATTTTATGACTGATTGCCCCAAGATTGACAAATTTCATATATTGCTCAACTTGAAGGCTTATTAATTTTCTCTATATTCTTGAGAATAATTGCTGATGCTAGCTAATTATTTGCTGTTGTGAGCTTCCGTACCTAAGATCAGATTCCAATTCAAGCAGGGCACATGGCAACCATCTTTGAACATTTCAACTGTCTTAACTAGCATTGGACTCTTACTAAGTGAACCGAACCCTGATGATGGTCTTATGCATGAAGCGGTGAGTGAAGCTAGTCTCTTAAGAAAAATCCACAAACATAGTCGATTATGAGATCTGTTGAATATTGTGCAGAGTAGAGAGTACAAATATAACAGACAAGCTTTCGATCAGAATGCAAGATCCATGACTGAAAAATATGCCAGAGCTGGAGAAAGTGAAAGTGCTAGGGGCAGCCATGGCAGTCGAACTCATACAGGTCCAAGCACAGGACAAGTAAGTTAATTGTTTGGATAGGTAATGGAGTTTACATCTACTTTACTGCTTTTATTAACTCGCTGCCACAGACTGAAATGGAAGGATCATATGCATCCATATGCATTACTGAGCACTTTGAATACCATGAGAGATTTAGTGGAAGCGGCACGAAGCTGTCACTGGAGTCTCTGGGATCCAGTAGCAATTGGAACAGCAGGAAGGAGATCTATAAAGTGCCAATTCATGATTACTCAAAGAACCACATTGAAATTGGACAACTTGAAGAAGCTAACAGTGGTTCAACTAAATACAATGGGAATCCTGGTAAATTACAGGCCACAAGAAATAAACTGTCGCTAAAAGTTTCAGTTGTTTCCCATAGTAGAAATGGTGAGACTGAAAATATTGGTCTGCGAGATCAGTGTTTATCTTTGTTGGAAACCCAAACCACTTCCACAGATTCTCCAGAGTCCTCACCCTTGGTGCAGGTTGGCAACATAGTAGTATCCAACAGAGATGAAGATTATATAGAAAGAAGCCGCAGCATAAGTGTCAGTCAAGAGCAGCAATCATTACACTGTGTAAAAACGGGCCAATGTAGGGATTCTGACGAGAAACTGCAGAGCATGCCTCACCATGCTGTTTCCCAGGTTGATACCACCAGGCCACATGAAGCCTTGTCATGCTCCCTTAGTACCAGCCACAATAAAATAAATCCTCCTAAATATGCTATTGCCAGAAAAGGGAGTTGCTCCACTAGTATGAGAATTAAGAAAGTAGGTTGGGTTGGGCCGAGACCATCTTTGGGACCTTTAGCGTGTCCTCAACATCATTTAGATGATGAAAAAGAGAACCTGGCTCCAATTCGATGCTTGTCGCCTCAACTAACAGACCAATCTGCTGCATCGGCAATATCATCAGTTGTTTCAGCAAATGGTATGTATTGCAATGCAAGTACAGGGAAACAAGCATTGACTGGGGCTCTCAAGCTATCTGAAACGGCTGCAAAGCTGCCATTGAAACCTGTGGATCAAATACCAGGCAGTAACAATAATATGATCTTGCATTCTGAGAACCCATCAAGTCCTCATTCCAAATTTATGCACGTGAAGAATGATCTCAGGTCTGATGAGAAGCAGCAAATTAAGCAGGTTCGTGATGGGAAGTCTACTGATAAGTTCAAACAACTCACTGAAGGCTCACAGATACCTGAGGCTGTGATTGTGTTGGATAGTGAAGATAGTGAAGATGAAACTGTACCTGTGAGGTCCAAGTTGTCGCTAGCCAAAATATTCTTGTCAAGGAAGCGGAAATCCGGCATCTGATAGGTGAAGAATCCCACTGATTGGCTCTGCTGCTTTGCCAGTCTCCAAGAGCTGTTGCAATTACTTCTTTAAGTTCCAACATGTTCACTGTTAGGCATACAGTTCCAACAGTGTGAGTGTACAATCCTGTTTGGATGGATCCCAAAACCTGTTTCTCAAGAAATGATTTTGTAAAGGACATTTTTGGAGATTTTCTTTAAGAAAACCATCTCTAACAGTGGCCAAGATTGGCCTTCTCTGAATTGATTTTTTATAGTATGAAAATTGATTTGAATTTGGCCTGCACATTTGATTTCTTCCAAAATTTAATATTTTCCCCATTTTAGTCACCATTTTGGTGAAGGAATTTCTGAAAGGGCCTATTTGTGTTTTGCTATATCTGATATTTTTTGTTCTTGCCTTGCTAGGGTTGAATTAAGCATGGATTTCTGTTATGCTTGACTGCTTGGGAGATTGTTGGGTTTGGATTAAGGTTCATGTATTAAGTCCAGATGCTGTTTAATTTGATCTTTTGTGTATAGTATAGTATGTAAATATTTATGTTATTGGCCCTTGGATTTTAGTGAAGAAAAAAAATTAAAAAAAAGAAAAGGTTTTAATGAAAAAAATAATGTGTATCAATGTTACTTTTCTCTAATAGTTCGCATTATAGATTATTGATAAAAGATTTTATATAGTATGTCCAGAATGTAAAAGTGAATTGTTAACTAGTAGTGTATTACTAGATTAAGTGTAACAAAATCCTTCCTATCTTACGTTGGACAATGTACAACAAAATTGTTACTAATTGTTGATATTGCTAAACCACCATTGTGTTGTAACCACAATATAGACAAGTACACACACATTGCAAAAATATTTAAATGCTAATGATTCGATGTGACAATGAAGAAATGTGGAATGAGGTGCAAAACAATACAGCCGACTTAATCATTTAAATTATTCGATGTGACAATGAAGAAATGTGGAATGAGGTGCAAAACAATACAGCCGACTTAATCATTTAAATTAATGGTGTTATGCTAAATTTATTTAAAATATTTTATAAATTTTATTTTTTTTAAAATTTATAAAAAATTAAATGTTATTCTAACAAAAAAAATTTAAAGTATTTGAAAAAAATAAAATTATAGAATTTATAAAATGTTAGCATGCCAATTTTATAATTAATAGAATTAATTGTATAAAACCCCCTATTTTTGCGAAAATGCCAAAAAAGAAAAAACCTTCATACTAAGAAAATAACCTAAAATACCCCGCATTAATACAAAACTGCATATTTACCCCGGCCTTATCCAAAACTAACTGCGCTAATATTTTTGATAAATTAGCGGTTATACCCCTTAAAAATCTTAATCAAATCTAAATTAACAAAATCTATAGTCTAATCTCTATCTTGTTAGATTTTATTTGAAATCCAAATCAATTATTTATATTTTATTTTCCTTTTTTATATCTCCTTTTTCAAATATTATATATATTCTATACACATACATATATCTACATAGATTCTGGTGGTGGTGGAAGTTCGGGAATGGGGTGGCAGCGGTGATGTGCAGACTGGCGATATTGGGGTTGGCCGGTGGTGGGGAGAAGAAGAGGCTGGCAGCGGCAGGTGTTAGGGTTTAGGGAGAGAAGAATGAGGCGGCGGCGCTAGGGCACTAGATCTGGAAGACAGAAAAGAGGAGGAGGAGGTGTTGGCAACAAGCGGGGTGGGATCTAGTGGCGGCGGCGTTGTGCAGTGGATCTCTTGATAAATTGAGCATGTAGCAGATTTTGTCCGAGGGCTTTTTTGGTTGGATAGCATATCTAATTCAGGAACATATGCCAGTATGCTACCATTTTTTTTACCTTCTCTTACCAAAGCATCAAACTGGTGAGAGTTTTTGGCAGCATTTTAGCTTGATGTGATTACAAAACTGGACTCGGATTTTAATTTTCATCCTAAAGTCTAAACCTTATACTTGGAGCGGCTGAAACTTGGCCGTGCATTGGTGGGAGTGGTGGTAGTTGGGTGGGGAAAGGGGAGAAGAAAATAGAATAAAAAAATATGGAGGAAGAAGATGACAAAATAAAAAAGAATAAACATAAAAAATAAGGAAAAAGGGCAAAAAAGGAAAATAAATGAAGCCAAATTTTTTTTATAAATGAAGCCAAAAAAATTTTGTATTTTTTTTTTAATATTTTGTGAGTTTGTTTGTAATATCTATGTATCTATAATTTTCTGTATTTTTTTAAATTTTTAAATTTTTATATTTTTACTTCAAGTAGGGCCATTTTTTAATAATTAGACATATTATTTTAAATTAAATTTAAAAGTAGATTTTAACTACAATTTAAAGATTTTTTTTATTTTTACAAATAGATGAAAATGTTTTATAACTAAAATTATTATTTATTGAAATAATTCAAAAGTAATTGAAGAAATCATTTACATTTATATTTAATTTAAATTACAGGGACTTGTTTGTTATTCATCATCTGCCATTTTATATCATGGTAAATCTGTCAATTTAAGTAGCAAAGTCCACCAAAACACATCCATCTTCACAATGCGGTTAAGTTTGATAGATTTTTTTTTTTTTTTGGTAGAGTTTTGTATTAACACGGGGTGTTTTTGGCTATTTTTTTAATATGAGGAATTTTTTGTATTTTTGCGAAACATAGGAGGGTTTTATGTAATTAACCTTAATTAATATGTTTAAAATTAATCGAGTTTGTTAAGATTTTAAAATAAGTTAGAAATTTAATTGCAAATTCGCCCAGTGTGTTTTTTGTGAAAATGCCAAAAAAATAAAAAAATTAAGTTAATAAAAAGCCTAAAAACCCCATGTTAATATAAAGTCCCATATAAAACCCATTATCCGTCAAAAGTAAAGGTAATTGTGGAGCACCAGCGGACTGTGCAAATATAACTATTTTTTTGGTGAATCTTGATTGAATTTTCTATATGAATTGACCAATATGCCCATACTTTTATATATAAAGACTGATGTTCACTATAATTATAAAGAAAAAAAAAACCCTTATTAGATAATTTGTGGTTTCTTTTGAATTATTTCACTAAGTAATATTTATTTATAGAAGGTTCAAAAAAACTTTATTAATTTCAATTAAAAGATACTTAGATATCTAGTCTAATTATAATTTTTTTCCTATTTATAAAAAATAGAAAAATTCATTTCACATTTTGTTATTTTTTTGTTAATTTGAGTATATTATATTTCAATAATAAGATGTTTTGCTCTTTTTTAAGAAAAAAATCAAACTCAATTTTTTTTTATGTTTTCCTTGGTTATTTTTGGAATTTAATTATCATTTTAAAATTTCTTCTTCCTTAATTACAAAAAAATAAAAAAAATCCACAATTCCCTAATATACATGCAAATTACATAAATTATATTAGAATCACATAAGAATTTCATAAGAATTACAAAAAATTCTTAAAAATTACATAAAATATAAAAAAGAACAAAAATTTCAAAAAATCCTACAAAAATTATAAAACCAGAAAAGTTAAAATTTACAAAAAATTACAAAATTTTCAAAAAAATAAAAAATGCCACAATTTTTGTTCTTTAAGAAAGACAAAAGTTCTCTTGGTCATCTTCTTCCTCCATCTTCCTTTTTACAAAATTTCAAATATATATATATAAAAGTACCAAAAATCACGCAGTGCACCACCGCTGCACCTCCTCCTTCACCAATTGCCTGCTCGTTGTTGTCGTCATCGCCACCCCAACAGTCCGCCAGCCTAGATCGCGCCTACCCAGCCGCCTGTCTGCCCTTACCCCTAGCCACCCCAGATTTGTTGCCTCAACGCTAGATTTCGGCTTTAATGGCTTTGACATCAATGGGGAATTAGACGGCGTTGATGACTTGGTCCATTCGCAACCGTAGAAAGAGACGACCAATGGGGTTAGTGGTTGGTCTCTTACCATAGTCTCATCTATCAGAGAGAGATTTGTTACTAAAGATTCTTGATCTTTAGTAATAACAGATACAACCTTTTTGAGATACTGGTGGCTAGGGTTTTGAAATAGGTGGGGAAGGAAGAAGAGAAAAAGAAATAAGGAAAAACAAAAATAAAAGAAGAAAACAAATGGGTTTTTGTTGTGAAACAAATATAAAGATCTATTCACAAATATAAAGAGCAAGAATAGAGAAAATAGAGAGAATATTTTTTTTTTCTTGTTTTTACTTGTGTGTTTTCATTATAAATTTATTTCTATTTATAGACATACAAGATGAATAAATACATCATATAATAATATGATAAATTGGAAAATAAGTTGTACATCCATATTTGATTTGACATTTAATCTAATATTGATAAAATATTTTTCTATTTGATTAAATATATATTCATAATACTCCCCATTAGATGTCCATATACAAAGAATATGCCTCGTTAAAACTTTAATAAAAAAAATCCTGTGGGAAAAAAATCTTAGTCAAGGAAAAAGAGTACATCATTCTTGTATAAATATGCGTTATAAACTGCCTCATTAAAAATATTGCCAGGAAAAACCCAGTAGGATAAAAACCTTGGTCAAGGAAAAGAGTACAGTGCGTATATGCTCCCACTCATTCATATAATATCTTTATGTCAACGCATTTCAATATCATATCTCAACTTTCCAAATGATGCACTGGGTAATGCCTTTGTGAATAGATCTGCCAAGTTGTTATTGGAGTGAATCTGATGGACATCTATATCCCCTTTCTTTTAGAGTTCATGCGTGAAAAAGAACTTTGGTGAAATGTGCTTAATTCTATCTCCTTTAATGTAACCTTCTTTAATTTGGGCTATACATGCCGCATTATCTTCATATAGCACTGTTGGACTTTCTTTGTTAAATGAAAGATCACAAGTTTTTCGGATATGTTGAACAAGAGATCTCAACCATACACATTCTCGACTTGCTTCATGTATTGCTAAGATTTCAGCATGATTCGAAAAAGTTGTTGTAAGAGTTTGCTTTGTAGAGCGCCAAGAAATAGTAGTTCCACCATATGTAAACAAATAACCTGTTTGTGATCGTGCTTTGTATGGATCAGACAAATATCCGTATCAGCATATCCAATCAATTCTGACTTTGAATCATTTGAATAAAATAAACTCATATCTGTTGTTCCCCTGAGATATCGAAGGACCTGTTTAACACCATTCCAATATCTTCTAGTTGGAGAAAAACTATATCTTGCTAGTAAATTAACAGAGAATGCTATGTCAGGTCTTGTACAATTAGCAAGATATGTTAGTGCACCAATAGCACTAAGATATGGTACTTCAGGACCAAGAGTTTCTTCATCATCATGTCGAGGACGAAAATGATCTTTTTTAACATCAAGAGATCGAACAACCATGGGAGAACTCATTGGATGAGATTTATCCATGTTAAAACGTTTTAATACCTTTTCAGTATAATTTGATTGATGAACAAAAATCCCTCCAGTTAAATACTCGATCTGCAACCCAAGGCAAAATTTTGTTTTTCCTAAATCTTTCATTTCAAATTCATCTTTCAACAATGTTACTATCTTTATAATCTCTTTAGGAGTCCCAATGATATTTAAATCATCAACATATACAACGACAATAGGAAATCTAGACTTTGACTTCTTAATAAAAATACATGGACAAATAGGATTGTTGATATATCCTTTTCTTAAAAGATATTCACTGAGACGATTATACCACATACGTCTAGATTGCTTTAATCCATACAAAGATCTTTGTAACTTAATTAATATATTTTCTGAGATTTTGAATTATATTCTTTGGGAAGTTTTAATCCTTTAGGAACTTTTATATAAATGTCACTATCAAGTGATCCATATAAATAAGCTGTTATAACATCCATTAAATGCATATGAAGTCCTTCTAAAATTGCCAGGCTAAGTAAAAATCTAAATATTATTGCATCCACCATCGGAGAATATGTCTCCTCATAATCAACACTTGGTCTCTGTGAGAAATCTTGTGCTACAAGTCGTGCTTTGTATCTAACAATTTTATTTTTCTCGTTACGTTTTTGTACAATTACCCACTTGTACCCAACAGGTTTTACACCTTTAGGTGTTTCGACGACAGGTCCAAAAACTTGACATTTTTCAAGTGAACTTAACTCTGTCTACATTGCGTCTTTCCATTTTGGCCAATTATTTCTTTGTAGACATTCATCAATAGACTTTGATTCATGATCCTCATTTTCTGTTATAATTTCAAGAGTACTGCATATGCAAATATGTTGTCGACAATAATTTCACTTCGGTTCCATCTTTTTCCCAAAGTGACATAACTTATTGAGATCTTTTCATTATCATCATTTTCAGGTATTTGAACCTCTTCCGAGGTTATTTCTTCAGTTATGTCAACTCTTTCTGGTATAGACTCTTCAGGAGTAGTACCAATAACTTTAGAAATGCTAACTTGCTTATTTTGCTCCTTTTTCTTTTTTAGATTTTTATATTTAGAACCGATGGGCCTACCATGTTTCTGGCGTGTCTTAGACTCATTTTCTAGTGTATTAATAATTTATCTTGTTGGGACATCAATACGAATAGGAGCATTGACAGCTGGTATATGTGATTTTGTCACTTTTTTAATATTAGTAAATGCATCAGGTAATTGATTTGCAATATTTTGCAAGTGAATAATTTTCTGAACTTCCAATTTACATTGATTTGTATGAGGATCAAAATGAGATAATGATGATGCATTACATGAAATTTCTTATTTTTCTAGCTATTGTTTCTCTCCCCCTAATGCTGGAAAATTACCTCATCAAAATGGCAATCAGCAAATTGTGCCGTGAAAATATCACCCGTCAGGGGTTCGAGATATTTAATAATTGACGGAGATTCAAATCCTACATAAATTCCTAATCTTCTTTGAGGACCTATCTTAGTGCGTTGTGGTGGAGCAATTGGGACATAAACCACACAACCAAAAATTCTTAGATGGGAGATATCTGGTTCTTGACCAGTGGCAAGTTGTAATGGGGAATACTTATGATATGCAGTTGGTCTTATGCGAATCAGTGCTGCTTCATGCAATATGGGTAACTTTGTTCTCATAAGTAAAGGTCTAGCAATTAATTTTAATCTTTTAATAAAAAATTCTGCTAACCCATTCTGTGTATGTATGTGAGCAACAGGATGCTTAATTGTAATCCCAGTTGAGATACAATAATCATCAAAAGATTGGAATGTAAATTCTCCAGCATTATCCATACGAATTTTCTTGATTGTATAATCCAAAAATTGGGCACGTAATCGGATTATTTGAGCAAGGAGTCTAGCAAATGCAACATTGCGAGTAGATAATAAACAAACATGTGACCATCGTATTGATGGATCTATTAGTACCATGAAATATTTAAATGGTCCACATGATGGAATAATATGTCCACACATGTCTCCTTGAATTCATTCTAAAAATGCCGGAGATTCAAAGGCAACTTTCATTAGAGATGGCCTTATAATCATCTTTTCTTGAAAACAAGTAGCACATAAAAAAATTTGGACAAAAGAATCTTTTGGTTCTTTAACAAATGTCCATGAGAATTTTCTATAATTCTTCGCATCATTATCGAACCTGGATGATCCAAACGGTCAGGCCAAATGATAAAATTTTTTGAATTTATTGACTCTTCATTCATTACAGTGTATGATTCAATTGAATTTATAAAAGTATAATATAACCCAGAAGAGTATGCTGATAGCTTTTCCAATATATATTTCTTCCCCAAGACAATTGACGTAATATATAGATATTCAATGTCTTTTTCATTTGTTGTCTCAATATGATAACCATTACGACATATATCTCTAAAGCTTAGTATATTCCTTTTTGATCTACTAGAAAACATAGCGTCGTCAATTATAAATTTTGTACCACCAGGTAATAAAATATTAGCTCTTCCACAACCTTCAATAAGGTTTGCAACACCAGATATTGTGCTAACATTAACTTCAGCTAATATAAGATGGGAAAAGTATTTTTTGTCTTTGAAAATTGTGTGTTGTTGCACTATCTGCTATGCATAGAGCTTCACCATTGACTTTAACTCCAATCGCATGATCCATATTTCTTCATAAAAAAAATAAGCATTGAGAATTAAATACTAAATATATTTCTTTATTTGTTATCAATATATAGAAAAAAAACTTACTAATTTTGTTTTTCAAATTATATAGAACATAAGACACACCAAAAATCACACTGAAAATCTCAAAGCATATACTAAAAAGAAAAAAACACCAAAAATAATACATTTAATTTATTGTTGAGACATCCTTTCAAACCATATTGATATTCCCATCGCCATTCAAATTTTCAAAATTCTCGTTAGGATTCTCAAAGAAATTTGCAACATCCAACTGCGTAAAATCCATTGGAGTATAATGTTCAATAAGGTTTGTCTCCACACCTTTTTCCTTTTCTTTCAGTGAAGCCTGATATAGATCAGCAAGATACTTAGACGTACGACAAGTACGTCTCTAGTGTCCTTTCTTGCCACATCTATGATAATTGCTTTCATTATTTTTGGAGTTTTATTTTGCAATCTATTTTCTTCTTGTTTTGACCCATTATTCTCCCACTTCTGGTAGTGAGGTACAGTTCTCTTGAAATTTGAATTTTTTTTTATTATAATAACCTCGCCATGACCACGGCCACGACCACGACTATGACCACGTCCTCGACCACTTTCTCGATATCGACTATGCCCAAAATTATTAATAATTGCAGCATTCACTTCAGGGAATGACTTTGATCCAGTTGGGCGGGATTGATGATTTTTCATCAATAATTCATTATTTTGTTCGACAACTAGAAGACATGATATCAACTCGAAATACTTCTTAAAACCTCATTCTCGATACTGTTGTTGCAGGAGCATATTAGAAGCATGAAAAGTAGAAAATGTCTTGTCTAACATGTCTTCATCAGTAATACTCGCTTAGGAAGTATATCAACTCGAAATACTTTTTAAACATTGTCGAATTATACTCGCTTACACTTTTAAAATCTTGTAATCGCAAGTGTATCAAAATCATAGCGAGCTTTAGGAAGTATTATTGTCTTTTGGTGGTCATACCTTTCTTTCAAAAAATTTCAAAGGACGTATAGATCTTTTACTGTCAGATATTCAATTTTTAATTTCTCATGGAGATGATGACGAAGGAATATCATTGTCTTTGAGCGATCCTGTAAGGATGTTGCATTTTCTTCTTTTATTGTTTCTCCAAGGTTCATAGCATCAAGATGGATCTCAACATCAAGTGTCCATGCCAAGTAATTATTGTTAGAAATATCAAGGGCAATAAATTCGAGCTTTGTAAGATTTGACATTCTAAGAATAAAAAAATATAAAATTAGTAAGCTGATTATTAAATAAATGATCATAATTATGGATGTAGATTATTAAAAATATCAAAAAAAAATTAAAGAAAATATAAGCAAAGAATATAATCCTGCAACTTAGATGTATTCATATAAAAATTAGAGAAAAGTAAATGACAGTAATATAAAATGGTTTTAAGCACCATATGGATTTTATATTTATTTGAATTTCATGAAGATTATAAAGAAATATTGCATATAATATAAACACTAATAAATATATATTTAAATATCAAAACAATATATATAACTTGCATGAAAACGTATTTCAAAGTTTTTTAACACTAAAAATCAAGCAATTATAATGGATATACTAATGAATAGATATAATATATATATATATATATCATTAAATAAATAATTTAACCAAAGCATTTAAAGTAAACTAAATTTATATCTAATTAAGCTACTAATCTTAATTATATATATAATATTTATAACAATCATAATATGTATACACATATGTTCATCTAATTATCCTAATCTTAGTTCATACTTAATATTTATAACAAATATGTCACACATATATAACATAATGAACTTGTAGAGAAATATTACCTAATAATATTACATTGACTAGAATTTCAAAATATGCGATCGTGTTGATAACGTGTTGTGAAATAAATAAAATACTACTAATTTGAAGTTAAGAATATAGAGAGTAAGAATAGAGAAAATAGAGAGAATATTTTCTTTATCTTATTTTCACTTGTGTATTTTCTTTACAAATTTGCCTCTATTTATAGGCATACAAGATGAATAAATACACCATATAATAATATGATAAATTGAAAAATAAGTTGGACATCCATATTTGATTTGATATTTACCTAATATTGATAAGATATTTTTCTACTTGATTAGACATATATTCATAATAGTTACTGATTTTTATTTTATATGAGATCTAATTGGTGAGATTTTTGGGGGTATAACATGCAATTCACTCAAAAGATTAATGCCACTAACTTTTAATGACCTTATGAGAGAATGTGGTGGACTTTTTATTAACATAGGGGTTTATTAGGTTATTCTTTTAACTCTGAGAGTTTTTTGTATTTTTGCGAAAAGATGAACAAATTTATAATTAATTCTTTTTTAAAGAAGCTTATAAGAACTTAAAACTTTATTTTGAAAGCTTGTAATTTTATTTTCTAAAATTTTTATCAAAACATCTTCTAATCTTTCAAATATTTTTAAGATGTTTTAAAAAATTTATAAATTTATCCCAAAACATCCTCTTAAGAGGTGTTTACTGTTAAGAAAATGGTCAAATATTTTTTGGTCAAAAATAAAGGGTGCCTAATTTAGGCAATTATCAATTAAGGTGTCTAACCTAATTTCTTAAATAAATTTTACCAACCCATGTTTTTTGAAGCCTATATAAACCCTCTTAACTCTCATTTGTAGAGCATCTCAAAATTAGAGAATTAGAGAATTAGAAGGAGTTTGAAAGAAAAGCTTAAGAGAAAGCTTGTGAAAGAATTTTGTGAAGAAAAATTCTTCTGTGGGTTGTGAGTTATAAGTGTTATAAATACTTTGTATATTTTCTCCCTTTAGTAAAACGATGTGCAGCAGGTTCGGAGACGTAAGTACAATTGGCCAACTCTATTATTAATTTTTGTGTGTTATTTCGCATTCTCACTAATTTGATTTATCGAGAATTTTCATAATTCCTAACAACTAGTATCAGAGCTCCAGGAATAGTAAAAAATAATCTTGAGGAAATCAGATTCGAGTGGGAGAGATGACCATAGATGAAGGAAGGTGAAACTCGAGAAACTCGATGGCACAGATTTTAGGTTCTAGAAAATGTAAATAGAGGATTATCTGTATCAAAGAAGCCTGAATCAACCTCTTTCAGGGAAGAAGCCAAAAACTATGAAGGAAGAAGACTGGAATCTTCTTGATAGACAAGTCTTCGGAGTTATCCGATTGACGTTATCCCACAATATTGCTTTCAACATAACGAAGAAAAAGACCACGATGGGTCTTATGGCGGCTCTCTCCAGTATGTATGAGAAGCTATCAATCTAAAATAAAGTTCGCTTGATGAGGTATTTGTTCAATTTGCGAATGATGGAAGGCGCATCGGTAGCTCAACATCTCAATGAACTTAACACAATTACAACCCAATTGAGTTTAGTTGGAATTGAATTTGATGAAGAAGTACGAGCATTGATACTTTTGTCTTCTCTACTAGAAAGCTAGAATGCTACTATTACGGCTGTGAGTAGCTCGTCGGGAAGCAATCAATTAAAATTTGATGATGTTCGTGATCTGGTTCTTAGTGAAGAGATCCGATGGAGAGAGTCGAGTGAATCATCAACCTCTTCAGTTTTACATATAGAGTCAAGAGTAAGAAATTCAACTAGAGGGAATGGACATGGTAGATCAAAGGACAGGAGGTCCAAATTCAGGAATTCCAATAATTCTCATAGCTCAAAAATTATTAAGTGTTGGAACTGTGGGAAGACCGGGCACTACAACAATCAATGCAAGAATGCATCGAAGGACCAGGAGGCGAAGACAGAGATAAATGTTACTTCCACCCCAAGAGGAGATGATGTGTTGATATGCTCTTTAAAGAGCAAAGAGGAGTCTTGGGTGTTAAACTTTCGAGCATCGTTCCATGCTACCTCACATAAAGAATTCTTCGAGAGGTATGTCTCCAGAAATATTGGAAAGGTATATCTTGGTGATGATCAACCATGTGCTATTATTGGCAAATGTGTAGTGAAGATTAAGTTGAATGGGTATGTTTGGGAGTTGAAGGATGTCAGGCATATCCCTAACCAGAGAAAGAACTTAATCTCAATAGGACAATTGGCTAGCAAAGGCTACACTATGATCTTCTATGGTGATGATTGGAAGATTTCAAAGGGCGCAATGACGGTTGTTCGAGACAAGAAGAGTGGCACTCTTTACATGACAGCAGGGGCGCGCTGTTCGATTGCAATTGAAGCAGACATTGAAACTCCAAATCTGTGGCACCAGAGGTTGGGTCACATGAGTGAAAAGGGGATGGGGATTATGCACTCGAAGGGAAAACTTCCAGGTCTACAGTCAGTTGAGATAGACATGTGCGAAGATTGCATACTTGGAAAGTAGAAGAGGTCAGTTTTCAAACAAGTGGCAGTAAGCCAAAGAAGAAAAGGCTAAAGCTTGTTCACTCTTATATTTGGGAACCAACAATCGTCTCATCCATTGGTGAAAAATACTACTTTGTGATTTTCATCGATGATCACTCTCGGAAGATATGAGTTTATTTTCTAAAGCATAAGTCTTAAGTGTTTGAGACTTTCAGGAGATGGAAAGCTATGGTTGAAAATGAGACAGGTCTGAAGATTAAAAAACTCAGAACTGACAATGGTGGTGAATATGAAAACACCAGATTCAAGAAGTTCTACAATGAGTACAGGATCAGAATAGAGAGAACCGTGTCGGGTACGCCTCAACATAATGATGTAGCTAAGCATATGAATCGAATATTGACATAAAGAACCAGAAGCATTCATATACAATCAGGTCTACCGAAACAGTTTTGGGCAGAAGCAACCAACACAACAGCTTACTTGATCAACTAGGCCAATCAGTTCCATTGGAGTACAGAATTCCAGAGGAGGTATGGAATAGAAAAGAGGTAAAACTATCACATCTAAAAGTTTTCGGTTATGTAGTATATATGCATATTAGTGATCAAGGTAGGAATGAGCTTGATCCCAAATCTAAGAAATACACCTTCATCGGCTATGGCGAGGATGAGTTTGGCTTCCGTATTTGGGATTACAAAAATAAGAAGATGATTCGTAGCAAAGATGTGATTTTTGACAAAAGGGTGATGTGCAAAGACATGCATAAAAAAGACTCCAATGACTCAGTGCAGAGTGATACCATATTTGTAGATGTAAATGCTGATGATGTCCCAGATAGTCCCATGATGGAGCCGATTGTAGTAAGTCCTCAACTAAAGAAACCCGTTGGATAGAGCAATACACAGCAGTTCAACACTTTAGTCTCCTACTCCAGCTCTTGTATTGAGAAGGTCTTCTCGACCTCATGTGCCTAACAGAAAATACATGAACTATCTGTTGTTAACTGATGGAGGGGAGCTTGAATGTTATGATGAAGCTTGTCAGAGTAAAGATGTCAGCAAGTGGGAGGCTGCCATGAAAGAAGAGATGAAGTCTCTAATCTCCAACCAGATATGGGAACTAGTTGAACTACCTATGGAAAAGAAGACACTTCACAACAAATGGATGTATCGGGTAATAGAGGAGCATGATGGTTCCAAGAGATACAAATCTCGACTAGTTGTCAAAGGATTCCAACAAAAGAAAGGAGTTGACTACACTGACATTTTTGCTCCCGTTGTGAAGCTCAATACTATCAGATCAGTATTGAGTATTATTGCCAGTGAAGATCTTCATCTTGAATAGTTGGACTTGAAGACTCCATTCCTTCATAGAGACTTGGATGAGGAGATATACATGCACCAGCCAGAAGGTTTCTCAGAAACAGGGAAGAAGAACATGGTGTGCAAACTTAAGAAGAGCTTGTATGGCCTAAACCAAGCCCCATGGCAGTAGTACAGGAAATTTGATGGCTTCATGCACATAGAAAGTTTCCAAAAATGCAACGTCGACCACTGTTGCTACTTCAAGAGATATAGCTCCAGCTATATCATTTTACTACTATATGTCAATGACATGTTGGTAGTAGGTTCAAATATGGATGATATCAGAAGGTTGAAGCAGCAATTGTCAAAGGAGTTTCACATGAAGGACTTGGGTCTAGCAAAACAGATTCTTGGAATGCAAATCACAAGAGATAAGCAGAGAGAGTTCTTGCATTTATCTCAGGCAGAGTACATCAACCATGTTTTACAGAGATTCAACATGGGCGATGCCAAGCCAGTCACCACACCTTTGGCTTGTCAATTTCGCCTATTCAAGGATCATTCCCCTCAAACAGAGGAAGAGAGAGAATTCATGGCTAAGGTCCTTATGCCTCAGCCATTGCAAGTTTGATGTACGCAATGGTATGTATGAGACCAGACACTGGCCATGCAGTGGGAGTTGTTAGCAGGTTTATGTCAAATCTAGGAAAGGCTCATTGGGAAGCAGTCAAGTGGATTTTAAGGTATCCATGAGGCACCGTAGAGAAATGTTTGTACTTTGGAAAACAAGAGTTAAAAGTACAAGGCTACGTAGATGTAGATTTTGGAGGTGAAGTCGATCACCGAAAAAGCACAACCGATTATATATTCACTGTTGGAATTACAACTGTTAGTTGGATGTTGCAGTTATAAAAGATTATCACTTTATCCACTATATACTAATTGAAGCCAATAAAGAGATGATATGGTTTCAAGGTTTGTTAACTGAGTTGGGATTCAAATAAGAAAAGAATGTTCTGCACAGTAATAGTCAGAGTGCGATACACTTGGCAAAGAATTCAACATTTCATTCCAAAACCAAGCAGATTAGACTTCGTTATACTTTATTAGATCTTTATTGGAAGAGAAAGCATGTGAAAGAATTTTGTGAAGAAAAATTCTTGTGGGGGTTGTGAGTTGTAAGTGTTTCAAACACTTTATATATTTTTCTCTTTTTAGTAAAATGATTTGTAGCAGGTCCGGAGATGTAGGCACAACTGGTCAAACTCCATTATCAATTTTTGTGTGTTATTTCGCATTCTCACTAATCTGGTTTATCGAAAATTTTCATAATTTCCCAACATTTACTTTGTAGGGTAAAATATAATATTATTGATATGAAAAGCAATAAATTGTAGGATATTGATTAGTTTATTATTAAGTATCATGTATACTTTGCTTGATTATACAAATGATATATTAGTATCAAATTTGATCCATTGTGTATATTATACGATAAGTGGGTGTAATAATGTGATTTACCAAAATAACCTTACTAAAGTACACCAAATTCCAATCCCAAAAATATACATACTATCAAAATATCAGTACAACCATATATATGATGAAAGAGGAACGATATTTAAAGAATTTTTAAAAATAAAAGAGAGAAGAAAAGAAAGGATGGATGAGAAGTTATGAATAAAAGTAATCAATTTGTGATGAAGTAATTAATTTAATTAGATCATAATTAATCAACATAACTAAACCAAAATTTTTCGATTTGAAGAAATTCCATCAGGCGATGTCACCTCCTCAACCTTAAGACTCCTCTTGACCTCCACCATCACAGCTGATAGTTTAGCCTTATTTTTCCTTTGCCCGCCACCTTAGCCGGTGGCTCCTCACGCTGCTGCTCTTCATACTAATCGACAACGCCTTGAATCCTCTCTTAAATCACCACTCCCAATTATTTACAAGTAAGAATTAATTTAGATGCACTAGGATTCCAAATCTAACTTATTTCGAGGATAATAAAAGTAATTAGGATAAAATGGACTTTTCAAATAACAGTTTGAATCTTAGGCCAAGAATGATAATTTGGTGCCCACCCTTAAGGTAGAATACAAATTTAACCAAAATTTCAAAATAACATCGGATCAATTAATATTCATCGATTCAAAGTAATTAAAGTACACACGTAGAACCAATGATAAAAGTATCGATTTATACCTTTCTATGTACTACGGTTGTCGTAAGGTATGAAACAATCAATTGTTAGCCCATTTTATGAATTTAGTTCACAGAGATCCAAATATCTTCCCTTTAAAGTAGTCTATACTTTGAGTAAGAACACAAAATCAGAATTTCGCTAGTAATTTTGATTTCTTTTCTAATCTAGTTAATGGAGTGTGTATAGAAAATATTAATTCGTATTATCAACTTATAATAAAAGAATTAATACTTAAAGATGGAATTTTTAGAGAAAAATGATGAATGAAAAAAACAATTTTCTTCTCTTAATTTCTATATGGAAAAAAATGATATGGATGTTTCTTCTTTTTACAATTTTCGGCCATGAGGTATATATATGGGGCTCAAAATTCCAAGAGTCCTACTCCTGGGTATTTTGTATCTTCTTTTGATTGGTTAGAAGATATTTTGGTTGATCCAAACTTCTTCCAACTTTATCCCTTTTATATCTTCCAAAGATATTTAAGGTTCCTAAGAATTCCAAACTTTCGACTTTCCATCCTTTTTCAACCAACTTCATGGGCCTCTCCTAATGGGCATTTGTGAATTTGGTGTGGACTCAAAAATAAATCCCATAATTAATCCAATTAATTATCTTTGGCCAAATTCAATTAATTAATTCTATCTAACCCACCTAATCAAATTAGGTCCAATTAAACAATCTAATTATTTAATTAAATAAATTAATTTAATAATTAATTTATGGACTGCACAATTAATTTAATCCAATCAAATAATTATTTCACTCCTATTGGGCTCCCTAATCTTATTAGATTTAATTAAATAATTCAATTATTTAATTAAATAATTAATTCAACTCCTTGAATTAATTTAAGCCCCAATTAATTAATCTTTATTAATTAACTGAATCCAACCCCTTGGATCAATTCTTAAATTAGAAATATTCAATCTCAAATTATGTATGACCCTTTAGGTTTACAATTGAGCTAGTAGTGAGTTTACAATATTTGCAACTTATGAATAATAATTATTTCGATTAATTAATTCAAGTAATTAATCCGCTTGAAATTAACTCATTAATTTTAAAAACCTCACAAGTCATGGGAAACACCTAACAAGTGTATTATGACTACCTAGACTTAGCTGAAATAACGAGTGAACCTATTTCAATTATAACTATCATACACGTAAGGTCTTTCCGTCAACTAATCTTTCGATTGAGTCTAGGGTATGGATTAATAGTCAAAACCCTAATTGCTCAATAACTATGATTCCATTTTAAGTTTCAATGACTTATGATGAATCGTTAAAAAAACCCCATCTAACATTCATCTTGTCTTGGCCAAGGACTTCTGAGTCATGAACTATGAAAAATATAGGAGATTCACTTGTTCTACTAGACAAGTGACGGATCTTTGTTGGCTACTCATTAACCTCCATACATATCAATGCAACATCCAATATATCCTCTTTGTGATTACCAGGCAATCAGAAGTTACATTAAAATGAAACACGACATGCATAAGGCTACCATAGTGCCTCAAGTCAAAGGACTAATCGTGTACTATCGTAATATGAAATTTCTTCTTTCGAAAAACAAGTTTCCAATTAAGAAATTCCAAAGGGTCTGTTCAATATACTCATTCCCTAACAAGCACCCGTATACATACACTAGCGTCACTACACTAATGTCTATGGAGTGAGACATCCTTCTCATGTGAGCATGCATTGTATGCACGAGTCTATTGGGCTATTCAATGTCCCATCTCAAAAAGCCCTTCACTCGAAACTAATTTAAGATCAAAGCCATAGAGGCATATTCCATGATCACTATCAAATGCATGACCATGCTCCGTAGCTAAGTTTGGTGTAGGGACTTTATCTATTTACAAAATGTAATTAAAGATAAATAAATTTACCTATTTTATTAATATGATTTGAAAAAGATTATTTTTTTTTACAAATACAAGAGTATAAAAGATGCCTAATCTAATTGGCAAGTCGAACACTATTCTGACAATCTCCCACTTACCCTAGCGCCAATTGCCCATGTACTTTAGGCCATCTTCTCAAGATATTCGTCGAATACCTTCTGTACTAGAGGTTTGGTCAGTGGGTCGCCTCTACCAATGATCTCTTTGATCAGATGGTATTTCCTCATGATGTGCTTGGATCTTTGATGAGATATTGACTATTTTGCTTGAGCAACAGCTCTGTTGTAATCACAGTATATCAATACAGGATAAACAATAGATGGAACCACACCCAACTCTTGGATGAAGCTGCTTATCCAAACAACATATTTTGTCGCATCATATGTAACAATATATTCAGCTTCGGTGGTAGAATCTGCGGTCGTCTCCTGCTTGGAACTCTTCCAGCTGACCGCACTACTGTTTAAGGTGAATACATATCTGGACATTGACTTTGAGTCATTTATATCGGACTGAAAACTAGAATCAGTATAGCCTTCTAGTTTCAGTTCTCCAGAGCCGTATACAAGAAAGATATCCTTAGTCTTTCTCAAGTACTTCAGGATCATTTTTATGACCTTCTAGTGTTCCTCACTGGATTGGACTGATATCTGCTCATGACACTCAGAGCATATACGATATCTGGCCTTGTACATAGCATACCATACATTATACTTTCTATGGCAGATGCATAAGGTATACGGGTCATCATTTCCCTCTCCTCAGGAGTCTTAAGGGACATAGCCCTTGAGAAAGAAACGTCATGACTCATTGGCAAGAATCCTCGCTTGGATTCCTCCATACTAAACCTCTTTAGCATTTTTTAATGTATGTGGATTGGGATAGTCCGATCATCCTTCTCTACCTATCTCTATAGATCTTTATTCTAAAAATAAAGGATGCTTCTCCCAAATCCTTCATGGAGAACTGGTACTAAAGTCTTAGTTGACTGCATCATCCCTACATCATTTCCAATAAGTAAGATGTCATCAACATATAATATAATAAATGTCATTGCGCTCCCACTAACCTTCTTATAGACACAGGATTCATCTGGATTCTTATAGAAACCAAATAATTTGATTGCCTCGTCAAACCAGATGTTCTAGCTTCGGGAAGCCTGCTTAAGTTCATAAATGGATCTCTGGAATTTGCAAACCTTTTGCTCACTCCATCTGGATATGAAGCCTTCTGGCTACCTCATATAGATCTTTTCCTTAATGTTTCCATTAAGAAAAGTGGTCTTCATATCCATCTGCCATATTTCGTAGTCATAATACGTTGATATGGCTAGCAATATCTGAATGGATTTAAGCATCGCTATTAGCGAAAAAGTTTCCTCATAATCAATTTCTTGCTTCTGAGTATAACCTTTCATAACCAGTTGTGCTTTGTAGATCGCTACCTCTCCATTTACTCCAAGCTTCTGCTTGTAGACCTATTTACAGCGAATAGGAACTATTCCTTGTGGTGGGTCCACCAAGGTCCATACCTTGTTGAAGTACATGGAGTTCATCTCAGATTGCATGGCTTCTTGCCATCTTCCCGAGTCGAAGTCCGACATCGTCTCTCCATAAGTCATTGGATCATCATCCAATGGGATATTCTCCTCGTTGTTCTCTAACAAAAAACCATACCTCTCAGGTGGCTTTAAGATCCTATAGGATCTCCTAGGATAATGTGTGTTCGAAGGCCCAACCTCAGCTGGTTAGCCCGTTACTGTGTCTGTAGGGAGGCTCTGTGGTTCTTGAATTTCTTCAAGTTCTACGATTTCACCATTTCTATCTAATAGAAACTCTAATAAGTTAGTTTTATACCAAAAATTCATATACCTTTTAATTAATATTTGGTTTTTTTTTCCAGTATTTTTGCTACTTTTTATGTATTTAGTTTGAAATTTTGTAGGTAATGACAAAAAGAGAAGAAAATGGAAAGAAACCAAAAACTTTATTGAAATGTTGAAGAATATGAATTATGTGCTACTGATGGCTTGCTCAAATATGATTTTGACTTGATTATTGAACCAATAGAAATCCAAGAGATATATCTATAACTTCTATGTTTACCACAAAATCCAATTCTATCGATCTCAATGAGAAAAACCGAGTTTAATAGTCAGCACTAGGCTAAAATTTTCTACCATGACACATAATGGTATTTCAAGCATAACTATCTTCACAGATATCATATTTAGTTGATTCAAATTCCTATTGAAAGCCAAGACATAGAGATACAATTCGTATGAAGGTACCAAAATCCATTTCAGATTAGAAGTTGGTCAAAAATGGGTTTAAAGAGGCTAAAAATGCTGAAGACATAAAGTTCAGTGCCTAACTGTGCCAGGCTGTCCAGTCAGGGCCTACGCATTGCCACGCGGATAAAAGGGGCAAAATGGGTTTTTTGCCTTGTTTAGGGCTTCTCCTATCTGATTTTAAGGACCCTAAAGAGCCTCCAAAGGTATTCTGGACGTGGAGAGGTATTCTTGGATAGAAAGGTGTTGTTGGATAGAGAGTCATTCTTGAAGACAAGAAAGCCATTCTTGGAAACAAGAAAAACTTCAACCATTCCTCTCACTTCAAAAATTGGTGAACAATTTCCATATTCTTTCTTATGTATTTCTTGAAGTTATATTCCTACATGATGAACTAAACATTTCTTTCTAGAGGATGATGTAAACTTATTTGATCCTATGTTTTGAATTCCAAATAATATTAGTTCAAGTTATTCATCTTGTTTATGTTATATTCTTTAGTATTGCATCTTGATTATTTGGCCATTAATTGAGAGTGTTTGATGTATGAGATTCGATACTCGAGAGATGGAAGATTATACATGATTATAAAGTTAACACAACGTAGGAATTATAGAGTTGAGAAGCTTATGAAACCTTTGAAGTTTTGAAAAAGAATTCATTGAACTTTTGTGGAGTTTTATTCTTGAGTTTTTATAGAGATATTGAAATTCATATTAGAACTCATAATCAATTTGGCACTTGAGAGAGGAAATTGATGAGCTTAGGAATTCTTAACTTATATGTGTTGTTGACTTGAATTAGTATGTTTTGGAAGAAAGAACATAGGTGATAATTAGGTGAGTCATTCCTCTAGAATTTCTTGTTCATAAAGTGTTTGTTGTATTACTTCTAAGAACTCTAGTCTTGTCTTTTGCAATTTTTATCTAATTCTAGTTTATTTAATCATCACTTGATTTTCTAGATAAAATTGAGGCTATTTGAACTACAATACTTGCTGTAATTTTTTATTACAATCCTTGTGGATACGATACTCAACTCACCGTTGTATTAAAACTTGACACCCTGTACTTGCGGTTTGCAAAATATTTCACGAATAAGTTTTTGGTGCCGTTGTCGTGGATTGTTTTATCATAATTGCATTAATATTGTTATGACTTAGTCTTGATTTTAATTTAGATTGTTTTTATTTTCTTCCCATATTTTGTTGTTGTCTTATCTTGCATTGAATTATATGTATTTGTATGCGTAAAAGTAGGAGTCTTGACTTGGGTTATTTTGATCCAGAAATCGAGAGGACTCTTCGACCTATTACAACAGCAAAAAGAGTTGGCAATCAAGCCATGGTGGATAACATCAACAATGCTAATGTGAATGTCAATCTTCCATTGCAACAACCACCACCACAATGAGCTATCCGGGACTATTTTCAACCAACCATGAACTAAAATTACTTCGGCATAGCTCGACCATCAATTAATGCCAATAATTTTGAGCTCAAACCAGCCCTCATTAGTATGGTTCAACAAAATCAATTTGGTTGAAGCGCGTTGGAGGATCCTAATGCACACTTAGCCATATTTTTGGAGATTTGTGATACCATCAAAATGAATGGAGTACCCGATGATGCTATTAGACTTCGCTTATTTCCATTCTCACTCTTGGATAAAGCTAGGTTATGGTTATAATCTTTTGCACCATGTAGCATACCGAGTTGGAATGACTTGACACAAAAATTCCTTGCTAAGTACTTTCCACCAAGCAAGACACTTCAACTCAAGAGTGAGATAGCTTAATTCTGCCAACAAGACTTTGAACCACTATATGAAGCTTGGGAGAGGTTTAAAGATTTTCTAAGAATGTGTCCTCAACATGGTTATGAGGATTGGTAGCAGGTATAATACTTCTATAATAGTTTGAACGGGCAAACTCGAACTATAATAGATGCTGCCGCAGGTGGGACTTTGATGTCTAAGACCGAAAATGAAGCCCATATTTGGCTGGAGGAGATGGCTACTAATAGCTATCAATGGCCTTCCAAGAGGTCTTCCATTAAAAAAGTTGTCGGTGTTCTTGAGGTAGATTCATTTACATAATTAGCTACACAAATTTCTGCTATTTCTAATCAATTTGCAGCTTGGACTTCTAATGGAGCTTCTCAAAGAATGGATTCCATGGAATCCCTTAGCACTTCATTGATGGAAACCAAAGGTAATGAGCAGGTAATTTTTGTTAATAACCATAATTTTAATTTCAGGGGAAATCAATTACCGACTCACTACCATCCAGAGCTTAGAAATCATGAGAATTTTTCCTGCGCCAACAATCAAAATATGTTTCAACCCCTATCGGGTTACAACAATCCACCACATTCCAACCCTCAAGTAGGTGAGAAAAAAGCATCTTTGGAGGATTTGATTAGCACTTTTATTGGTGAGACAAGAGCCCGATTCAATAGGGATGAAACAAAGATAGACAACATTGAGACTCAATTGGGGCAGCTAGCTTCAAGTTTAGGAGCTCAAATAAAATCAATGGAGACTCAAATTGGACAGTTTGCTACTGAATTTAATGCTCAAACACATAAAGGAAACTTTTCAAGTGATACGGAAATCAATCCAAGGGAGCATTGCAAAGCCATCTAACTTCGAAGTGGAACTGAAATCAAGGGGGCATAAATGAAACATTCTAACAATGATGAGCACTTCTAGTCAAGGTCCTATGGAGGAACAACCAAAGGAATAAGAAGGCAATCAAATGAACAAACAGGGGTTGAGAAGCTAAAATCTACTCCTAACTTTGAAACTTCTAATTTTAATGTTCTCATTCCTTTTCCACAAAGATTTCAAAAGAAAAAGATTGATTCACAATTTGCAAAAATTTTGGAAATCTTCAAGAAAATTCATATTAATATTCCTTTTGCAGATGCTCTTGAACAAATGCCCAACTACGCCAAATTCATGAAAGATGTGATGTCAAGAAAAAGACAATTGGTTGAGTTTGAAACTATGAATCTCACAGAAGAATATAATGCTATTTTACAGAAAAAACTTTCTCAAAAATTGAAGGATCCATGGAATTTTACTATTCCTTGTACCATAGAAGGATCTTTCTTTGATAAAGCATTATGTGATCTTGGAGCAAGTATTAATTTGATGCCACTTTATATTTTTAGGAAAGTAGAAATTGGAGAAGTCAAGCCATCCACTATCACCTTTCAATTGGTGGATAGGTCTCTCACCTATCTAAGAGGAGTTGTTGAAGATGTATTGGTAAAAGTGGATAAATTCATATTTCCTACAGATTTTGTGGTGTTAGATATGGAGAAAAACCAAGAAATTCCTTTAATTCTTGGTCGACCATTCCTTGCTACTGGGCGTGCTTTGATTGATTTGCAATGCAGTGAATTAACTATAAGAGTTAATGAGGATGAAATGATGTTTAATATTTATCGTGCATTGAAGTTTCAAGAGGAACCACATACTTGTAATAAACTCCTCTGCCAAAAAGGTGGCATTTCTCGAAACAAACACTTTTTGTTCCGAGGGGTCGTAGAAATAGTATCCAATGGATTCCTTTGGATACCCCATAAATCTACATAAACTGGATCTCATATCCAATTTATCTCCCACTTGGTGCTTTACGTAAGCAACACACCCCCATATCGTAAGGTATTTGTAAGAGGGTGGTTTCCCACACCACATCTCATATGGTGTTTTGGGCACCAACTTTGATGACACTCTATTTAATAGATATGCCATCGTTTCTAGAGCATAGCCCCAGAATGAAAGATGAAGTCCAGTGAAACTCATCATCGATCGAACCATGTCCAACAAGGTTCGATTTTTACGCTCAGCAACTTCGTTGAGTTGGGGAGTTGCAGGAGAGGTCTATTGAGAGAGAATCATATTCTTTTTTAGATAATCAAGAAACTCTATGCTCAAGTATTCATCTCTTCGATCTGATTGAAGAGCATTGATACTTAGCCCAGTCTGTTTCTCGACCTCACATCTGTACTCTTTGAACTTTTCAAAAGCTTCGAATTTGTATCTCATAAGGTAGATATAACCATACCTAGAATAATCACCGGTAAAAGTTATAAAATAGTGATAGTTTCCACAAGCACTAACACTTAGTGACCCACATACATCTAAATGGATCAAATTCAATAGATTTTTGGCTCGCTCCATGTAATAGCCAAGCCTCACACTACTCACTTGGCCAATATGATTCATGTATTATGTGTTAATTTTATATACTACTTGCATTTCTATTGACATTGCATAATTTATTTTATTTTATACGACATTCTTGAATATTAAACTTAATTCTGAAACTCTTACACGATATTAGTTATTGAATTTTCTAGTCTAAGTAGTTGATTTTATATTGAAATAAGAAGAAATTGAGGTTGATCAATATTAGATATAAATGGGATATATAGGTTATAATTTTGGAAGTGTTAAAAGTGTTACTAGTCAGCTTATATACTTTGATTCGATTTCATCTAAGTATTTCAAAAGTATATATGGATAAATTGCATATTTGGGACATTGGAAATAAGATACTATGATTGAAAGGTGATATTACAATATTCATTTATGTATAAGATTATATAATTTTTAATATGGATTATTCAAGAATCGAGTGACAATCGGGTAAGAAATTAAATGAACGGCTAGGAAATTAGCTTATGAATTATCTATGGGATCTTGTGTAATTAAAATAGGATGTAATAAAATTAATGTATAGTAAGATACATCTGATCTAGGCTTGAAAGATAGGTGAAAGGTAAGATTTATACCACAACTTGACACCTTATGCTTGCTACCAAGCTTAAGCAAGCACCTCAAGTTCCACCTCAACCTTCCCTTCACCCTTAAGCTACGACCAGACCCTCATTTCAGCTATTTTCAGCTTCCAAACACACACATTAAGGTATCCAAGTGCTCCAAATTGATTCCAAGTTGAAATACGAGCAAGAAAAGCAAAGGATAAGTGATTACCATCAAGTTTAACCTCAAAATTTGCATAGGTAACACTTGCTTACCTACGGTTTTGTCTTTGGTTTTCAGATTATTCTGAATGGGTTTATTGTGTATTAAGCTTTCAATATCTCTTATAAAAGTGTTAGAAAGTTTTTAATTAGACTTTGGTGCACAAAGAAAGGGTTTTTGATGACAAACACTTAATAGGAAATACTTGTGGCACAAACTATCACCTTGATGTTTTCTTGTGTTTTAGGCTTCAAAAGTGTATGGTATGTTGAATAAAACCTATAAGTATCATCATATACATGTTTATATATGAGTTAAGAGTATTGGAATAAATTTTCATTGGTTAGAAATTGAAATAGGGCATGATATTGAAGAGATGTTCAAAACTGTCACCATCGAATTTCAGAGTCTATCCTGTGTGAAGGGGACTTATTTTGCAGCATTAAATCCATTAGTTTTGGCAAGAATATAACCTTATTGTCTCTGTGTATATGTTATCTATTTGTGATAAAAATGTGGTAGTGATTGAATATACGTAAGGGTGCCAAAACTATTAATGTCATGAAGTGCGCAAAACTGTCACGGTAGGAAAAATCTGTTTCAGTATGCTCTAAAGGGAGCTAAACTTGGGAAGCTATATCCGTGAGTTTTAGCCATTCTATGATATGGTTATATTATTTTTTATGTTAGATAAGTGTGATAAAAATTGGGGAGTGAATGAATATGTCTAAGGGTATCAAAACCATCATACAAATTAATGTGACAGGAAAAAAATATGAAGTTGTGAATCTATCCCATTTTGGTTCATTAACATATTCCAGTATAGATATGGTGCATTTGATCCGTAACATTTAGGGCGATGTTGTAAGAGTTATAATACATCAATTAAATAAGTTTAGTATATATTTAAGATGTGGAACAAAGGTGTGTAGAATGTTGTATTCAGTTATAGTTTTAAGTGGTAAGGTTCTTAATTAAATTGAGATTCAAGATCTTTATACTACATTAGGTATAATGAACTTGTTAATTGAGGATGGTGATTGATATCTTGTATTTTTACTGATTGTTTCATATTTAGGGTTGGGGAGTAATACTTAAAAGACCTAGAAGTAACACAACCGATCAAGGGTGAGTAAAGATTCATTTGCAACTATAATGTATAGACATAGTAAATATGTGATTTATATGTAATATCATAGATCATATGTGCATGGCAAAAGGCATGTATTATAGTCATTCATGTCCATTACGCATACATACATGGGCATTAGCACATGCATGCATCATATATGAGCATTGTGATAAATCTTGCATTGCACGACATGATTCTGAGAATGGAAAATATTTTTGCTAATCGTTATTAATGCACCGAAGCATGTATGGATTTGCAGGTTCGCATGCATGGATTTGTAGGTTTGCGTGCATGGATTTCCACGCTTATAAGTATGCATGGATTTGCATGTTTATATGATTGACCATTAGATTATGGTGGTGTGCAGAGCTCTTTTTTGGTGCATGGGAGAGTAGCATTGGTTAGGAGCCCAAGAAATAAATAATTTTGAGAGAAATATTTTGATGCACGGAATTGTATTGTGGGCATAGCATTTTAAGATGCATGACTTGAAATTGTGAATTATTCTTTGACGTGCATATTCTTTACTTGCTGAGCGTTAACTCATATAGTTTATGCATTGTAGGTGAGTCTGGTGATACTTGATATCATGCACTTACTAGGCAAGTTGTTGGGGTTTCTACAGATCTGAGGATCAGTGTACATGGATGACGACCTACCAGGTTATGTTGTGGATATATTTTAATTTTTATAATCACTATTGTTGTGTAAATTATTGTCTATATATAAAGTGTTACAAAATGTAAAATGTCCTTCTTCTGAAAGTATAGACTATTATTTTAATTTTTGAGTCTATCGTATTATAACTTTGGGATGTCGTGTCCTATATAACTTTTGAAATTTTATAGTAAATAAGTCTGAGAATAGCGTGACTGTGATGGGTGTTGTGTTTTTATATAAACGATGATTTTTTTATGTACATGGTTATATATGAGAAAATATTTTACTATTTTTTCAAAGTGCTACATTTGACAAAAATAAATATATATATATATATATATATGTACACATGCACACACATGTGCTAACTTGTCAAAATTATTATTATATCAATATCTATATTTAGTGTTGGGGGTGTGACACTCCATTTGTCCAACAAATGGTGATTCCCTTTAAGACATGACTCACATGTTGACATTCCTTACTCTTTCGAAAGATTGAGCAATTGGGCTAACTTATGAATTCTTTTCTCAGACATATGATCTAATCTAGCATGCCATAAGAGTTGGGAACTATGATTATCTATTTTTCTTTTATTTTGTTGAAACATGGAAAAAGGAGTTATGGGGATTAATAGAATATAAACCATTCATCAATATGCCAAAGGCAATCAGAATTGAATGTTTAAAAATGAAACAGCTTCCATATTTTATTAAAAAAGTAAAACCTTTTTCATCCAAAACAGGAATGGAAATAATGTTTTTGACTATCTCTGAAACATAAAAACAATTATTTAAAACTAAAACTACACCATTTCCTAAAGCTAAGTTGACACATCCTATGGCTAATGCAACAACTTTTGCTCCATTCCCTAGCTGTAGGATTGTCTCTCCTCTACTTAGCTTCCTGCTTCTTGCCATCATCTATAAATCATAGCAAAGATGAGACCTACAGCCGGTATCTAATACCCAAGAAGTATCGTTAACTAATAAGTTTACTTCAACAAAATAAATACCTAAACTCTTCAGGTTCGCAAGGTACTCCTTACAGTTCCTCTTCCAATGCCCAGGTTTGCCGCAATAGTGACACTTGTCATCAGTCTTGTTAGAACTCTTAGAGACTCCACCTGTTGGCTTCATGCCTTTAGATTTTGAGGAATGCTTTTCTTTCCCCTTCTTTCTCTTGGGCTTTGCAGCCTTTAAGTTGGATGATGATCCAACAAGCATGACCGGCTTGTCCTTTTTTATAGTGGACTCACCTGTTTTCAACATGTTAACTAGCTCAGCAAGGCTAGTTTCCATTTTATGCATGTTGAAGTTGATAATGAGGGTGTCAAATGATGGAGGTATAGACGACAGGACGAGATCCAAATAGAGCTTGTTATCCATAACGACTCCAAGTGAATCTTCAATCCATGATCATGGACTGAAGAGCTCTCCATCATATGAGTCCTGAAAAGCTCTTTCGAGATCTGATATCTCACCTACCTAGTATATTCACCATACAACTCTTGTAAGTGAACATAGATATCATGCGCATGTACCACGTGTTGCCTTTGCAACTCATTTGACATTGATGCCATCATATAGCATCGCGCTTGCAGATCATAATCCACCAGCTTGTGATAATCCGCAAGCTCCTCCTCACTAGCATCTTCTGGGGCAGCCGACAGGGGGATTATATCAAGTATGTAATCCCTCTTTTCGAATTATAGAATGATCTGAAGGTTCCTCAACCAATCAATATAGTTGGGATCAATTAATTTATTAGCTTCCAGAATTGATGCAAGTGGATTTTTAGCCATTTATAGACAATCTACAAATATATAAATAAGGCAAAAAATTAGCATATTTTCAAAATCACATTTATTTATAACAAGGTATTTAGTAATAAATGTCTCCCACTATTTCATTCAAATTCCATCACCCCTTAATGGTAATTCGGGAAATCTTATTTCCTAGTGGGCATGAGGCCCAATCAATATGTCATATGCCCAAATTTTATGAGCCCATAAAACATATTGAAAGGTAGTTAACTTTTAACAATTGTATCTCCATACAACCTTTAAGTTATTTTACCTCATTTCTTCCATATACCTCAATTTTATGAGCCCGTATGATACTAAGTGTCAAGTAAGACCCATCAAACCTCCATGTATATGGAGCATCAAAACGTTTCACGACTCATGGCCAATGTAAAGACGAGTCCATCCCATGGGCATTACCATGCTTAGTAGAGATCACAACTTTCCATTATAGAATCATTCCACGACTCATGACCAATGACAAAGTAAGGTAACATCGTCATGCCAATTACTTTTAATAGTAGGCATGGATTATTAGGTCCTACCAATTTTATCCATAAATGCTTGAAATTGGAATTCAAAAATTCCTTTACTTGATTTTTAGTTCAAGTGGGGTATTTATGTTAACCAAGACCTCATCAATTTTAATCTTGATTAATTTAATAAATTGACAAATAAATTAATTAAATAAACCCTATGCATGCATCTAATACATACATAATCTGGATAATCATGGATCATTCCTATATGATCAATTTGAACCAAAAATAGATCTAGGTCAATCTAAGGGTAATAGAATAGAAATAAAAACTAGTTTCTATTACATGAATATATCCCATACATTCATGGGTATTCTTTTAATTCTTCGTTTTGATCCTTCTTTTTGTCCACCAAAAAGAAAAAAGAAAAACCTCACCATATTCTACTCTCATTCAAAATGTGAAGTATATACAAGGAAAGAATAAGAGACTCGCAGGCCCCATTTTAAAATTTCAAAGATAAATAAATCCAATCACATTGGTCTAAATGACACTATGATCATTCCATACACACTAATAAATACATCACATGAATTTATTAAAACATGTAAATTTACTATCCTTTTAAAACAGTAATTTCATGACTCGAGATAAAATCTTGATTTTTTAAGGAAAACCCTTTATCAATTTTAAAAATAAACATTTTAATTATAAAATAAAAAAATTATATTTTACAATTCAACACGATGGCACGCACAACGAGCACGCACTACTGCTCGTCGGTATCCAACGGGCACCTGATAGGTGCCCAGTAGGCACGCGCTACTACGCATATGGGCACCCGACGCCGTGCCATATATGATTTCTATTTTTGATCAAATCAAATTCAATCATACATATTCTGCTTAATAATTAAATTAATTGCAAAATAATTTTATCTCAATCAAAACTACAACAAATCAATCAGAATTTAACAATTAAATTCAAAAGCATAAATCGAATCTAATTGGAATTGTGCAAACCATGACTCTGATACCACTATTAGGTTTGCGTGATCCCGAGGTATACGCAACGAAAAATTAAAATTTTTAAAAATATCATACCATAACAATTATAGTAATACTCTAGATTCGATGCGATTTTTAACGATCTCATAATTTTCAATGACTATAATAAAATAATAAAAGTATCGATTTATACCTTTTTATGCACTCCACTTCTCGTAAGGTATAAATCAATCAATTGCTATCCCATTTTCTGAATTTGGTTCACAAGGTTCCAAATATCTCCCCTTTAAAATAGTCCATACTTTGAGTAAGAACACAAAATCAGAATTCCGCTAGCAATTTTGATTTCTTTTTTAATCTAGTTGATAGAGTGTGTATAGAAAATATTAATTCCTATTATCAACTTGTAATAAAAGAATTAATACTTAAAGATGGATTTTTTAGAGAAAAATGACAAATGAAGAAAATAATTTTCTTTCTCTTAATTTCTATATGGCCAAAAATTATATGGATGTTTCTTCTTTTTACAATTTTCGGCCATGAGATATATATTGGGGGCTCAAATTCCAAGAGTCCTATTCTTGATATTTTGTGTCTCTTTTTGATTGGTTGGAAGATATTTTGGTTGATCCAAACTTTTTCCAACTTTTTTCTTTTCATATCTTTTAAAGATATTTAAGGTTTTCCAAGAATTTCAAACTCTTGACTTTCCATTTTTTTCAACCACCTTCATGAGCCTCTCTTAATGGGCCTTTGTGAATTGGGCGTGTACACAAAAATAAATCACACAATTAATCTAATTAATTATCTTAACCCAAACTTAATTAATTAATTCCATCTAGCCCACCTAATCAAATTAGGTCTAATTAAATAATCTAATTATTTAATTAAGTAAATTAATTTAATAATTAATTTATGGACTTCACAATTAATTTGATTTAATTAAATAATTATTTCACTCCTATTGGGCTCCCTAATCTTATTATGTTTAATTAAATAATTTAATTATTTAATTAAATAATTAATTCAACTCTTTGAATTAATTTAATCCCTAATTAACTAATTTTCATTAATTAATTGGATCCAACCCCTTAAATCAATTCCTAAATTAGAAATATTTCATCTCAAATTATGTGTAACCGTTTAGGTTCACAACTAAGTTAGTAGTGGGCTTATAATATTTGCAACTTATGAATAATAATTATTCTGATTAATTAATTCAATTAATTAATTTGCTTGAAATTAACTCCTTAATTTCAAAAATAAAAAATCTTACAAGTAATAAAAAATACCTAACAAGTGTATCATGACTACCTACACTTAGGTGAAATAGCGAGTGAACCTACTTCAATTACGAGTATCATACACGTAAGGTCCTTCCATCAATTAATCTCCCAATTGAGTCTAGAACATGGATTAATAGTCGAAACCCTAATTACTCAATAACTATGATTTTATTTCAAGTTTCAATGACTCATGACGAATCGTTAGAAAACTCCTTTCTAACATTCATCCTGCCTTGGCCAAGGACTTGTGAGTCATAAACTATGAAAATATAGGAAATTCACTTGTTCTACTAGACAAGTGACGAATCCTTTGTTGGCTATTCATTAACCTCCATATATATCAATGCAACATCCAATATATACACTTTGTAATTGTCAGATAATCAAAAGATACATCAAAATGAAACATAATATGCACAGGACTACCATGGTGCTTCAAGTCAAAGGACTAATCGTGTACTATCGTAACATGAAATTTCTTATTTCGGCAAACAAGTTTCCAATTAAGAAATTCCATAGGACCTGTTCAGTGTACTCGTTCCCTAACAAGCACCCGTATACATGCACTAGTGTCACTACGTCAATATCTATGGAGTGAGATATCTTTCTCATGCGAGCATGCATTGTATATGCGAGTTTATTGAATTATTCGATGTTTCATCTCAAAAGGCCATTGACTCGTAACTAATTTAAAACCAAAGCCATACAGACATATTCAATGATCACCATCAAATGCGTGTTTAGTTTATGGACTTTATCTAATTATAAAATGCAATTAAAGATAATTTTTTTTACCTATTTTATTAATATGATTTGAAAAATATTAATTTTTTTTTACAAATACAAAAATATAAAAAATGTCCAATCTAATTGACACGTCGGATACTATTCTAACAAGCCGGTGGCTCCTCACGTTGCTCCTCTTTATACTGATGGACAACGCTTTGAATCCTCTCTCCAATCACCACTCCCAATTGTTTACAAGTAAGAATTAATTAGGATGCATTGGGATTTCAAATCTAACTTATTTCGACGAAAATAAAAGGAATTAAGATAAAATGAACTTTCTAAATAATAGTTTGAATCTTGGGCCAAGATTGATAATTTGGTGCCTACTCCATAAGGTGGAATTGAAACTTAACCAAAATTTTAAAATAACATCGGACCAATTAATATTCTTCGATTTAAATTAATTAAAGTACACATAGAACCAACAATAATAAAATAACCAAGTTGAGGAGAGAATGGTCAAAAAGCAAGGCATTTTGAAATGCGTTTGACCTGCTGCTGCTGTCGTGTATTCAAAAAGGAGGTTTAGTTTTGAAAAAATTCACTCCCCTAATACAGTATAGTACACAGCCGTGCCTGCCTCTACATACACTCTCACTAACGTACAAATCCATATATAAACATATATATACACATCGCACTTGTACCGGCTCTGTTTAAATTGTGCTTAATGGTAATGGCGGACCCATTTTCATGATCCTCTCTCTCTCTCTCTCTATATATATATATGTATATATATATATATATTTGTACTTGATAAAAGCTAGACTTCATTTAAATCTCCACTTTACTTTTTCAAATCAAAGTATCTTGGTTTCAACGGAAACAAGCCACAGATTCAACATGCTCGACGGCATACTGGGCCGTGGATTCAGCGTCAAATGGTGGGATCTCTTTACATGTTTTTTCATTTCTCACAGTCTTGTGAAGCTTATTGATGTTTTGTGTGTTCGCATGGTGTCTTCGTGTGTTTTTGCGGTGCAGCAAATCGCTGATAAAAACGACTCGGGCAAGGATCGAGGTGGTGAGACGGAGAGCGGAGGCGAAGCAGAGGTTCCTGAAAGAAGATCTGGCCAAGCTGCTTTCTAATGGGCTTGATATTAACGCCTATGGAAGGGTACTGCATTTCTCTCCTTTTCTGGTTTCTATCTCTTATTTCACTTTATCAAGCTGATTCGCAGCCTGTTTGTTGTTTTATGGATAGACATTCTAGCTTTAGATATTTATTTATAGCTCATAAGAATTTATATATTAATTATTCTGAGAAGAATGAAACTGAAATTGATTTTCTTTGATTATTCTATGAGCTGGAGTTTGTGTTTTTTATTTTTATTTTTGTGTTTTTATTGCTAAAGTGATTAGAGTTTGCTATTGCTGAGTTTCTGAGTAAAACCCAATCAAAAAAAGAAAGAAAAATGAAGCGCTTGTAAATTCTTTGTTAATGAGTGAAAACCATCTCATGGGAAAAGGCCTATTCTCAGAGGAGCTTCTACTTTGATGGCCATGGGCAAATTGGTATTAAAATTGGGACTACTGATGAACAGGAAGAGGATTGGCAAATCACTGGAAATAAGAATACCTTTTTTCTCCCGGAATGTCATTTCTCAATTCTCACCATCACACATTTATTAAATATTGATTCTTGTTGGTTATAGATTCTTCTTCTTCTTCTTCGATGTATCAGCACAATGAGAATAGCAACCATAATTTAATCTTGTTTTACAATAGTAACAACTGATGAGAAACATTGTCATTTAAGACTTCTATCTACCTCATATGGACTATTTTTCCTCTTCACCTCCTGCTAAGTTTGGTAGCAATGAAGAGCTTGACCAGGCACTCTAATTTGTACAAGATGCCATCAAAAGGAAGTGATAAAAAGCAACAACAAATTGATTTAGACAGATGAAAACCAAGAAGAGATGTCACAAGGCTGTCAAAATATATAAAAATATATTAATTGAATCTTACAACATTACATTACCAAAACACAAACTTCTGTTAAGTGTTTTTCCTCCTGTTTTTAGCCTAGAGGTGAGTTCCTTTTGTTTATGTTTTACATTAAGACGAAGGAATCTGTATCCTCTACCCATTTGCCTTTCCTTTGGATTTTTGATCCCAACAGAAAGTCGGGGAATTACGCTTGTTGGTATGTTTCAGGTAATGTCAATGCTACACAAAAAGAAGTGGTACTTTTATCTTAAATGTCAAATAGAGGAATACACAATATGCTAATAAATGTATGAGTACAGAAAGGAGCACATACTCCATGGAAAAATGATGTGACCTTTGAGTCAAAGATAGCATGAACATGCTAATTGACAGGTTTGAAGCATGGCGTGCTTTCCATTACCAACCTAAGCTAAAATATATGTCCCAAAGAAAGATGCATGCAACTGAATTCAAACTTTATCTGAGATAAAGGGAAAAAGAGCTTGACAATTTTGAAATATCCTATTTAAGTTCAGGTTTTTGTTTACAACAATAATTATGTACACCAGGTACTATCACCAGGGGAGAATATACCACTCTAAATTTTCTCTGTGGTGGGCCAGATGGACCTGAATTAACCTTCAAAGTCGTTGGCCACAATTTAGAGAATACTCATTCTTGTTTTCTCTATAGTTTTTGAGAACAAAAACAAGCCAATGGGCACAAGTGCATGATAGTAAGGAACACAAGCAATTACAAGCAACAACAGAAATTGCTTTTGACTACAATTAGAAGGAAATGTCTCAAGGCTTGCATACAATGCTTATCCAGAATTGAGAAATTTAGGGGTGGCATATATATACACATAAAGATTGCAGTAGGGTCCTCAACTTTCCAGGAACAAAAGCAAATCCCAAAGGCCAACCTGAGGCAAAGAGTAACAAGCCTCATATAACCAATTGTCATCTGCTAATTACTGAAGTAATGTGTGCAAAATATGAGGAGACATGTAACACCCCACAACACTAAATATAGATATTGATATAACAATAATTTTGACAAGGTAGCACATGTGTGTGCATGTGTATATATATATATATATTTGTTTTTTTTTTTCAAATATAACACTTTGAGTAAACAGTAAAATGCTTTCTCACATATAACCGTGTATATAGAAAAATCATTATTTATATAAAAACACAACACTCATCATAGTCACGCTATTCTCAAACTTATTTACTATAGTATTTCAAGAGTTATATAGGACACGACATCCCAAAGTTATAATAACAATAGACTCAAAAATTAAAATAATAGCCTATATTTTCGGAAGAAGTAGGGACATTTTGCATTTTGTAACCCTTTACATATATACAACAATTTACACAATAATAATGATTGTAAAAATTAAAAAATGCCCAAAACACAACCCAGTAGGTCGTCATCCATATACACTAATCCTCAAAACCTGTAGGAACCCCAACAGCTTGCCTAGTAAGTCCATGGTATCAAGTATCACCAGACTTACTTACAATATATAAACTATCTGAGCTAACACTCAACAAGTAAAGATTATGCATGTCAAAGAATAATCCATAATATCAAGTCATGCATCTCAAAATGCTATGCCCACAATACAATTTCATGCATCAAAACATTTCTCTCAAAATCATTTCTTTCTTGGGCCCTTGACCAATGCTACTATCCTATGCATCGGAAAAGAGCTCTGCACACCGCCATAATCCAATGGCCAATAATGATATAAGCATGCAAATCCATGCATACTCGTAAGCATGCAAATCCATGCACGCGAACCTGTAAATTCATGCATACAACCATGCAAATTCATGCATGCTTCAGTGCACTAGTAGTGGTTAGCAAAATATTTTCTTTTCTCAAAATCATGCCGTGCAATGCAACATTTATCACAATGCTCATGCACGTGCCAATGCCCATGTATATATGCTCAATGGACATGAATGACATTAATGTGTGGCCTTTACTATGCACATACGATTTATGATATTACATATAAATCACACATTTACTATGTCTATGCATTGTAGTTGCAAATGAATATTTACTTACCTTTGATTGGTTGTGTTACTTCTAGCTTTCTTCAATATTACTTCCCAACCCTAGATGTGAAATAATCTGTAAAAATACAAGATATCAATCACCATCCTCAATTAACAAGTTCATTATACCTAATGTAGTATAAAGATCTTGAATTTGAATTTAACTAAACAACCTTACCCCCTAGGAACTATAACCGAATTCAACCTTCTACGTACCTTCGTTCCACATCTTAAATGTATACTAGCCTTATTTAATTGATGTATTATAACTCTTATAATATCCCCCTAAATGTTAGATATCAAATGCACCACATCTATATTGGAACATTTTAATGAACCAAATGGGATAGATTCATAATTTCACATTTTTTGCTGTCATATTAATTTGCATGATGATTTCGATACCCATAGATATATTTACTCACTCCCCAATTTTTATCACACTTAGATAACATCAAAACAATGTAACTATGTCATATAATGGCTAAAACTCACAGATATAGCTTCCCAAGTTCAGCTCCCTTCATAGCATACTGAAACAGATTTTTTCTACCATAACTGTTTTGCGCACTTTATGACATTAATGGTTTGCCCCTTACATATTCAATCACTTCCAAATTTTTACCACACTTTTAACATATACACAGAGAAAACCAGGTTATAGTATTTCCAAAACTAATGGATTTAATGCTGCAAAACCAGTCCCCTTCACACATAATATAATCTGAAATTCGATGGTGATAGTTTTGAGTATCTCTTCAATATCATGCACTATTTCAATTTTTAACCAATGAAAATTTATTCCAATACTCTTAACTCATATATGAATATGTATATGATGTTAACTATAGGTTTTATTTAACATACCATACATTTTTGAAGTCTAAAACACAAGAAAACAGGAAGGTGACTGTTTCTGCCACAAGTATTTCTTATTAAGTGTTTGTCATCAAAAATCCTTTCTTTGTGCACCAAAGTCTAACTAAAAACTTTCTAACACTTTTATAATAGATATTGAAAACTTAATACACAATAAACCCATTCAGAATAATCTGAAAACCAAAGACAAAATCGTAGGTAAGTAAGTGTTACCTATGCAGATTTTGAAGTTAAACTTGATGGTAATCACTTCTCCTTTGCTTTTCTTGCTTTTATTTCAACTTGGAATCAATTTGGAGCACTTGGAGACTTTAAAGTGTGTGTTTGGAAATTGAAAATGGCTGAAATGAGAGTTTGGTCGTGGCTTAAGGGGGAAGGAAAGCTTGAGGTGGCACTTGAGATGCTTGCTTAAGCTTAGTAGTAAGCATGAGATGTCAAGTTGTGATATAAATCTGGCCTTTCACCCATCTTTCAAGCCTAGATCATATGTATCTTACTATACATTAATTTTATTGCAACCTATTTAATTACCACAAGATTCCATAGATAATTCATAAGCTAATTTCCTATCCGTTCATTTAATTTCTTACTCGATTGTCACCCGATTTTTGAATAATTGTCCATATCAAAAATTATATAATCTTATACATAAATGAATATTGTAATATCACCTTTAAATCATATTATCTTATGTCCAATGTCCCGAATATGCAATTTACCCTTTTATACTTTTGAAATACCTAGATGAAATCGAATCAAACCGTATAAGATTATTAGTAATACATTTAGCACTTCCAAAATTATAACCTATATATCCCATGTATATCCAATATTGATCAACCTCATTTTTTTTTCATTTCAATATAAAATTAACTACTTAAATTAGGAAATTCAATAACTAATACCGTGCAAGAGCTTCAGAATTAAGTTTAATATTCAAGAATATCGTATAAAATGAAATAAATTATGCAATTTCAATAGAAATGCAAGTAGCATATAAAATTAGCACGTAATGCATGAATCATATTGGCCAAGTGAGTAGTGTGAGACTTGGCTATTACAAGACAGTTCCTCAGGATTGCCACCCACAACAGCACAACTTTCATTGTTCAGTTTTTAGCAACTAGAAGAGCACTGAAGGGAGCCTTTGTTCAGAAATATCTCTATAAATCAAGCATAAATTTCTCCTAGTTTCTCCTAGTGATTGAATTAGGTGAATCCAGCTGAAAATGAAAGCTAACACATGTGACTACAGATTTGTAGAAGACCATAACAGCTAATTCAGCTGTTAAAAAAGGGAAAAAGCAGTCAAAAGAGGCGGGTAAATCAATTGTCAGATTTCAGCATGTGACTTCTTGTTTTAGAAAATAAATTAAAATAAGAAAAAACTGGAGCATGGGCTTGGCTATAAAAGGGGGAGATGAGGATTAACTAGAGGAGAGCAACTAGCTTCAGAAAATAAGTGACGAGAGAAACTGAGGAGAGAAAATAGGAAGACAGATTTCTGCAGACGTACTTAATGTCTTGCTAGATTTCTTATTCCTTTCTCATATCTAAGTTTTTTTCATTTTTTTTCATTGGATTCTTGATTTGCAATGCTTAATTTTTGTTATTTCAGTTTCATTATGGTTTTTATGAGCTAAACTTCCTAAGCTAAGGCTATAGTTAGCCGATTTTTGGAAGTGTAATATTTCTACTTACTATGGTATAAGATTATTTGACTTTAAGTTGAGCATGTATTATGATCTTAACGCTATTAGAAGTATGACCATCTTTTAATAGATTTGTTTCATTGTAATTGAGACCTAGAGGTAGTGTTGCAATGAGTGTTCTAATAATGCATGCCTTGGATTAATTGAATATAGAAATATATGAATTAATACATGCAATAGTCATAGACATAATGTTTATTGAAAGCTAGAGGATTTCATGGATCGGTAAGGCACTCTTATATAATTAAATCTACATAGAGATATAGTAGATTGTTAGGTAATGGTAGAATTGATATCTCTTGAAAAATAATATTGATTAACTTTGGAAATTCCGTTGTCACATGAAAAGAATATTTCTTATAACCATAGTAAGTGGAATAATACATTAAAGGGAATCGGTGAACCTATGCCATAGCTTTTACTTTAAATTGTCTTTTTCTTCCTACATACTTCATTGTTAAAATATTCATCCATCATATTTGATCTTCTAAGTAAAGTTAGGAAAAGTTTTTATTTTAGTACTTGTTTGCATAATCCCTTGGGTATGACAATCCGAAATATTCACTCTTTATTATTTGACTAGTGCACTTGCTAGTAAGTTGGTTTTGAACAACATCAATGTCTGATATGGCTTAATGGTTTTCAAATCAAGAAGAAAAATCAGAGTATCATGTCGGACATGGAGACCTTGATATGGACAGGAGCTTAACATGCAGAATGGAATTCTCTTCAATGAATCAATCTCAAATTCTAAGAATCCTTCCCTGCTTTCTTCTTGAAGCCTATTTGCTGCTTCTCTCTTTCTCTCTCTCTAAGAACTATGAAAAGTGTTAATGTAATTGATTGTAAAGATAATTGAGAAAATATTAATGATCTAACTTGAAGGAGAACGAGGCAGTTGGCCTATCGTGAAAGTTGGCTGCAAAGAAGAATGAGGAGAGAAATGAAGGTGTCACCTTTCATGTTTGTGTGGGAAGCTGGCCATTGTGTCCTTTAGGTCTTACTGAAAGACAGAATGTGAATGGTTTATGTGGGTTGTGAATTATGCCCACATAATACCTGTCATGAGTCAAAGCAATACCAAGCCCAAGTATTTGTAGTAAAAGCAATACATTTCTAGTTTGGTTCTAAAATCTAATTCTGCAAAGATATCGTAACTTAGTTGATGTTGCATATGTTCTTCAATAAATTTTTATATATGTAATGTTGTATAATCTAACCGTATACTTATTAAATAAAATGCTATGTCCTAGCGATGCCATATCCAAAATTATTTGGTAATTGTGGTGACCCCTGTTTGTATTGTGTTCTATCCGTGTTGCCTCCAAACTTATACAACATAGCTCATCATCAACCGCTGCCCATGGATCTGTCCACACGGGCTGCGTCAAGTAGCAGTATTATAGCCTCAACCTGCACCAAGCTAAGCTGACACTCCTCTCTCGTGGCACAAATGGTTCACCGTGTTGTTGAGCTATGCATACTAAAGGCCTGATAGTTACACAGTTTAACTCCACTATTATCCTGCTTTGGAAGTTCTTTCTCATGGATATGGACATGAGTGAACATATTGGGTGAAGTGTGCTTGGGTTCATTTTGTTGCTTTGCAAGTGCTGTAATGTAATTGAACATGGTAACTGGCTAACTATGAGCAATGTGGAAATAAACAGATTTAAATTTTTCTATTTTATCTGTTTTTGATGATGCATAGTGGTCACAAATTTTGTTTACATATGGCTTACATTTCATGCTTCAAATTGTTCTTACATTGGTGCTCTCTATTTTAACTTGTAAAACAGACTGAAGAATTTCTTGCTGGAATGAATCTCTTGTCCTGCTATGACTTTGTTGAGCAATCTTGCGAGTATATAGTAAAGCAGCTTCCAAGAATGCAGAAACAAGGGTAGGATCCAATCACATGTCTAAAGCAGCTTATTTTCATTTCATGCAATTGTGGTGTGTGTGTGTATATATCCTGTGCACTAGTAGATCTTCTATTTTCTGTTGAAGTATTGCTTTCAGCCATGGTTTATATCTTTGTATTTTATGGCCTAATTATTTTGTGTCATCATTGTTAATTTAAACTGAAAACATAACCTATCATCAATTTCCCTGGTAAGAAACCCAAAATAATTTGCAAGAAAGAGTGCAAGTTCTTAATATTCTGATTTAATTAATGCAAATCATTAAAAAAAATTGTGTTGTGTCTGAAAAGTACTAAGATACTAGCTTTATGTGATCTTGATGAAATAATACGACTATAAGCCTACTGAATATGCAGTCTTCCTCTGTGCATGCTTGCCTAGCTTAACCAGTCCTGTTGTTATTAACGAAATGTCAAATAGTAGTCAGAAATAAGAAACTTATCAACATGACAAAGCCAAAATCGGGATAGATAATAATAGGTTTGGGGTGTTTGTAGCTTTAATGCATCCTCTTTCTGATTGAACTAAAAAATATTGATTGGAATAAGAGCACTCATGACGTACTTCAACTGAAACAACAGCCACCATTTTAAGTTTCTGTTCCTTCTGAAACATCCATTATTGTGCTTGAGAATAGTAACTTGCACATGAGGTCTATTTGTCATTGGACATATGATTAAGTGACGTCAGATCAATTCCTGACTTTGTATTCACTTGCACTAGTTATATATTGTATTAGCAAGTCTCAAATCACATACATTTTTACAATATCAGCACTGGTAAACTTTGAGTACTCTACTAGATCTACTACAATATGTAATAGTCTTTCGGTCCACATTTAAATATTTTTCATTTCCTTTTGGGATATCCAAAAGTAACATCCTTTTCCTGACACAGAAAATAACTTAAAAGGAATAATTACGTAGACACCCCCTCAACTATGGTCAAATTACAGAAAATACCCTTATTGTTTGCATAATTATACTGACACTCCATGTTGGTTTTGTTTCTCAGAAATATTTTTATTCTCTGAAAATAAAACCAAACATTTAACACCATTTTCCCTCCAAATCACATCTTCTTTTCCTCCAAAATATTTCAAAACATCCTAATCATAACATTTCAAAATATTTTCAAAATAAAACCAAACATACTAAACATTTTCCTATACGATTCTCCAGAACACCTTTCCCCAAAACATCCCAAAACAAATCCAAACATTGCCTTAGCTTTTTAGAGCTTCAGGCTGTATCACTGGAGCTAAATGTTGACTTTTATCCTGTCAACTTGCTCTCTTTACAGGGAATGCCCTGAAGAATGTAGGGAGGTTGTTGCATCACTGATGTATGCTGCTGCAAGGTTCTCTGATCTGCCTGAACTGCGAGAGCTCAGAGATATATTTCAACAGAGATATGAAAATTGTTTAGAAGCTTTTGTTAATCAGAAGGTAATGTCCCTATATATCCTGTAGAAAAGGTTATAGTAATCATACCAGCTTGTTTCAACCTCAAACCTGCTTGATTCTTGATTGCTAGTTTGTTGAGAAACTATCTTCGAGGCCTCCTGCATCAGAAAAGAGAATCCAGGTATTGCAAGATATAGCTTCAGAGTTTTCAGTAAAGTGGGATTCCAGGGGGTTTGAACGGAGGATGGCTACTCCATCAGTAGTTGCACAGGTACATTTTTGAATCATTATGATGTTCTGTCAGATAAGAAAAAGGACATGAAGAACCTAGAATATAAATCTAAGTCATAATCCCTATAACTTCCTGCCTTCCACACCCCAAGCAAAAAGAAAGTAAGAAAAATAGAACATTTAACTGGAAAAAAACAAGTTGGAGTCGTAATTCATCCTAAACATCATTGTTGGCACATTTCTCACTATCTTTCCCCATTTTCCTCTTTCCTAAATTTATGAGAAAGCTATATTCTGAGATGCTGATGAAGATGTAAAAAGGAAATTAAAATGTTTAGTGCTACCAAGTGTGGATTATTGCTGTCCGCAATGTGGCTGGGTACACAAATCATTTACTTGGAGAAAAATGAGTATTATTGAGGTTGATTTTTGAGACACTCCTGTGCATTTTGGGGCATTTGTTAATAATACAATAAGGAATAAAAGTTGAGAAATTATTCTAATCAAATTTTCTATGAAAATTATTACCTTGTTTACAGGAAAATGTACTGGAATACAACATTTAGAGGATTTGTTGCTTTCAAACTCCAAGGTACTAAACTAGTAATTTTGACTTAGGAGACATAATACCCTTTTCTGTTTCAAGCCAAGCATATATGGCACGGACAATTCACCAAGAAAAATGCAAGGGCCCGGGGACTGAAAGACAATGAAGAGTAATCAATCAAATAAGAAAACCCATATTTTGTCCTATCACTAATCTATAGTCATAATACATTCTCCTAACTCTGAATGTGCGAACTTACTAAACTCTGTTGGCTCTTTCCATCTATGCCCCCCTTTTATCTATAATTTGGGTGGCATATTTGCCAATGGCTGCAGGATTTAAACAAAAAAATACCTTTATTGAATGGCGTATAAATTTATGACTATATTGTAGTTTTCTAAAATTTGTTCTCACACTCGTACAGTTCTTGGTTTTGCATGATGTGTGCCGTAGTTGCTTTTTACATGTTTATTGATGTATCTATCATTTTCGTTATTGTTTTGATAAAGTAAAAAGTGGTTTAGTTATCTTATAAGGTTGTACCTTTGGGTCACATGTGGGTTGTTTTTTCCATTAGTTCTGATTTTTGTGGGTAATGTTATTTATATTGTTGTTGTTATGGTAAGGCCTATTATATAGCCCCACACCGGTTGTTATCGTCCGCGAGTACAATCATGCAAAAACTAACATATTCTTGTCATTGCGGTCCCACTCTCCCTTGGACCCTTGTATTAAGTTGGTGAATATATAAGTAGTACGAGTGGGGCATGGGCGACTCATTTAGTACCAAATTTTCATAATGTCTTTGAAAGGTAATTTTTAAATTTTGAAGGAAAACGCTCCCTTCATCTCTTTAAGAAATCGCCCTTGAAAAAAATCCTTGTTGATGATGGGGGAGTCCATGGGTGGGGATGATGGGGTGGGGCTCAGGTGTGGGTAAGCTTAGCTACTTTCCTGGTTGAGCAACACCTCGATTCAATCGAGGCTGAGCTTTGACAAGAGTTTAAACAAGGTGATTACAGTTGAATACCCATGGACTCCGTTATCACTCACCAAGGATTTTTCAAAAGAGTAGGAGGGGAGGAGGAAAAAGAAAAGGTGACTTGTATTTATTTAGTGGGGAGGAGGAGAATTTCTTAGAGGTGAAGTGAGAATTTTTCCTTCAAAATATGTTATTTATTCATGTCCCACTCGCTATTTATTCACCCACCAACTTGGTAAATGGGTCCAAGGGAGGGCGGGACTATAGTGACCAGAATATGTTAATTTTTGCATGATTTTATTCTCGATGATTCTCGCTCGCGAAACAATGCCTGGGAGTGGGGCTAAATGATGGGCTTATCATAATAATAAGGATATAATCGACATTACCCACAAAATCATAGCTAATGGAAAAACCAACTTGCGTGGGACCCTTAGGTCCATATACCATAGGATAATATCCACTATCATTGTACTCTAGATTCTGCTATAAATATTCTAATCATTCACTATTTTTTGCTAAGTTTAATACTCTCTTTATTGCTCTATTCCTTCAATTCCCTCATTGATATAGCTGAGTTTTGACTTCACTATCAAAGGGCTTTCTCAAAACTCTTGGGTGCTCTAACACGGTTTATAAGTGTAGCGTGCTAGAAGCCTAAAAATTCTCATCACCCCTTGGAAAGATGTGACCGTAACATCCTTGCTACAGGATTTGACCACATCAATTAGAATTGAAATTTTTCTCTAGTTGAGCTTGTTTCAACATGAATATAGTTAGTTATGAAGAAATGAATGTCCATTTAATTGACTTGACAAGTCATCCTCCTTAGAGACGACTGACTTGTTATGACATTTACTGAGCATATTTTGGAATAATTTTTGATATTTGTAGTTCACTAGGGAGAAAACATTATCTATGAATTACCTATTGTAAATCTTGTGGCTAATATTGGAGGGGCATCATGACTAGTATGGACCTCATGTGACGACTGATATTCTCAATTTATATGATTGCCAGGTAGATGTACAAAAAGTGGATATAGTGAAACAAAGGCCTGGGCTTCCGGATGAGAAAAGCAGAATACGCAGCTGTGGGGAAGGTAATATCTGGAGAAGAGATGAAGCAGATCATCATATTTCCGGAAGGAAGGAAACAATTGAGTACAGAGAGAAATCACCCTTGAAGTGGGGAGGAAGTAGTTCGCAAGGTGATGATGACTTTTTATTTCGTGGAAGGCACACGATGACTGAAAATAAGCATTCATATCCTATTGAGAAAGGTGATGCAGAACTGAAGGTAGAAAGATCAAACAGTTCATCCCATGGGAAAATGCTGGATAATAATGTTCATACTGGATACATGAGACCCAGTAATGTTATCCGTAATCCAAGGAAAGGAGAAAGCACAGAATCATTATTTCGTGAAAAGGCAGAGTTTGCTCCAAGTTTGGAAAATCTGGGGGAAAATGAAAATGTCATTTCTTCTTATAACTATCCCAATCAAGATAATGCTCTGAACGCAATAAGAAAAGGACTGGAGGAAGGATCTGATAGGTTGAAATCTTGCTCTAGTTATGCCCTCCTGCCGCCATACGTCAAATCGAAAGACAATATCTCTCGCCCTCCATATGTTAAGCCGAAAGAAGATAAACACAGACACAGTAGAGTTTCTAAGCATGCTGGTTCTGATCTGGATGAACACTTCATTGACCCTGGCTCTTGCAACAGAAGTAACGTAGTCAACAGCTCAGGCAGACCCCATATTGAACCAGATCATCATGACTGTGAAGAACAATTGGTTGCACCTGCTAAAGGGAAAAACTTTGGCCATGAAAAAGAGCTTGATTATCAGGATGAGAAAATTCCCTTACCAAAACCACGATCAATTCGAAGGAAACACCACAAATCATCATCCAGCTATATTGTTGTGGATACTCTTGAAGATGTTGGAGCTGTAAATAGGAGCTCAAGTAGTAGGAGAAAGGATCATTCTAGAAAGGGCTTGCAGATATTGTTTGATGAGGAGCACGGCAGAAAAGATGATGAGGAAAGGATGATAGATAAACTGTTGATTCATTACAGCAAGAAACCATCAAGCTACGATGCAGGAAAGTTGAGGAAAAAGTTGCCGGGTCAGCCTTCACTTCAAATAATTACTGATGTTGGTGAATCATCACTTGATCAAATCAGAGATGCGAATGATGGGAAATGTGAAGTGTTTCCACCTCCCACTAGATCTGTTTCTCTTCCTCATGAGCAAGCTGCTTCACCAGAATTGAAAAAGGTTTTTACTCGTGCCAACACCTTCCAGCCAGATAATCAGGCACGGCATGTGCATCCCAAATTGCCTGACTATGATGATCTAGCTGCTAGGTTTGCTGCCCTGAAGGGTAGATAAATGACGAGAGCTAATGGAGCCTGATAAAGTGTTTCTACATGCCTCTAATCCCTTATGATCTCATTGCATTTGTGTACGCAGAATTGTGCATTAGGTCCTATAATTTAATCGACTGTTGGTTTGCTTGAATTTGAGAACGCAAAGTTAAAGAAGCTTCAGAACTTGTGTTGAAGATGCTTACTGTAATTCTTTGGCAATTATATGATGGATGCCGACTAATGCTGTAGACCCTGTGAATTATAATACTGTAAGATTGTGACAGTGTAAACCTTTCATTCAACATGTATGTCATATCTCTAAACTGTGTGATTTAGGATGTTAAGTTGATCCCCAGTTTCTACAGGTTATGATAAATTGTACTCTAATCAGCTGCAACTAAACGGTCATGCCATATTGCCAAGGGGAAAACTTTCTTTTATTCAATCAAAGCATGATTCCGTTTGACCTGGTTTTCAGATGTCTTTGGAGGGTAGGCAATCGAGGTGCTTTTGTCTGGTTCTAGCATAAGACCGATAAAATGCTACCAGAACACTTCCCTGCAAATGGAAGAATGCTTTTTAGGAGAAATATGCCAAAATAACCTAAGTTGTCAGGAAGCCCCACCTCATTTTTCCAGTGTTTTTTATAAGATACACACTCGTGCCACCCATGTGGGTAATAGTTATAAGAATAATTGAGTATATGTATAATGATAATCATGATATATAATGCAACGATTTCTAACCGTTAATCATATATAATTAATAGTTTCAAAATAATCGACATAAAATACACCAGTTTTTGTATACGTTAAACTGGTGATATTTACGTAGTTATTGATATTCACCTATTGAAACATTTTTAATATTTCAGTAGTTCACGTAATTAACAACTCTCTGTATATGATGCGGCACTCATTTCCCAATTCCAGAGAGTCCCCCTTGCAAGATTGATTCCCTTTCTATCTCTCCCTGTGGCACAGGTGGACTGGAGTCCAAAGAGTACCTTTTTCCCGCCAAAAATCTCTAGTATTTTTTGTTACTTCCTTCCCCCACCACTTGGCATCACATTTCACTAGCTAGGGAGAGATGAAAGGCACTTCCAAGGTAATCATGGGAGCTACAGTGGGAATGGTGGTAACCCTGGCCATTGTATTAGCCCTGGTTTTGGTTCTCTTAGCTGAGCTCTACTGCTCCCTCTTACTGCGCAGACGCCATCATCCAAAGAGAGCTTCTACCGCCACCGCCGTCAGCAATGACGACCCCGACCATCCTCACCAACCCAACGCTCCATCTCTGTGCAGCTTCTACGCCCAAGGAGTTCTTCGTGCTCCAAGAAGCTTCCTATTCCCAGCCCCAGAAAATCTGGATTTGGAGAAGCAACCCCATTTACCCATTTCCACCATTCACCACTCTTCTGCTCCCTCCTCAAGTTATCCATGGCCAGTTCAAGAAGCTTCTCCACCACCCTCAGCCATCAACAGCCCAGGTACAAGGAAGGAGCAACTGATATACATCTGCAATCCAATCTATGACGACGAAGCCATCAGGATAATCAGCAAGGTGGATACCCCATTTGAAACGCCCGGCACATCGCCGTCCCGTTTAGAGACAGCGGGTTGTTCGCCCAGCAGTAACAAGACCCTGTCCAGTCCCTCCTCGCCTCCAACCACACCCCCACTGACTCCAATGAAAAAGCTTCCAGCAGAGGGCCCTTCTGTTTCCCTGAGAGATGCTCGGTCGATTTGCACGACGGGCAGCGATTCAAACAGCAATAACGATGGCATTTCATCGTCCTCATCCGGGTCTCCCTGCACTTCTCCGTCTTGGTGAATAATTCCAGGCTGAAATCGGGTTTTTGCAGCTTCTGTACTTTTTTTTCGTTTTTCAATTTTTAGCGGTGGATAGCTTTTTCCAGTATTGTAATGAGGATGCAGAATTGGCTCAGGCTTTTTGCTTTGTGGGTGTGGCCATGGCTCTTCCACCTAGGCCACGCTTGCGCTTGTCTAACTTCTTGAAAATTTCATCTACTTAGCTTTTTCTCCACCATTATGTAGTATGCATTTTCTTTTTGTCTTTTGTTAGCCTGCAAGGAAGAGAAGAAGCAAACAGCAAATGGGAAATTCTTATATGGATTGTGCCAAATTGAAAATACAAAATTGTTCTGGTTATGGAACGTTAGCATGTTGTGGATCCGATATAACATAATTTTTTTATGGGGTTAATATAAGAATTTTCCCAATTAGTTTCATGTTTCAACTCTTTGGAGGAGGGGTGAGTTTTGGGGATTGGGGGTTTGTTTTGTTGGGACTCAGAATGCATGTGAAGTGTACGCAGGGTGGTGGACCAAAGAAGAGGCAAGAAAAATCTCTGTTTTTGATGGACCTCCTACTTCTAGTGTACTGATTTCTGTGCATTTGCCCCTTGAACCGAAAACTTATTCGTGAGATTTTGTGAAAATAAGAACATTGTTTTTCAGAAATTAGTATACAATTGGGTCCAGTAGAGGGCATCCAAAGTTGGTCCTTCACAAAGAGACATTTCCTATTTGACTTTTTCAACTGTTAATTATAAAATAAAAAAAATATAAATTACCGTAAAGTTAAAAGTCTTAATTAACAGTTACTCCAATGTAAAAAACCCGTGTATTTTCGCAAAAATGTCAAAAAACTCTCCGAGTTAAGTAAATAGCTTAAAAACCCTTGTGGCCTCATTGAAAATTAATGGCGGTAATTTTTTTTTATTGAAATGCTCATTTGAAATTTTTTATTATTAAATCTAAAATAATAATATGATTGACTGTAGATATTATCTAAACTCTTTCAATCATAAGATCACATTTATAATCAAACTCAATGGTCCACATTTTATTCTTCAACTTCATTATTCCTATTTCTTTATTTTTCTTTCAACCATTAGATCACATTTAACATAAAAATCAATGGTCTATATTTTATTCTTCAATTTCATTATTCATATTTCTTTATTTTTCTTTTCAAATATATATATATATATATACATATACATATATACACCCATGGACCTTGAGTTGGGGTGGGGGTGGGTGCTGTTGGAAGGGCAAGAAGAAGCAGTAGTGAGGCGGTGGCTCGGTGGGTCTCCGGAAGGGCCGTGGGCGGGGGAGTAGTTAGTGTTGTTGGGTGTAGACCTGGGGTGTACATATGTATATATATACATATACATACATACACATATGGACCATTGACTTGGGGTAGCGGAGTGCTGTTGGAAGGGGAAGAAGAAGCAGTAGTGAGGCGGCAGCTCGGTGGGTCTCCAATGGGGTCGCGGGGGTTTAAGAAGAAGAAGGCGCTTGTAATTTTTTTATATTTCGGTTCAGATCTGGGTTTGCAATTTTTCTATTTCAGTTCAGATCTGGGTTGTTGGGGAGTGAAGAAGACGCTTGCAATTTTTCTATTTAGATCTACGTTGTTGGGGGTGGCGATGGTGTTGGTCGCAGATGGCCGCCGACGGTTGTGTTGGTTGCAGATGGCCGCCGGCGGTGGTGTTGGGTGCTTGAATTTTTTTGTATTTTCTCTATAATTTTTTTTAACTTTTTTTGTATTTTTTTGCATTTTTTCTGTGATTTTTTTTTATTGTTTTGTACTTTTTTGTAATTTTCTTGTAATTTTTCTATAATTTTTTATGTTTTTTTTCTTTAATTCAATGTTTTTGGTGATTTTATTTGTAATTTTATGGAATATAAAATGAAATTTCTATAATTTGCATGAATGTTTATGGAAATTTATAATTTTATAGTGTTTATAGAATTGAAGCCAAAACATTACTTACTGAAATAAATAAAACCACAAAAAAAAAAAAAAGGTTTTAAGTTTTTTCAAAATTTATATCTAAAAACATTATATCTAAAACTCAATAACTAAAAATATTACCATTAAATTTACAAACATCAAATTCCACTTATGGTTAAAAAAACTATTTAATGAACTCGGGATGGTTCTTTTGTAATTTTATCGAATGGATACATGCATATATATCAAAGGATGAGCATATTGGTCAATTCACAAAAAATATTCAATCAAAATCCATCTAAACACGCCCAGCTTGGCACCAACTGCGTGTATTTTACAATTCCATTAAAATTGATGGAAGGAGGGGTTTTTTTTTGTAGAGTTTGTATTAACACAGTTTTTTTTTTATTGCTATTCTCTTAATGCAGGGAATTCTTTGCATTTTTGCAAAAGTACAAAGGGTAACCCTTTTTTAAGAAATTGATAGACAGTTAACATTTTTGTTTTTGCCTAAAAGCATGATTGGTTTTTTAAGAAAATAAAACTATATTTATATGCAATGGCCAAGTTGCGCGCCAGTACTTATCAAGTCTTTGCACTTGTCGAGGCTGCTAATTGTGCCGCAAGCGGCCTCATCGAGCATGCTAGTGAGTTGGCAAGTTGCTAGGACTTTATCATTTATGGCTAGTTGTTTTATATTTGGAAATGAAGTAAAAGAGGAGGAGTTGCTTGCAAATCAGCTCGCTCCTCTCACATACACATACATAAATGCTATAGGCCCTCTCTTATTTTCTTTAGGAGAGACGATCTCTTCTTTTTTTTCTTTTATTTTGTTACAAATATTTTTCTATGTTGATTTTTCCCCCTCAACAGTCAAGTAAGTTTTGGATCAATTATAACAAGCATTTTGAAAGTTTAAAATTAGTAAGATTTTTTTTGTAAAATTTTTATCACATTCATTTTATTTTGAATTAAAATTTTTCACAGCAAAACATAATATTTATTTATTGTAGTTTGTTGTATTTATATAATTTAAATGACGAAGTTGGGGGTTATCACAGTCTAGTGATGTGAGTTGAATGTTTTATTGTAGTCTCTAATATTGATCTTGGTATAGGTTATTTGTGTACGACTTGATTACTTATATTTTGGCTTGAAAAATCACATATTAAATAAGTAAACATTTGAATTGAATTCGATTGATGGCACAAATTCTAGCTTTTGATCATATACTATCTCAAATAGGTAGAGTCATTAGATTTTTGTTAGCAGTCATAGCTTTGCTTTCCATGGCTTATAATTCCTTTTGAGAAAAAGAAATAATTTATTGAGACGGTGTCTAAGGATGCCTAATCGCCGCATCAGTCATTTGGGAGGAGGCGAGACATTGGGAGGTGGGTAGTTTATCTAGGATGGATGCTTCCTAAAGAGTAACAGAGGTAGATTAGTTTTTTAATTTATAAATTTTCTTCTACAGGTATAAATGTTTATTTTTTATACTTTATTGCAAATTGTATTTCATAAGAAAATTGTGTATGGTGTAAAAAAAAGTAATTAAAATAATTTGAAACCCTAATCCAGTATGCTTTTTAATCTGATGAATATTACATGAATTGAAACTCCAAATGGCTTCAATAATTTTTTAAAATTTTAAAAAAATATAGGAAGGCGTGGTTGAAGGCCATGCTTACTTCTAAAAAAAAAAAACTTTGAAAGCATGCATGTCCACACTTTTTCAAACAAGAAAAAAGTTAAAAATTAGAGGACAAAGATAGAAGGCATTATGCAGAGTAACACTTCTGTCAAAAAAATATGTATATATAAAACAAACCGAAAAGGTTAAAGACATGATAAACTTTTATTTATGAAAATATAAAGACATTGAAAGGTTGACTATGTCCTGCTATCTGGAAAAAAATATTAGAGGAAGAAAGTAGAAGGCGCTATGTAGATTTGTTATGCTCTTGCAACATTCTGTTCTTTGCAGCCATGATATGGAGATATGCTCTGCTCCTTATCTCTCCGAAGAGATCAAGGTATGCCATCCTAAGTTTCATATTATGCTCAACCTTGTAATTTTTGACCCTATAGGTAATTTCTCCGATCTTTGCTAGAAGGGGGTCTCACTCGTGGAAGTTCTTGGAGTTGTTTTTTATGCTCACAATACTCCAAGCAACTCATTGACTTATATTGCATCTTTAGCCAAGGTTAGTCGAGAGTATCTTTGTGTGAGGACTTTTTAGGCCAAAGATCATCCTCGTGAATGGTTTACAGAACTACCATCATGGAGTTCTTGCATTACATAGAAAGCTCAATCTAGGGATAGACATTTTAACAGTGGTCTTCCAAACAACCTCTTGTAAAATTCGTCTTCAAGGATTTGAAACCTATAAGCTCAATGAGTAAGTTGCCTCATTCGTTCGAGTCTTTTGGAACTCTATTAAGAATTTAATAATTTCATTCTTACAAAATCTGAGGGCTTCGAATGGAATGATCAAATCTACTTTTTCGGGAAGAAGATTTTTTGGGTCTTTTAAGACATGATTTTCGAATATTTATCTACTACAACCACAACCTTACGACTGTTGACTCTAGAGATCATACTCACAAGCTTAGCTAACACATCCACTCATTCATTTTTAGATAGTGAAATTTATTGGAGTTGAACATATTTATATTGAGAAATGAATGTCTTTGCTTATTGGATATATTATGCCATTGACTTCTCCTTAGCCCTAAAGGACCCTTCGACCTACATCCCCACTAATTAGGAATCTATGTATGCCATCAACTTTTCCACTTACAAATTTTTAGGCCAACTTTAGGCCTGCTATTAATGCTTTATGCTCGGCTTTGTTATTTGTCACTTCGAACTCAAGTTTAATAGTAAGTCTAGTTCGAAGTCGTTTGGTCTTTGAAGCAATATTCTAGCCATTTGTTGATCCATCGACATGGAGCATCAAGGTTTCTGCAATGGATTCTGTTGGTAAGTTAATCATTTTGATCAAAAAGTCTGCTAGGAACGGGGCTTTGCTCATGGACTTGCTTCCATACTTAATGTCAAACTCCCCTAATTCCACTGACCATTTTATTAATCAGCCTGACAACTAGGGTTGAGATAAAATTTGCTTAAGCGGTTGATTCATAATGACAATGATTTCATGAGACTAAAAAAAATCCTAGCAGTTACCACCAATAATAATGCCAATTTCTCCACTTCTGAATACTTCCCTTCTGTCCATTATAACATTTTACCAACATAGTAGACTGGTCTGTGCATATTTTCTTCTTCTTTGATAAGGACAAAACTCACTGCATGCTAGGAGACCCCCAAGCACATTTTTTTCTTCTTTGATAAGGCCCAAACTCATTGCATGACGGAGATTGCTATAAACAAATAAAAAGCCTATCCTGTTATTAGTCTGTTGAGCAGAGGAGCTAAAGTTAGATAAGCTTCCAATCGAGAAAAGATTTGTCACATTTCTCATTCTAATGAATTTTTTTCATATTTTTCATGGTCGCAAGAAATGATAAGTTCTTGTCCACAAATTGGAAATAAATCGATTTTCCCACCAGCTTTCGCATATCTTTTATTAATTTTGGGAAGGGAATTTCCAAAACTGCCTTTATCTTCTCAGGATTGGCTTCTATCCCCCTTTCATTAACCATGAAATCTAAAAATTTTCCACCACAAACTCCAAATGTGCATTTGGTTGGGTTGAATTTCATGCTATACTCTCTCATGATTGCAAAAGCTTGTTCCAAGTGCTTGAGGTGATCTACTCTTTTTGTGCTTTTAACAAGCATGTAATCCACATAGACCTTTATGATTGTCCCTATAAGATCCTTGAACATTCTTTTTGCTAGCATTTGATAAGTGGCCCTAATATGTTTTAGACCAAAAGGCATCACATGTAATAGTCAAGTCTCACACTACTCACTAGACTAATATGATTCATGCATTACGTACTAATTTTATATGCTACTTGCATTTCTATTGATATTACATAATTTATTTTATTTTATACGACATTCTTGAATATTAAACTTAATTCTGAAGCTCTTGCACGGTATTAGTTATTGAATTTCCTAATCTAACTAGTTGATTTTATATTGAAATAAAAAAAAATGAGGTTGATCAATATTGAGTATAGATGGGATATATAGATTATAATTTTGGAAGTGTTAAAAGTTTTACTAGTAAGTTTATATGGTTTGATTCGATTTCATCTAGGTATTTCAAAAGTATATATGGGTAAATTGCATATTTGGGACATTGGACATAAGATAATATGGTTGAAAGGTGATATTAAAATATTCATTTATGTATAAGATTATATAATTTTTAATATGGACAATTATTCAAGAATCGGGTGACAATCGGGTAAGAAATTAAATGAACGACTAGGAAATTAGCTTATGAATTATCTATGAGATCTTGTGGTAATTAAAATAGGTTGCAATAAAATTAATGTATAGTAAGATACATATGATCTAGGCTTGAAAGATGGGTGAAAGGTCAGATTTATACCACAACTTGACATCTCATGCTTGCTACCAAACTTAAGCAAGCACCTCAAGTGCCACCTCAAGCTTTCCTTCACCATTAAACGACGACTAGACCCTCATTTTAGCCATTTTCATCTTCCAAACACAAACTTAAGGTATCCAAGTGCTCCAAATTGATTCCAAGTTGAAATAAAAGCAAGAAAAGCAAAGAAGAAGTGATTACCATCAAGTTTAACCTCAAAATCTACATAGGTAATACTTACATACGGTTTTGTCTTTGGTTTTCAGATTATTCTAAATGGTTTGATTGTGTATTAAGCTCTCAATATCTCTTATAAAAGTTTTAGAAAGTTTTTAGTTAGACTTTGGTTCACAAAGAAAGGATTTTTGATGACAAACACTTAATAGGAAATACTTATACCACAAACTATCACCTTCCTGTTTTCTTGTGTTTTAGACCTCAAAGTGTATGATATATTGAATAAAACCTATAGGTATCATCATATACATGTTCATATATGAGTTAAGAGTATTGGAATAAATTTTCATTGGTTAGAAATTGAAATAGGGCATGATATTGAAGAGATGCTCAAAACTGTTACCATCGAATTTCAGATTCTGTCCTATGTAAAGGGAATTGGTTTTGCAGAAATAAATCCATTAGTTTTGGTAAGAATATAACCTAGTTGTCTCTGTGTATATGTTATCTAAGTGTGGTAAAAATTTGGAAGTGATTGAATAGACGTAAGGGTGCCAAAACTGTTAATATCATGAAGTGCGCAAAACTGTCATGGTAGAAAAAATATGTTTCAGTATGCTGTGAAGGGAGCTGAACTTAGGAAGCTATATTCGTGCATTTTAGCCATTCTATGATATGGTTACATTGTTTTTGATGTTATCTAAGTGTGATAAAAATTGGGGAGTGAATGAATATGCCTATAGGTATCAAAATCATCATGCAAATTAATATGACAACAAAAAATGTGAAATTGTGAATCTGTCCCATTTGGTTCATTAACATGTTCCAATATAGATGTGGTGCAAATGATCCCTAACATTTAGGGGATGTTATAAGAGTTATAATACATCAATTAAATGAGGTTAGTATATATTTAAGATGTGGAACAAAGGTACGTAGAAGGTTGTATTCGGTTATAGTTTCTAAGTGGTAAGGTTGTTTAGTTAAATTGAGATTCAAGATCTTTATACTACATTAGGTATATTTAACTTGTTAATTGAGGATTATGATTGATATTTTGTATTTTTACAGATTGTTTCATACCTAGGTTGAGGAGTAATACTTAAGAAACCTAAAAGTAATACACAACCGATCAAAGGTAAGTAAAGATTCATTTGCAATTACAATGCACAGACATAGTAAGTGTGTGATTTATATGTAATACCATAGATCATATGTGCATAGCAGAGGGCACGTATTACTCTCATTCATGTCCACTGAGTATACATGCATGGGCATTAGCACATGCATGCATCATATACGAGCATTGTGATAAATCTTGTATTGCACGGCATGATTATGAGAAAGGAAAATATTTTGCTAACCACCACTAGTGCATCGAAGCATGCATGGATTTGCAGGTTCGCGTGCATAGATTTGTATGTGTATGAGTATGCATGGATTTGAATGCCTATATCATTATTGACCATTGAATTATGGTGGTATGCATAACTCTTTTTCGGTGTATGAAATAGTAGCATTGGTCAGGGGCCCAAGAAAGAAATAATTTTGAGAGAAATATTTTAATACATGGAATTGCATTGTGGGCATAGCATTTTGAGATGCATGACTTGATATTGTGGATTATTCTTTGACATGCATAATTTTTACTTGCTGAGCGTTAGCTAATATAATTTATATATTGTAGGTGAGTCTGGTGATACTTGATACAATGGACTTACTGGGCAAGCCGTTAGGGTTCCTATAGGTTTTGAGGATCAGTGTACATGGATGATGACCTGTTGGGTTGTGTTGTGGGCATATTCTAATTTTTACATTCATTATTATTATGTAAATTGTTGACTATATATAAATGACTACAAGATGCAAAATGTCCTTACTTCTTCTGAAAGTAATGACTATTATTTTTATTTTTGAGTCTATTGTATTATAATTTTGGGATATCGTGTCCTATATAACTCTTGAAATTTGATAGTAAATCAGATTGAGAATAGTGTGATTATGGTGGGTGTTGTATTTTTATATAAACGGTGATTTTTCTATATATAGGATTATATGTGAGAAAACACTTTATTGTTTCTCAAAATGCTACATTTGACAAAAGTAAATATATATATATATACACACATGAACACACATATGCTACCTTGTCACAATTATAGTTATACCAATATCTATATTTAGTGGTGGGCGGTGTTACATCACAGTGTAACAATACAGGCCTTTCTTTGTAAAGAATAAGGTTTTTTCTTTATCTTCTTTTGTAATGAATATTTGGTGGTAGCATTGATAGGCACCCATCATGCTCAATGTTGCACATCCCATGGTAAAATTGATTAAAAGGTTGATTCTTGGCAGGGATAAAGATCTTTGGAGTAGGCTTTGTTTAGATCTGTGAAATCCTGTGCACATTCTCCACTTTCTTGAGTTTTAATTCGCGAACTAAACTTCAACCACATATCCTGCTTCCAAGAGCTTATTAACTTTCTCTTCTATGATTTAGTTTCTCTCACCTTCAGAATTTCTCATCTTTTTTAATTGATTTGACCAGATGGTCGACATTAGGTAGTGGATAATCACCTTGGGGTTGATTTCTTTGAAGTTGGCAAGTTTCCATGCGAACACAATTGTATTCTTTCTCAGAAATTCTATTGTTAACAATTCCAAAGTCGAGTTTAACTGCAAGCCTATCTTGGTGGTTTTTTTTGTGTTCCTGGGCTGGAGCTCAATAGTTTTATAATCCTCTTAGTTTAATTCGGCGATCTTTCTCCCTTATTATTTTGCTTCAGGTTCTTTCTTAGATCTTGAAAGCAAAGTGCTTTGATTCGCCTTTGGGGCAAAGCTTGTCTTTTCTCTCTCTTTATCAGCTGCAAGAGACCTCCCAAACTCTAGCTTTGGCAGGAAACTTTATTTTCATATGGTACGTTGAAACCACTGCTTGAAACTGGTTCAATCATGGTTATCTCAGAATTACATTACATGCAAAGAGACACCTTACCATGCTGGTTTTTCTATAAATTTCCACACCAAGGGAGGTCGGGAGGCCTATAGTGCCAAGAGGGACGATGTCTCCACAAAAATCTATGAAAGGAGTTTGGACAGGCTGCAACACTATTATATCCAACTCTATTTTCCTTAAGACGTGTAAAAAGATTACATTAGTAGAGCTTTGATTATTGATCAGGACCTTCTGAATCGAGAAGTTCACAATATCCATTGTAATCACCATTAGATCATTTTGTTGAACTACCTCCCTTCCAAATATCGATCATCAAAAACAATTGGTGAGAATTTTTGTATGTTCATGATATTATGGTTGTATCATTTCTCTTCTATCCTTAAGCCCCTAATATATTTTTTTTCGCGCATTACAAAAGTCACCAATATTAGATCCTCATTTAATCATATGTATGACTCCTTTTCTCTAGAGGTTATCCCCCATTTAGTCATCTTGAGGTAGGGGTAGTTCTCTGGGCATTTTTCCTTTGTCTCGAAGGTCTTGATGATCTCGGGCTGGGATCTACTGGAAGATCATGGTCAGTAATGATCATGTTTCTCTGCTGCCTTCTTCTTTGTTTGGCCAATGAATTCTTTCAAATACCATTGCCAGACGAGTCTCTCGATCTAATTCTTTAGTTGAAAACATTCCTTAGTGTCATGGCCTTGATCTCAATGAAAATGATAATATCTTCTATAATTAAAACATCCAAGAGTATATTGTGCAAATTTTCGGAAGTTCCACAGGTCTTCCACATTGCCTGAGGAAAAGTTGATCAAGAGTTGTACTTCCTTGCGACCTGCTCCATTTGAAAAATCTAAGAAGAGATGAAAATAAAGGTTAATTATACTTATCTTTCCCTAAAATAGCTAAATTATCAACTCCTTCTCTTCTTCTTTCATAATTATAAAAATCATCCCTTTAAGTTTGCTCCATCAAAATATCTAGATTAAAGTCATGAATTGATCATTTTGCCCTTGACTTAAAAATATAAAAAAATATTTAATTTATGAAATGACCATTTTGACTCCAATGTCTTGGTAACGTTAATATATTTTGAAGGTGTGGACTCTGTCCTTAACTAAAAAAAAAAAAAAATTAGTTTATCAAATGACCATTTTGCTCCCAGTGTCTTGTTAATGTTAATATATTTTGAAGGTCCACACCTTTTATCTGAAAAAAACATATATATGTAAATATATATTAGAAGAAAACAATTTATATATATGTATATCAGAAGTCATGGATAGAATCCACACTTTTTGTATGAAATAAAATATATATATTAGAAGGAGTGGACTCTATCCACCTCTTTCCACACTCTACAATAAAATTGTTAAGACCTTTAATTTTATGATAGCATTTTTATATTACATATAAAGAAAAACCTTTCCTATTTCAGTCCAAAATTAATTACATGTTTGCAAACATACTAATATATCAATAGGCCAATGATACTATTTCGGATATATAAAAACACAACCACAAAGATATGAGGATAATGTATCTGCACAAACCCGTATTTCTTTCACTGCATCAATTGAAATATCTCATACTCAAGGCACAATTTAAGAGCATTCTCGACTTCAATATTACAACATGTGCTTACAATTACATCCCAAATTTAAGGTAGGCATACAAATAGTCATCTTTTTTAGTAGAACTTCTCAATTTTAAAATTTTTGCTTCCCTAACATGTCCCACATCGCGTTATTATGGCAATTAAAATGTATGCTAAAATATTCTAAGATAATAGCAATTGAAAGTTATGCATGAAATATATTTGGTGATATAAACCTCATGTTTCACATAAAAAAATAGAAATCTATTCAACCATTATTCAATTATTGCTTAGGCAAATAATATGAAACACATTCTTGGAAAACATAGTATGAAACTCTCAAATGTTACAATAACCTTCGCAACTAAGCAGCTTATACCACCATTACACGTTAAAGTTTACTTTTTTTATCGGCAACGAAATGCGTATGCTTTTTACTACTTTAAGAGACAATGCCGCATTAATTAAAGAAGATTTATACTCATTCAAATATGTGTGCGTCCCCTCCCTTAACAACAAACTCTTTCCTTAATACTAAAGGTAGATAAGAAAATTTAGCTAACCTGGTCTCGCTTGTTGTCGTAAGCGAAATTTTTGCCAAAATTGCTCACATATGGAGCATGTGGGCAATACTTATACATTTGGGAGAATTGTTTTGATAAACTTTCCCCCAAATCCAATAGAAACATGCTGTGGAATAACCTCAACTTTCCCATGTTTTCCCCAAAACATAATTTAATCTCCAAACTAGATAAGATCTGCACACTTTTATGCTGGTCATAACTCGACCTAAATTGGGTTCAGGTTTGATATGCACGATCTATTGTTGGATCTCGGTGTGATGTGACTTGCGATCCTTTTACATAATGACACCTGTCAAATGTCATATCCTACTTACACGATTCTGACCCTATAATACTCCATCACAACAGAGTTAAAATGTAACTACTATTATAACTGATTGTTCTTACTTGTTCTAAGTGATCTCATATTCTTTTCTTTACCTACACCTAACTTAGGCATTGGAGGGTTTTGATAGGGGGCCACCCTAGTAAGCCTAACGTGGTCTTTCATTTCAAGTGGGGGTGTTACACTTAGGCCCGGAGTTTCTTGGTTATCTAAGAGATAATGAGATTCTCTCACAGTGGACTCCATCAACTACTCCATAGTTGAACGACGTAGTTGACTGTAGGAACTAAACTTTGTTAGATATAGTTCAATCCCTTATGAGATTCACTCGGACTCTTTTTTCATTTTGGAGTTATACTCTAGAATTGGCGGCATATCTATTAAATAAAGTGTCATCAAAGTCGGTGCTCAAAACACCACATGAGATGTGGTAGCAAAACCCCATCTTATAAATACCTTAAAGTATGTAGTTGCCCTGTTTATATAAGTTTATGGGGTATCCAAAGGAATCCATTGGATACTATTTCTATAACCCTTCGAAACAAAAAAATGTTTATTTCGAGAAATGCCACATTTCTTAAGAATGAGTTTCTAATGGAGAGAAATAGCAAGGTCGTACAACTTGAAAAAAATTAATTATCACAAAACATCCCACGGGAGGCTGTAGTGCCTGAACCACCCACAACTAACACTTTAATGACACAATCTCCTAGGAGATTTGAAAGGATCTCAAAGCTACCTAACAGGTATAACTTCTTCTTACAGAACAAAAGAAAGAAGCATTATGTGGATAGAGATCCAAGGAGTTCTAGAGAAACGATGTCTGACATTGACATGTGAAGATGGCAAGAGATCATGCAATATAAGATCGACTCCTTGTACTCTAACAAGGTATGGACTTTGGCGGATCCACTACAGGGTATGGTACCCATTAGCTGCAAATGGGTCTACAAGCGGAAGCTTAGAATAGATGAAGGAGAGGTTGTGACCTATAAGGCATGGCTAGTTGCTAAAGGTTGTACTCCAAGGTAAGGAGTTAAGTATGAGGAAACCTTTTCTCCAGTGGTGATGCTAAATCCATTTGGATTTTGCTTGCCATATTAGTACATTATGACTATGATTTATGGCTAACAGATGTGAAGATTGCCTTCCTTAATTTGAAACATTAAGAAAGATATCTACATGAGGCAGCCAAAAGGCTTCATATCCAGTAGAAGTGAGAAAAAGGGTTTCCAGTTTACATATGGAAATTTTATTGCCAAATATACATTGATACATGTAATATAATTTTTACTTATCAATTTATATTTCATTTTTTTGGAATTATCAATAAATTATAAAATTAAATAAGATATTTAATTGATAGACTTAAATATTATCATATGTCAAATTATTATATTTTAGCAATAAAGATCGTATCTTGAATATTATAGAAATGAATATCAACATTTTTGGCAATTCAAATCATATATTATGATTAAGGCAATAATTATCCATCAAATCATGAATGACCAATCAAATTATGCCATATAAATATGGCAAGAGCTCATATCCTACAAGTATAAATAGGGGTCATCTCCAAGAAATTAAACAAAATTGAGAAAAAAAAGAAGTCTAAGCAAGAAATGTGTTGGAGGAAGTTTTCTCAACCCAAGTCTATTAAATTAAAGGAGATCTATGATATTCAAGGAGAAAAGCAAGACATTCATCATGAAGGCCATCAAAATTATAATATTTAGTTCGAGATTAAGTTGTAAAACCTCAAATTAATATTATTGAAAATCAAATCAACCTTGTAGGAGGTCAGAGGGTTGATTCCATCAAAAAGTTATCAAATTCACAAAGTCAATGTTCTTGAAGAAAAGAATTGGAAGAGTGAAATTGAGATTGTATCCGCATTCATTCATCGAATTCAATAAAATTTCATTTATACTATTTTTCATATTTGTAATTATTACAGACAACGAAAATTTGTGTTATAAATTTCTGGAACGCCCAGTAGGACAATCTCTAGCCTTCATCTCTTCTTTTCACAAATCAAGTTTGAAGTTCAAAAGGAGATAAAGGAAAAATACTCCATTTTCACAAATGCCAAATTTCTTGCATCAAGCCATTAATCAACTTTTTGAAGAAATATGCAAGTGGGGACAAATAAAAGTGATATTCCATGTGCTCACTCAAAATTTCATTTAATTCAGACAACGAAGGAGGTGTTCCATGTTTTCAGTCAAATTCCATTTAAAGGGGACAATAAGGTAGTGTTTCATGTCTTTACTCAATTCCATCCAAGTAGGGCAAATGAAGGCGACGTTTTATGTCTTCACTCCATGGAGGCAAATAAAGGCATAATTCCATGCTTTACTCAAATTCCACTTAAAGGGAGCAAATGAAGATAGAATCCTATGTCTTCACTCAAATTCCATTCAAATGGGGCAAAGCATGAAACTAAAGTTATTAAAAGCTAATTCCTAGCAAATAAAGAAAAAGAAGTGGAATCATCTTCAACTTTTCAATGCTTATAGATACGAGCATAAACTATCTAATTTTTTTAAATTGAAGTCTTCTCAAGTTCTCCTTGATAAAAGTATAAACTATCAGTAATGCTCCTAAATACGAGCATAAATTATTTAAAATTTTCAAATTCAATCTTGCTCAAATGCTCCTTGTTATGAGCCTAAATTGTCTGCTCCTTGATAAGAGCATAAATTGTTATTAATGCTCCTAGATTCAAACATAAATTATCTAAATTTTTTAAATTAGATCATACTTAAGTGCTCCTTGATAAGAGCATAAACTGTTAGTAATACTCCTTAATACGAGTATAAACTATTAATAAAATTTAAATTCAAATGAAGACTCCTTGATACGAGTATAAACTATCTAATAAATGAGTATAAACTATCTAAAATATTTGAAAAAATTCAAGACTCTTTGATATGAGTGTGTACAAATTTTAAATTTAAATGAAGACTCCTTAATACAAGTATAAACTATTTAACAAATTCAAATTCAAGACTCCTTGATACGAGTATAAACTATCTACAAATTTCAAATAAATTCAAGTTGAGAACTCCTTGATATGAGGATAAAATGTCCACAAAGTCAAATCAAGTCAAAAACTCCTTGATATAAGGACTAACTATCTACAAATTCAAATCAACTTAATTGAAGAACCTCTAGATATGAAGATAAATTGTTAAACACAAGTTGAGAAGAAGAAGAAGAAAAAGTCCAAACAAAAGAGTTGTTGGAAAAAGTTCTCTCAACCCAAGTCCATCAAATTCAAGGAGTTCCACAGTATTCAAGGCAAAAAGGAAGACGTTCATCGTGGAGGCCATAAAAATTATAACATTTAATTCAAGATTAAGTTGTTAAACCCTCGAATTAATATTAATGAAAATCAAATCAACCTTGGAGGAGATCAGAGGGTCACTCCATCAAGAAGTTATCAAATCCATAAAGTCAACATTCTTAAAAAAAGAAAAATCAGAGTAGTGAAATAGAGATTGTACCCACATTCATTCATCAAATTAAATAAAATATCATTTGTACTATTTTTCTTGTTTGAATTATTGCTGACAATGAAAATTTGCATTACAACAAGTTTTAGTGATCCATTTATGAATTCAAACAAACTTTCCAATGCTAGAACATCTAATTTAATGAGATAATAAAATTATTTGGTTTTCTCAAGAATTAGGATAAACTCTGTGTGTACAAGAAGGTTAATGGGAGTGAAGTGATGTTTATTAAGCTTTACGTTGATGACATCCTATTATTATGAATGATGTAGAGATATTGCAGTTAACAAAGGACTGGTTTTGTGCTAAATTCTCCATGAAGGATTTGGGAAAAGCATCTTACATCTTAGGGAATAAAATTGATAGAGATAGATAAAAAAGGATGATCAAACTATCTCAATCCATGTATATAGACAGGATGCTAAAAATGTTTAGCATGGAAGAATCCAAAAGTAGATTATTAGCCATGAGTCATGGGATCTCTCATTCAAAGTCTATGTTCCCTAAAATTCCAAAGGAAAGAGAAAAAATGATTCGCAAACCATATGCATCCGCAATTGGAAAAAATATGTATGCTAAACTATGTACACAGCCTAATATTGCATATACTATGAGTGTTAAGAGAAGACATCATTCCAATCTAGGCAAGTTGCACTAGAAAACTGTAAATACCATCCAAAAGTACTTTCAAAGGACTAAGGATATCTTTTTGATTTATGGCAATAGAGAATTGAAGCTAGAAGGTTTCACTAATTCTAGCTTTTAGTTCGATGTAGATGATTTAAAATCTATCACCCTAAAAGGTGGGATGGTCAGTTAGAAGAGTTCCAAGAAAGAGACGACTGCGAATTTGACTACCGAGATTGAGTACATCATCGTATATAATGCAGTGAAAGAGGGTGATTGGATGTGGAACTTTGTCTAAGGGTTAGGCATAGTTCAATTTGTTGTGGATCCAATACTTGTCTACTATGATAAAAATAAGGCTATTCCACTAGAGAAAGAGTCAAGATCTCATCAAAGATCCAAGTACATTATGAGATGATATAATTAGAGGGATCATTAGTAGAAGCAATGTTAAATATTAGAGAGAGTTGTGTGACATAAAATATAGCAGATACATTGATAAAGCCCTTAGCTTAAATAGTATTTAAAGGAATCTTGAGAAGATGGGTTTTATATACATGGGCAATCAACTCTAGTATGAGTGGAAGATTGTTACATTAGTGCCTGATGAGCCATTTAATTTGGCTAGCTTTTATACTCCGTTAAGTTGAGGAGTAGAAGGAAAGAGTCCACTAAGAGAGAATCCAATTCTCTTTTAGATAATAAAAAAACTCCATGTTCAAGTATTCACCTTCTTGATTTGATTAAAGAGGTTTGATACTTAGTGAGGCTGTTTCTCTACTTCACATCTAAATTTCTTGAGTTTTTCATAGGCTTTAGATTTTTACCTCATAAGGTACACATAACCATATCTAGAATAATCATTGGTAAAGGTTATGAAGTAATAATAGTTCCCTCGAACACTAACACTTAGTGACTCGCATATATCTATATCGATTAAATCCAATAGATCTTTAGCTCGCTCCACTTGTCAAATAAATTGTGATTTGGTTATCTTTTCCTTGAAACACGATTCACACGTTAGCATTCCTTGCTCATTCTTAAGATTGATCAATTGGGCTAAATTGTGGTTTCTTTTCTCAATGATGTGACCTAATCTAGCATGCCATAAGAATTTAGAACTATGATTACTTAATTTTCTTTTAGTTTGTTGAATAAGGAAAAAAGAGCTATGGGGAGTTATAGTATATAAACCTTTGATCAATATGCCAGTGAAAATCAAGGTAGAACATTTTAAAAATGGAATAATTTCCATCCTTCATCCAAAAGTAATATCCCTCTCTATCTAAAATAGGAATGGAAATAATGTTCTTAACCAACTATGGAACATAAAAACAATTATTTAGTACCAAAACAACTCTATTTCCTAAAGCTAAGCTAGTGGTGCTTATGGCTAATGCAACAACTTTACTCCATTCCCCAACCGCAAGACTATCTTTCATCTACTTAGCCTCTTGCCATCGCCATCAAATCATTGCAAAGATGAGACCTACAACCGGTATCCAATACCTAAGAAGTATCTTTAACTGATAAGTTAATTTCAACAAAATATATACTTGCACTTTTCAGACTCGCAAGGTACTCCTTGAAATTCCCCTTCCAGTACCCAGGTTTGCCGTAGTAATGACACTTGTCATTGGGTTTGTTGGAACCCTTTGAGACCCCACTAGTTGGCTTCATCTTATTGGCCTTTGAGAAACCCTTCCCCTTTCCCTTTTTCTTCTTGGGCTTTGCAACCTTTAGTTTGGATAATAATCCAATACGCATGACCAGCTTGTCCTTTTTATTATGGATTCAACTGTCTTCAATATGTTAACCAACTCAGCAAGGCTAAGATCTATAGGCGTAATGCTATATGATGGCATCGATGTTGAATGAGTTGCAAAGGCAACATGAGATACATGCGCATGCACATGATATCTGTATTCACCTATAAGTGTTATATGGTGAACACACTATGCAGACAAGATATCACATCTCAAAGGAGCTTTTTAAGACCCATATGACGAAGGGCTCTTCACTCGATGACCATGGATTGAAGATGATAGCCTGATAGAAATGCTCGAGTCCCTTGTAGTCGTTATAGACAATGAACTCTATATGCATCTTATCCTGTAGTCTTTGCCTCCATTATTTGACTCCTTCATTGTCAACTTCAACATGTATAAGATGAAAATTCAACTTCTTGTTGATATTCTGCAGCTCCTCCTCGGTCCCATTTACTAACAAGCTTGCTGGAGAAAGAGTATCAAGAATGTAGGATATTTTTTCAGATTATAAAATAATATTGAGGTTCCTTAACCAATCGACAAATTGGATCCAGTTAATTTATTAGTGTCTAAGATTGATGCAAGTAGATTTTTAGCTACTTTTTATAGATAATCTATAAAAATCAAAACGAGGCAGAAAATGAGCATACTTTCAAAACATATTCATTTATAATAAAGTCTTTAATTAGAAATGTCTCCCACTATTTTATTCGAATTCCATCACCCCTAATGGAAATTTGGGAAATCATATTTCCTAGTGGGCATAAGTCCCAATCAGTATGTCGTATGCCTAATTTTACGAGCCTATAAAATATATTGAAAGATGGTTAACTTTTAACGATTGTATCTCTATACAACTCTCAATATATTTTTCCTCACTTCTTCCAATATACCCTAATTCTATGAGCTTATGTGGTACTAAATGTCGAGTAAAACCCATCAAACCTTCATGTAGATGGAGCATCAAAATGTTCCATGACTCATGGTTAACGTAAAGATGAGTCCATCCCATGGGCATTGTTACGCTTAGGAGAGATCACAACTTTCCACCATAAAACTATCGCACAACTCATGGCTAAGACTAAATGAGGTAACATCATCATGTCGTTTATTTTTGACGGTAGGAATGGATTATTCGGTCCAACCAATTTTATCCATATTTACTTAAAATCAAAATTTTGGAAAAATTTCTTTACTTGATTTTTAATTCAAGTGGTGTATTCATTTTAACCAAGACCTCATCAATTTTAACTTTATTTATTTAATGAGTTTGTATTCAAATGATAGCAAGCATATCATTTGAAAGCATTAAATAAATCTTATGCATGCATCTAATACTATAACACCCCAATTTCTACACAACTAGATATATATTATAATTTGACATGATAGAACCTGTGTGCATGCATGAAATATTTTTTTTTATAACACTTTAAGAAAAGATAAATCACTTCTTACATGCACAACCCTGTTTAAAATACTTTCTAACACACGTCATGTATATAGCAGGATCGGTATTTATATAAAAGCACAATACCCACAACGACCCAATATTTATATACTTATTTACAGTAAAGTTTTAAAAGCAAAATATAGTACCAGTCTAAAAATATAATACAACAGACTCAAAATATAACAAGCTAACAAAATAGCCTAACAGGTCGTCATCCATGTACACACTCTCTCAGATACCTGCAGGAGCTCCAACCGCCGCCCAGCTAATAAAAGATGCTTTAGGTATCATCGTACTCACCTACAATGCATAAACTATATGAGCTATTGCTTAGCAAGTAATAATTATGCATGTCCAAGAATAATCCACAATATCAAGTCATGCATCTCAACATGCTATGCTCACAATGCAATTTTATGCATCAAAATATTTCTCTCAAAATCATTTCTTTCTTGGGCCCCTGACCAATGCTACTATCCCATGCACCGGAAAAGAGCTCTGTATACTGTCATAATCCAATGGCTAATAATCATATAAGTATGCAAATCCATGCATGCAAACCTACAAATCCATGCATAAAACCATGCAAATCCATGCATGCTTTGGTGTACTAGTAGTGGTCAGCAAAATATTTTGCTTTCTCACAATCATGTCATGCAATGCAAGATTTATCACAATGCGTGTAAAACCCCATTCAAGCTTCTCCTCTAGATAATGTTCGGGTAATCTCGACTATCACTTATGATAAAACATCGGTGAGCCTTCGCGGCGTGCCAATGACAATGCCCATGTATGTATGCTCAATTGAGAGCCCTCTACTATGCACATTTGATTTATGATATTACATATAATTCACACATCTACTATGTCTATGCATTGTAGTTGCAAATGAATCTTTACTTACCTTTCACTTGGTTGGTGGCTTAGTCTAGATTTGTTTATTGTTCTTCTCCAATCTTAGATGTAAAATAGCCTGTAATATTACCAACATCAAGCACCATTCCCAATTTGACAAGTTCAAAGCATAAAATATCATACTAAGACCTTAAACACCAAGCTATCTAGGTTTTACAAACTAGACACCAATCTAGTCCCTCCAATATATTAATTTCTCATCTTAGATACATGTAAACATCATATAATTGAAGTATTATAACTCTAATATCATGTACCTAATTGTTAACACTCAATGGCAACATGTCTAGGTTGAAATATGTTAAGTTATCAAATGGGACAGATTCACATTTTCATATTTACTTGCTGTCCAATTTAGTTGCATGATAATTTTGACATCCCTAAACATATCCAATCACTCCCAAATTTTTACCACACTTAGATAACATGTATATAAATGTAACCATGTCATAGAATTTCTCAAACTCACGAATATATCTTCCCAAGTTTAGCTCCTTTCACAGCATAGTGAAATAGATTTTTCCTACCGTGACAGTTTTATGCACTTCATGACATTAATGGTTTTGGCATCCTTACATATATTCAATCTCTCCCAAATTTTTACCACACTTATATAACATATACATAGAGACAACCAGGTTATATTATTGCCAAAACTAATGGATTAACCTCCCCTAATTCAGTCTCCTTCACAGCACACCAAAATAGATTTTGCTACTTTGGCAGTTTGAGTGTTTCTCCAATATTATTCTCTATTTCAATTTCTAACCGATCAAAATTCATTCCAATACTCTTAAATCATATATAAACATGTATATGATGATAATTACAAGTTTTATTCAACGTACCATATACGTTTGAATCCTAAAACATAAGAATACAGCAAGGTGACAGTTTCTAGCACAAGTGTTTTCTATCAAATATTTCCAACCACAAACCCTTTCTTTATGCATCAAAGCCTATCTAATAACATATATTTATAAATAATATTCAAAGTTTAATAAGCCAATAAACCTCAAAATAAATCTAAAATTGATGCCAAACCCGTAGGTTAAGCTCACCTTGCACAATTTTCTACTTGAACTTGGTTATTTCTCCTTCCCTTTGCTTGTTTTGCCTCCTTTTTCGGTTGGAATCACTTAGGACCTATTTAGAGATATTTTTCCATGTATTTAGAATCTAAAATAGTTCAGAATAAGGTTCAAGTCGTTGCCGTTAGTTTAAGAGTGAAGAATAGGTTGAGGTGGTAGCTTGATAAGTCTAAGCATGAGGTGGCATAAGCTTGAGGTGGCATGTAATGGTATAATCTGATTTTCTCCCTTATCTTGCAGTCCTAATTTTGTGTGTCTCACATATTCCTATTTGGTTGCAACCTATTTTCATCACCATTCATTCCCATAGCTAGTTTCTATATCCGTTCATTAGGTTTTTCACCCAAAAATCATCGGTTCTTGTCCGATTAATAAGTTTGTACACTGATAGTGTTACAAACCTATGAACCTAGTCATATAACATTTAAATTATAACATTGTATGTCTAGTTGTCCCAAGTGTATGATTTAAATATATATATAATATTAAAATTCATGATCGAACCGACTTACTTTCTATAAACTTTTCGGTAACACCTTTCGAACTCCTAAGGTTACCACGTGTAACCTAGCACTATTCACTATATTGATACCTCAATTTCTTCTTATCTCAATACAAAATCAACCACTTAAGTTAGGAGATTCGATAATCAATACCGTGCGAGAGCTTCAAAATTAAGTTTTCAATGATTAAAAACGCTGTATAAAATAAAATAAATTATATGACGTCATATCAATGCAAATAGCACGCAATTAACATATAATGCATGAATCATATTTGGCCATATGAGTAGTAAGTGGCTCGGGTATCACAAATACATACATAATTAGATGATTCTATATGATCCATTTGAGCAAAAAATGGATCTTGCCGAGTCTAAAAATGGAAACTATTTACATTATATGAATATATCCCATATATTCATGGGCATTCTCTTAATCTCCACCTTGGTCCTTCTTCTTGTCCACCACACTAAAAAAAACCCTCAAGCTATACTACTCTCATTTAAAAATGTAAAGTAGATACACAATAGAATAACAGATACATAGGCCCATTTTAAAACCCAAAAACAATATCCATTCACTTTGGTCAATGGCTCCATGATCATCTCACACATGCTCATAAATACATCATATGAGTTTATCAAAGCATGTGAATTTACCATTATTTAAAATTGTCAATTTCAAGATGTGGGATATAATTTTGATTTT
>CM033105.1:8611601-8835971 GCA_019321725.1 Paulownia fortunei | reverse complement strand
CGGCGCCCAGCCACATGATATATGGGCTCCTAGCCGCCCGACTGGTGGTCTGCCTAGCCACTCGATGGGCAACAACCTTGTTGAGTTATTGACACATCCCGCCTCGTTATGTAATTGTTTCATGAAGTTTATGATTTGTCATTTTAAACTTAAATGTTAATTTTAATTTTTGAAAAATTATTTTTCATAAAAATCCAAAATTTGAAAGAAATTGCATATAACGTAATCGGCAAATTTATATGTTTTCATTATCATGTGATGATTTATGTTAAGCATGCTAGTTGGATGATCATGAAGCCTAGACCAATGTGATTGGTTTAATTTTATGCATAATTGGTTATTTTTTTGTTTTAATTAAAATGAGCCATGCGAGTCTTACATTTCTCTATTTTATTCTTAATGTACTTCTATCTCCCTCCTATGTATCTCTTCCTGGAATTGTTCCAAGATTTCTTATAGTTTTAGCAAATGTAATAAGAGTAGAATTAGGCAATGAGGTTAATCTTTTTGTAATTTGGCAGACATTACAAGAAGATTGAATGAAGGCAGAGGAAAAATGAGGAAACAAGGCCTATGAATGTATGGGATATATTTATGTAATAGATAGGTCTATTTGCATTTTAATTATCACCCTTAGATTGACCTAGATCCACTTTGGCTCAAGTGGATCGCATAGGATTAAAGGCTCATGTTCATCTATTTATTTTAGTATATATGTGATACATGTTGTGTTTATTTAATGCTTTCTTATGATGTATGTTTTTCATCGTTAGGACAGTAAACATTAAATAAACAAGAAAAGAAAATGATGAGACCTTGTGTAATAAATCTAGTATGACCCTCACTTGAAACTATTTCAAGTTGAGAACCTTTATTAGTTTGATATCAAGCATAAATGGACAATATTGGGTGGGACCCAATCGTCCATGCCTTCCATCAAAAGTAGTGGCATGCCGATACGCTACCACATTTAGTCTGTTGGCCATGAGTTATGGGAAGTGCTAAGTGTTGGCAAGTTGTGACCACTACTAAGCATTGAGATACCCATGGGGTGAACTCATCTTTATCATTGGCCATGAGTCGTGGGACGTTTAGATGCTCCATCTACATGGATATTTGATGGGTAATATTTGATACTTAGTACCATATGGGCTCATAAAATTGGGGTGTATGGGAAGAGGTAAGGCAAAATAGCTTGAGGGTTACATGGGGATGCAATTGCTAATGTTATTAGCTACCTTATAGTTTTATTGTATGGGCTCATAAAATTATGGTATATGACAAGGCTAGTTGGATCTCAAACCCACTAAGAAATTAGATTTTTTGAATTTTCATCTAGTGGGTGATGGGATTTGAATAAAATAGTGGGAGACATTTATGATTAAAGACAATATCATAAATGGATAATTAATTGAATGAATGCTTAAATTTTTTCCTCGCATAAGATAATGGTCATCGCTAGTAATTCCACATAGGATAATCTAGACAAACAAACAAACTTACCAGCTCAATATAGATGTTTGTCACCATTGTGGATATTTAGAGTATAGAAAGAGAAAACACAAGTATTGACTTGCTTAGTTGAATTAGAAGGGGTTCTATTTCAAGTTTATAATTTGTTGATATCAACCATTAAGGTTGATAAATTTTTTCTTGGGTATTGAATATTGGATATGATCTCACCTTTGCAAGGTGTTGCAGTGGATGATAAGAAAAATGGAGACTAAGATAAAGGACGATTCTTAAGCTTGAGAATAAAGTAAGTGTTGCTTTATTGGCTATAGGAATGATCCACTTAATTCTAGATGGAATTAGGTTAGTATTAGTTAATTATCTTTGCTACATTGACAAACGAACTATACAATCCCAACATTCCATGCTACATAATCAACAAACTAATCTAAGAATTAGATAATCAAAATAATTCATACTTGTGGTAAGATAGATTAGATCATATCTCTAAAGAAAGAGTTCAAAAGATAGTACATTTGCTTAACTTTTTGGATTTGCATTAGGTGTCAACTTGTAAATCTTATCTCTAGGAAAACATGACCAAATCACCATTTGTGAGACAAATGGAGCAAACCACGCCTTTGGATATGATCTAAAGGGACGTAAGCAGTCCACTAAATATTAGTGTACAAACGAACTATTCTTACTTCATTATTGGAAGATCCTTTAAAGGGTTCAAAGAATTTAGACATGAAATAGAGAATTAAATCGGCCAAATTATTAAATCCACCGATGTGGTTGAGGAAGAGAATACTAAGGTGGTAAGTTCTTGATTATCAAACAGAAAATTAGATTATCACTTTAAGTGAATCCAAGTTGAATTTCACTTATTTCCTCTTTCATTTTGGGAATTCACCCTAGAATTGATGATATTTTTATCAAGGATATCATCTAAATTAGTTCTCAAAATATCATATGAGATATGATATGGTAAAAGACCCATCGCATATACACCTAAGGGTATAAAGGGGTCTTCTTCTTTAAAGCAGTTAATAGGAGATATGGTGGATGTGAATCCAGCTTATGTAAATTTTTGGGTATCAAAATGAATATAAAGGATACCATTTCTATTGTTCCTAAGAACAAAAGAGTTTGTTTTCTAGGGACACCACCTTCTTGAGAAGAAAGAATTTCTATTAGATAGAAATTGCTAGATCATAGAACTTAAAATAGTTCAAGAATCCCAGTTTGTTTCACAAGTGGCAATGGTGTATAAACAAATTACTAAAACTTTTAGTATATAACCTCTAATGAAATCCGAAAGGATCTCGGGGCTACTTATATGATAAGAGTCTCTTGCTAGAGAGCAGCAAGAAAGATATCCTTTTTAAATATTGATCTAACTAAGGAGTAATGATGTATGACATCAATTCAGAAAATGGCAAAATTACATGTAATCCAAAATGGACTCTATGTAATCGAATAAGATTTGACCTTGGTGGGTCCATAAGTGGGAATGGTTCCCCTTAATTGCAAATAGGTCTACAAATATAAATTGAAAAACATGAGGAGGTGGTGATCTATAAAGGCATGACTGGTAGCAAAGTGTTATGCTCAAAGTTAAGCAGCTTAAGAGGTAATACGGTAAAAGAAAAGTTCTTATGAGATAAGGAAACTTACTAAAAAAGTTGAAATAAGAAAAAAAGAAGAGTCATACATGCAAAGGACTTGTGGTAGCTTTTATTGACAATCTTCTTAGACGTTTATTATGGGGATTTTATTGCAGATTTTTGTGAAGAAAAAACCTGGAAAACAGCCCCTCTCTTTTGAAGAAAAATAGTTTTCTTCATCTCAAAAATTCATCCTTCCTTTCCCTTTCAATCTCCCAAAATTTGCCAACCTTTTATCTAGTTTATTCTTGATTCAATTGTTGAATTAAAAATTAAATTAAACACATAAAACACTAATTGTTAATATGTTTTTGTTCCAAACAAAATTATTTTGGGATAGAATTATCGAATTGAAAACTACTAGCATAGAATTCGATTGCGAGTGGTCATCTAAAGTGTGAATACCATTAGAGGGATAACATTTGAGATCTTAGAAGCGAATCAGAATTCAATCAAAAGGGTTTTGAATTGAAGAACATGGAGATACTTTTATACAGGCATAACGATTTTAATCGTTTCAATCCTTACATCAGCCGGAGTGCAAATCAAGGTAAGGGTTTTTGAAATTTTTTTTATTTAACTATTAGAAAACACACAACTGAATAATTACGAAAGGGTTTCGGGATTCGTTTTAATTACATGTGATGTAATGTATATTTATGTTTTTGAAAAATTTTAAATTCCGCTGCATATACGTTTCACGGGATCGTGCGAACCCAACAAACTCATGGGGAGTTAGCATGAGTTCTGCGCGGCTTCTCACTGATCACTTCAGGGAAGGTGAAGATGATATCCCAGAATATGTAATAAGTTTTGTTCTTGCTCATATTTCAACATAATTCACTAAAATTTTCAGAAAATAACGCCAACAAAAGACTTGCTTTTGACCCTAAAAGTCCGATCCAATCACTCATTCATCGGCAATCTGCACAATCTTTTTCCCTATATTATCACCACAAAAGAGCCCTATGAAAGCACAAGGCACACTCTCCAGACCATGCGAGATGTCACAAAGCGCCTGTATTTTGCCGGTGCGGAGGTGCTCTGCCGTGGTTGAGATGAAATCGGCATAGCATTTCATGTGATCAGCAGCCAGAAATCCTTGAATTGTGATCCTGTTGTACACCACTTCTAGCATCTCCAGAGCTGCCCTCCTGCCGCCGCCAGTGTATTCCGAAATGGAACCACAGACCGCCACTCGACCGAATTTATTCATGTTAGCCACTGCTGCCTCCAGCATCTCGCCTCCCACATTGTCAAAATATATGTCGATGCCCTCGGGAAAGTACCTGCGTCAATTTAGAAAGGAACAAACAATTTTTTTAAAATAAACTAGATATTGGTTTTTAGAAGTTTATCATTTGCTTTTTTCAAAATAAATTTTATTTTAAAATCATTTTCTCAAACTCATTGTCAAAACTAACTGGAAATTAAATGTTCAAAACGATAGTAAATTACCGTGTCTATTTACAGTTTCAGTTATATTGATGGCATAAAGCCATAAACAAGAAGTTGAGAACACTATTCAAAATTGAACTATCTATATACTTTAAGTGGAAAACCACATTTTACCAAACTAAGTTGAAAAAGAATGAAGTCTAAGTCTATGATAAAAAAGTACATGGAAAGATGATTTGTAAATAATTGTGCAAAGTGGGAAAACTACTAAAACCTTTTTAGAGCTGACTTGAGATTGGTCTCATCCTTGTAGTTGAATGCATTATCAAAACCAAGCTTTTCCTTAAGCAAATCAACCTACATATAATACAATTGTCGCATAAAATCATGTTAGTTTACTACATAGAATGTAAATTCAGGTATTGAAATTATATTAAAATTACGTTTTTCATGCTGAACTTTAACTCGACGCAAAGTGAATGACCTAACCTAGCTACTGCAGGCTATTTAGCAATTTCGATAATTAGATTTCTTACAACTAATAATATTTGACGATTACTATTAGTAAATTAAAGATACAAGTTACTTTCGGCTTCATATTCTATTGCAACGATTATTTTTGGCACAATCGTTACTGATGTATGAATTTAATATGCATTTAGATTTTTTTAGTTGAAAGTAAGTAATATTCGACAGAAAATCATAAGTACAAAAAATAAAATAAAATCAAATCAAAATCACACTGGAAAAGTTCTTAGAAAAAGTATGAGCAGTTTATATGTTGTAAAATAGAATTGAGGCCATCCAATTAAATGTCCTTAATAGTCCAAATGAATGTAATTTTTTGCTATGTACGAAATTCTATCTATAATATTTCTTAAATTTAGTATAATATATAGTTATTCACAATTACCTATAAAAATCTGAGATTTATTTAGATTAGTTAATAATTTTAAAAACTTTTTATGTCTAATATATATATATATATTAAAAAAAATACAAAAGTCGTCCTCTAAAGTGGCCTAGATAGACATTTGATTTTTCAAGTTGACACAATTTTATTTTAGTATACTAACTTTTCAAAATTAAAAAATTTAGTCCAACTTTTGGTGAAAGATTCAATTTTGACAAGAAATTTCTGACATGGCACAAAAAACTATCAGAATTTGGAATTTGCTAATATGGACTATAATATCAGAATTTTCAAATTTCGAGGAAATATTACATGATGTGACAATTATGTGGACAAAATGAGAAGATAATAAACAAAATATGTGGAATTTCCAAGTGGACATAAAAAATTAGATAATAATTTATTTTATACTTATTCATTTTCTATTTGTAAAATTTTAAAAAATCCAATTTTTTATTTTTTTCTTTTCTCCTCCATCTTCAAAAAACTTGTAAAATCTCAAAAAAATCGAAATACTTTACATATTATTTTTTAAATAATTTCTTAAATTTTAAAATATAAGAAAATATAGAAAATAAAGAAATAAAATGTTGAAAACAATTTATATTTAAAAAGTTAACAATTACTTGAATTTCAATAATAAACAAAATAAGTAGTAGTTTATATAATATATTTAAATAATTTCTTAATTACCAAAAAATATAAAATTTTACATAAAATAGTTTTCACAATATCTCATTTTCTTTTCTTCTTCTTTTATTAATTTACAAAAAATAATTTTTCAATTTTTATTAAAATGTGAAGAAGAAGAATTGTCATAATTTATTAAAATAATTTTTTATATTTTAACTTTTATTAGAAGAAGATGAGGAGGAGGATAAGGAAAGACGGGTGACAGAGGTGGGTGGGTGGTGGTTTGGTGGTATAGATTTGGGTAGAAGAAGAAGTGGTTTGGTGGTTTGAGGTGTTGATTTCGTGGAAGAAGAAGAAAAAGAGAGAAAAGAGGATTGACAGGTGGCAGCAGGTGGCGACGGTGGGTAAGGAAGAAGATGAAGGAGAAAAGTACAAAAAATGAGAATTAGCATTTATAATTTTACAATATGGAAAAAGAATAAATATAAAATAAATTATGACTTAATTTTTTCCTTTCATTTGTCGTTTAGGTGGCACATGATTTGATTTTTTTTTCTATAAAATAATACAAATAAGCAGCCACATCACCTATTTTCTTTTAAAATTTGTAGAAGTCCTCAAATTGTAACCCATGTCCGTAGATTTTAGTGATTTATTGACATGTCAGTAATTGTCGGTCAAAATTGAATTTTTCAGCAAAAAAATCGAACTAAATATGCTAATTTTAAAAAATTAGTGTACTAAAATTAAATCGTACCAACATAAAATACCAAATGTCTATATAGACCAATTTAAATGACAAATTTTGCGTTTTCTGTTATACAAATAACTGCACTCCTTTCATGATATTCAATTATTATTTTTTTTTAAATTTAGTCCTCATTTGATACGAGAGAAAATGTACAAAAGTTAATTTCTACTAATTGCTCATTTTTTCTTTTCACTTTTCTTCATTAAATCTTAAATCAAAACAAACGATGTTTTCCATTTTATTTTATATTTTGAAAGAAAAAGCCAAAAAGATGTGGGGGAAATATAAAACAAGAAAAAAAGGAAAATGGTACACCTTTTTGTGGGTACCAGCACAGCCAACGACATGGCAACCAAAGAGCTTTGCATATTGTCCAACTAGACTTCCCACAGATCCAGAAGCAGCGGACACAAACACGCTTTCTCCCTTTTTTGGCTTGCATACTTCAAAGAACCCTCCATAGGCTGTAAGTCCACTAAATCCTGCCAAGTATTCATGTCTTAATATTCTTTTGAAGCATCAATGCACCAAAAGAGTTGTTTTCCTCCAAATTATTGATATTGACTTTTTAAAAATCTTGTAGACGTTTATAAAATCATTCACTAGAAGTGCATTTTGTTTAAAGCAGTTCAAATTAATTTTAAAGTACTAATCTCGTTAATGATTTATTTAACCTTTGATTCGATTCACTATTATTATTGATTAAGCCAGGGTTCTTTACGAAGCATACTAAGCCAGAGTTCTTTACGAAGCATACTAAGCCAGGGTTTTTTACGAAGCATACTAGAGCAAATTTTAAGAATTTAAAATATGTTCCAGATTTCTTGATAAAATTTAGGAAAAAAAAGCTTATAAACTTAAAAAATAGTGTGATAAGAATTTAATTATAAGCTCTTCTGAAAAAATAATTACAGTAAAGAGATCTCAATTTAATTTTTTTTTTTAGAAATTAAATCTCAAGCTTCTTTAGCTTGGCTGAGTAGATGAAAAGCTTACTCTCACTTACCAACTAAAAACATCATATTCGCTCCTAAAGCAAATTTCTTTTCAAAACCAATGAATGCTAGTAATATTTAAGATAAGATATAACATTTCTAAGAACTTATAATTTACTTCCTTTTAATTTAGCCGCATTTGTCCAATATTAATTTGGTGCCTCTTTATTTTCAAAAAAGGTGGAATTAAATAGAATATATTCCATGAAGTGGGACAGACTTACCAAGAGTCCCAACATGGTCAGGCAAAGGCAAGCCCATGGGATCCAACTTATTCAACAGCCTGCCTTCTTCTACTACGGTGTACTCTCCCCAGGTGAGCAGTCCAACCACAAGCTCATCCTTTGCTAAATCGGGCCGCCCCGACGCCACCACTCGACCTACACCGTACGCATCAACGGCCTGTCAAAACAATCGCGCAACTGTTTTCAGAAAATTAATACTACTAGGGCATATATTATTTCTTAAAAAAAATTAGTTATATATTGTGACACCCGCATATAATGAATATATTTTAAAAAATTATGGTAAAAAAACCAAGATAAAAATAAGTTACACGATGATATGATGCCTGTTGCTAGATGGGATTGAATCAAACGGGTTTCTAGATAAAACTCTAGGAGAGAACACAGAATTAGTCATTTCATTATAAATAAGAACATGCCCAAGTGGTTTTTTCTTTTCTTTTCTTTTCTTTTTTCCCCCTATTTCTCTCTCTCTCTCTCTGTCCAACTCTGACTTTTCTTTTGCATTCTCTCTCCAACTTTTGCTGTTTCTCTCCTCTCACCAACATCATCTTTTTCGCCCATCAATACTTATTTTAGTTTATCAATTCTTCTTGTAGTTTTTTATGCCTTTTTCTTCATTTATAAAAATATCAATAAATACATAAAATAAAATCTATAATAAAAAAATTATAAAGAGTTCCTTACAATTTTTAATAATTACCGCACACGCAAATGTAACACACACTACTATTGTTAAAAATTGTGAGCCACACATCTATGGACCATGGTGGCAAGATAAAAAAAAAAAAAAAACAATCAAAACATAGCATTTTCTTAAATTATCCACTGATAAATCACGCATATTACAAAAGAAAATCAGAAATTCACATACGTGGCGGGGGTGATGGGGGCGGCGAAATTTATGGCTGCGTGAGAGGAGCTGTGGCTCTTCATGCGGTTGAGCTGGTATGGATCCACTGACACGTACAGATTTTTAACAATCACCTCTTTGGTTCTTGCTGAAAGAGAAACTGTCTCAGTCATGATTTCAAAATCAGACTCAGTTGGAGCACCATTTATGTGACCCTTTATTGCTACAAACTTGTTCTTCACCTCCTCCATCACTTGACACTCTTTGATAATTACTGACTACACCAAGCCTCCTTTTATACTTGCAAGCATTGTGTCTCTGTTGGTATAAATAATTACATACGACCACTGCACATGTCGTTTTTAGCCTTGCTTGGAGCCGGTTTAGATTTTTGCATTATAATTTTTTTGTTGTACACCTGTATATAATTAAGTTGAAATGTATATTTTAAAAAATATTTTATACACATAACGTAGATATATAATATGTAATACAAAATACAATATTAAATTACAATAAAAAAAATAAACCATACAAATCAAGTTTTAATTTGAATCTTCAGGAGGGAATGCCATGACTCTACCCTGGCTGTGTATTGTCAGCAACAACCGCATATACATAAAATTCATTACTACCGACGTTATTAATATATTAGTTGTCACGCTTTGATAACTATGAAGTGCAAGTGTGCAACAACAACTAGTTTGTATATTACTCACTACTTCCTTAGAATTATGCCTTTGATGGAATCTTCACAAGAGAATATCATACAAGTGTTAAAATCATGGCTAGCAAGTAAAATAAATTTTCTGGCGCCACTACTCCACTAACTGATAGTAGCCTTGTTGTGTCACATTATTTAACTGTTTAATAGATTTTTAGGTATGATTAAAGTTTATGGCTTAAATAATTTTACAAATTTTTAGTGATAAATTATGCGAAGAAACCAATTTATATGTTGTTGCTTGATATATATTTATAATCTATAATGAACTCAACTAGCTAATTTTTGTACCAAACAACACTTCTATTCAATTTTTTTTTACTTTTTTCCTTTTTTGTTTCCCTACAACTCACAAGTGTGATCGAGGGAAACAAATTTTTTTTTATAAATAATGCCTCAAGATAGTCCACCATTTCTTTAAATAAATAATGACAATTGACAAATACTGGACAGCAAGTGCTATGCAATTATATCATTGAATGAAAGTATAGTTCTTGTCAACCAATAAGATTTCCCAAGAACCATAAGAAAACCCTTTTGAAAAGAGATTCTAGACGAGGAAATAATCTGACAAAAGGGAATAACAAAGACGGAAACTATTTGGGTGCTTTCGAAGGTATAGTAATAGAAGGACGAAAAGATACATTACATAAGAGAAGGGTTGTTTATTACAAAAAAAATAGATTTCAGATAACCACAAATAACGTTGCCGGCTTGTGAATAAATAAACGCTAGGTCTTGGAGGACTTAAATATCTGTTTCTCTTGATGGATTAAGGGTGAGACAAGCACATAAAAAAATTAATTAAGTTTGAATGAGCACATTTTTCGCTTAGATTTTTTCACCACCCACGCAAAAGAGAGCGTGGGACCAAGGATGGAGACGGTTTGGATGGGAACGTACGGTTGCAAAATGGTTTTGCTAACCAGTTGTATTTTAAAATTATTATTTTTTATGGATATATTTTGATCTTAGCCCAATCAAATATTTAGGTTTACGTGCTCAAATTACATTAAAGACATCCCAATGAAGCATATATAAATATCATTTTTCTATGCATTTACAAGGCATGCAATTCATTTTGCTCAATAACTGTTTTAAGTTCAGTTTTGTTCTTTTGGACATTAATTGACTTAAGCAGGGGAGGGGTTTGGGATACTCCTAGGAACCCCTAAAGGTCTGTACATATTGAAGGAAGGGAATCCTGTCTCAAGGAGTTGCTTGCTAGTAGGGAAGGAAGAGTTGCTTGCAGGAAGGAATTCATTCTCTCGAGGAAGCTCAATTATTGGAGAAGGATCCCACTCATTTCAAGAAAGAGTCCACCTCAACATGGGGAATATCTATCCACCTCAAGGTAGGAATATTTACCTATATTATTCTAGCGCCATCTATGGAAACCCCTATCACGATATTAAGAATGCAAACATGAACAAAAACTAGAGAAACCATCATACAAGGAGCTCACTCGAAATAAGAAGCTACAATAATGAAGTCAACCAGTAACCCAAGGAGCCCCAGTATCACAAAGTCCCAGAGATACCAGAGTAATAGCCCCAGCTTGAGGATTATCACATGCCACTAAATATATATATATAATTGTAGAAATAATTTTGATAGGGTAATACATATATATATATATATGTGTGCATTTTTTTTATACTGTCAAACATAATATTGAGTGGGATGTGATAATCCTCAAACTTGTATGTTTTTTACACTGTCAAACATAATATCCATCACAATTACCCGATACTCAAACTTATTTACAATAAGTTTTCAAAAGTTATATATAATACAAAATCCCTAAATATATTACAAGAAACATTAAAATCAGAATAACAACTCACAATATAATACAACAAATATCAAAATCTGAATAACAATCCACAAAATATACCAACAGGTTATCATCTATGTACTGTGATCCTCGAAAACCTGTAGAAGCTCCATCAGCTAGTTTTATAAATTAGAGGGCTTAAGGTTCACCATGCTCACCTATAATGTATGAACAATGTGAGCTAACCCCCAACAAGTAAAAATCATGCATGTTAAAAATATGATATAAACATCGTGCAATGCATTTTCTGTTAGGTTCACTATAATCAGTATATGCAGTAGAAAATTAAAATTTTTATCAAACATAAATTTAACCCTTTTGATTCGAAAATAATTTTAACGATCGCGCTTATTCAAGTGAATATATAAATAAATATAAAATCGAATTATACCTTTCGTGCACTCTGGTTGTTGTAGGGAATGAAGCAATCAATTGCTTATCCCAGACTATCAAAACTTGTAGGGATTCAAATGTTTCCCCTCTATCAGGTCCATAATATGGAAGAGGAACACTAATCAAAAGAATTCGCTAGTATCCTGTTAATTGTTTACTAATTTAGAACCAGAGTAATTTTTAAGAACAATAAAGATTGATTCTATAAGTTCTTGAAACAATAATATGAAGAGAATAACAAGAAACTGATTTTCTTTCTTTTCTTTTCTTTTCTTGGAGAGTAAAAATAAAAGACTTTAAATAAAAAAAATTTTGCTCAAATTTTTTGAATTGAATTATGTAATTTTCATCCCTCGTATATACAGGGTTGAGAATTTTAATCCTTTTCCAACTTTTGGAAAGTTTTTTATTTTGAACTATTTCAAAACCTTATCTTGGAAGGATTCCAAATCTTACAAGAACTCTTCTCTTTTCTCTCTCCTATTGTATGTGAACTAATTTGAGACTACATTAATCATCAAAATTGTCTACATACATTGTTAATATTAATTTGAACTCTTCAAATAATATCAAGATAGATATATATCATATATATATATATATACTTGTTTGGTGTGCTTGTTCCCTAACAAGCACCCACATACATGCACTTACGTCTCTACGCTAATACCAATGGAATGTGATATCCTCGTCTCACGAGCATGCATCATATGTACGAGTCTTAGTGAGCTATTTGATATCCCATCTCAAAAAGCTATCGACTCAAAACTTATTTAAGACCAAAGCCTTAGAGGGATGTTCTATGATCACCATCATATGCACGACCATGCCCCGTAGCTAAATTTGGTTTAAGAACTTTATCTAATGTGCAGAAATAAAAAATGCAAGACATAAGATAAAGAAAATACCTTTTTATTAATATGATTCCCAATAAGATTATCTTATAAAAGCAAAAGAGTATAATACACTCAATCTAATTGGGGCGTTGGGCATCCTACTCTAACAATCTCCCACTTGCCCTAGCTCCAATTGCCCATGTATCTAAGGCCCATCTTCTAAGATGTCTATCTAATATCTTCTGTGCTAAGGGCTTAGTAAGTAGGTTTGCTACATTTTTGTTGAGGCAACTCAATCCACAATGATGTCGCCTTTACCAATGATCTCTTTGATCAAGTGATATCGTCTCATTATGTGCTTGAATCTTTGATGAGATTTTGGCTATTTTGCTTGTTCAATGGCTCCATTATTATCACAATAAATCATAATTGGATCAACAATGGATATAATTACACCCAACACTTGGATGAAGTTTCTAATCTAAACAGCTTCTTTTGTTGTATCTGATGTACCAATATATTCAGATTCGGTGGTAGAGTCTACAGTCATCTCTTGCTTGGAACTCTTCCAACTAACCGCACCACCATTCAAGGTGAATATGTATCCAGACATGGACTTCGAGTCATCTATTTCGGACTAAAAACTAGAGTCTGTATATCCCTCCAGTTTTAGTTCTCTATTGCCGTATCTCAGAAAGATATCCTTAGTCCTTCTCAAGTACTTAAGGATCATTTTAATGACTTTCCAGTGTTCTTTCCCTAGATTGGACTGATATCTGCTCGTGACACTCAGAGCATGTGCTATATCAGGCCTTATACATAACATTGCATACATTATGCTCCCTATTGCAAAAGTATAAGGTATGCGAGCCATCCTTTCTCTCTCTTCAGGTGTCTTAGGAGACATAACCTTAGAGAGTGAAACTCCATGACTCGTAGGCAGGAATCCTCTCTTGGATTCCTCCATGCTAAACCAGCACTTTATCTATGTACATGGACTGGGATAGTCTGATCATCCTTCTAGATCTGTCTCTATAGATCTTTATCCCTAGGATAAAAGATGCATCTCCCAAGTTCTTCATAAAAAACTGATTAGATAACCAAGTCCTCGTTGATTGCAGCATCCCTACATCATTCCCAATGAGTAGGATGTCATCAACGTAGAGCACAACATGTAACTGCACTTCACTAACGTTCTTGTAGACACATGGTTCATTCGGGTTCTTATGAAAGCTAAACATTTTGATCATTTAATCAAACCGGATGTTCGAACTCCTCAAAACTTGCTTGAGTCCATAAATGGATCTTTGGAGCTTGCAAACCTTTTGCTCGCTCTCCCTGGATATGAAGCCTTCTGGCTGCTTCATATAGATCTCTTCCTTAATATTTCCATTAAGGAAAGCGGTCTTCACATCCATTTACCATATCTCATAGTCATAATATGCAGATATGGCTAACAGTATCCGTATGGATTTAAGTATCACTACTGGTGAAAAAGTTTCCTCATAATCAATTCCTTGCTTCTGAGTATAACCTTTTACTACCAATCGTGTCTTATAGGTCGCTACCTCTCCATCTACTCCAAACTTCTACTTGTAGACCCATTTGCAGCCAATAGGAACAATTCCTTGTGTTGGGTCCACCAAAGTCCATACCTTGTTGGAGTACATAGAGTCTATTTTGGACTGCATAGCTTCTTGCCACTTCTTTGAGTCGATGTCAGACATCACCTCTCCATAGCTTCTTGGATCATTATCCAAGGAGAGTCCCTCTTCTTTATTCTCTAACAACAAGCTGTACCTCTTAGGTATCCTTAAGACCCTTTCGGATCTTCAAAGAGATTGTACCTTAGAGGGTCCAACATCAGCTGGTGTACCATTTACTGCGTCAATTGAGGTGTTCTGTGGTTCTTGAACCTCTTCAAATTCTACGATATTGCCACTTCCATCTGAAAGAAATTCTTCTTCAAGGAAGGTAGGATTCCTCAAAACAAACACCCTTTGTTCTATGGCATCATAGAAATAGTATCTAATAGACTCCTTTGGATAACCCACAAACTTATATAAGCTGGATCTCATATCCAACTTATCTCCCACTAGCTACTTCACATAAGCAGCACACCCTCATATCCTAAGATATTTATAGGAAGGTGTCTTTTCACACCACATCTCGTATGGTGTTTTGGCACGGCTTTAGATGGCACCCTATTTAATAAGTATGCCATCGTTTCTAAGGCATAGCCCCAGAATGAAAGAGGTAATGAAGTGAAGCTCATCATAGATTGAACCATATCCAAGAAGGTTCGATTCCTGCTTTTTGCAACTCCATTGAGTTGGAGGGTAGCAAGAGGAGTCCACTGTGAGAGAATCCCATTCTCTTTTAGATAATCTAAAAATTTTATGCTTAAGTATTCACCTCCTCGATCAGATCGAAGAATTTTTATACTTAATCCAGTTTGTTTCTTTACTTTAGTTTTGAATTCTTTGAACTTTTTAAATACTTCAAACTTGTACCTTAAAAAGGTACACATAACTATACCTAGAAAAGTCATCGATAAAGGTTAAGAAGTAGTTATAGTTCCTACGGGCACTAACATTTAGTGGCCCACATACATCTGTATGGATCAAATCCAATAGGTGCTTGGCTCGCTCCACTTGCCCAACAAATGGAGATTTAGTCATCTTTCTTTTGAGGCAGGATTCACAAGTTGACAGTTCTTGCTCTTTCATTAGATCAAGCAATTGTGCCAATTTGTTAATCATTTTCTCATAAATATGTCCTAATCTTGTGTGCCACAGGCTCATTGAACTATGATTATCTAATTTTATTTTATTTTGTTGAATTGTAAAAATGGGGTTATGGGGAGTAATAGTATATAAACAATTCGCCAAAGAACCAGAATATATAAAATCAGAACGTTTGAAAATAAAATAATTTCCATTCTCAATGGTAAATCTAAAACCTTCTCTATCCAAAACTGGAATAGAGATAATATTTTTAATAATATCTGAAACAAAAAGATAATTATTTAAAACTATTACATAACCATTCTCTAAAGCCAGATTAACGGTCCTTATAGCTAATGCAGCAACTCTTGTTCCGTTTCCCATCCTAAGGACCGTCTCTCCTCCATTCAGCTTCCTACTTCTTGCCATCATCTGCAAATCATTACAAATATGTGAGCCACAATCGGTATCTAATACCCAAGAAGTATTGTTAACCGACAAGTTAACTTCAACAAAATATATACCTGAACTCTTCAGGTTTGCAAGATACTCCTTGCAATTCCTCTTCCAGTGCCCTGGTTTGCCGCAGTAATTACACTTGTTATTAGCTTGAGAATAAACCTTTTTGACACTGCCCTTAGCTTTCAGCTTGTTGGGTTTAGAGGAACCATTTTCTTTCTTTTTTTCTTTCTTGGGCTTTTTAGCCTTTGATCCGAAAGAAGATCCAACAAGCAGAACCGGCTTGTCCTTTTTCATAGTAGACTCAGCCGTTTTTAACATGTTTACAAGCTCAACGAGACTAGTCTCCATATTGTGCATGTTAAAGTTGATAACAAAGGTGTCAAATGATGGAGGCAGAGACTACAGCAGAAGGTCCGTATAGAGTTCGTTCTCCATAACGAATCCAAGGGACACCAGTCTTTTAATAAGGGCTATCATCTTCAATCCATGATCATGGACTGAAGAGCCCTCAGTCATACGACATCTGGAAAGCTCTTTTGAGATTTGATATCTTGTCTGTCGAGTTCTTTTACCATACAACTCTTGTAGGTGAATGAGGATCCTATAAGCAGTATCTTGATCCTCGTTCTGCCTCTGCAGCTCATTTGACATTGATGTCACCATATAGCATTGAGCCTATAGATTGTCATCAACATGACGTAAGTAATCTGCATAATCCTCTTAAATAATATCCTCCGGTGGTACCGAAGGAGCAGCAGTGCGAGACATATGCCCTATTCTCCAATTGAAGAACTATCTTCAGGTTTTTAAACCAATCGACAAAGTTAAGTCCAGTTAATTTATTTTGTTCAAGAATTGTTGCAAGTGGATACTTTGCCATTTTAGTAGAATAATCTACAAAATATGCACGAAGCAGAAAATGAGTAAACTATGGGAAAAACATATTCATTTAATATAAGGTCTTTAATACTAAATGTCTTTCACTATTTTCTTCGAATTCCATCACCCCTAATGGAATTTCGGGAAATCAAAATTTCTAGTGAGCTTGAGATCCAATGAAAATATTTCACACCCCAATTTTATGAGCCTATGAAATATTTCTATCGGTAGTCAACTTTTTGACGATTATATCACTATACAACCTTCAAGTTTGTTTTACCTCACCTCTTCTCATATACTTCAATTTTGTGAGCCCATATAGTACTAAGTGTCAAACAATACTCATCAAACATTCATGTAGATAGAGCATCAAGATGTCCCACGATTCATGGCCAACAAAATGACGATTCCATCACATGAGCATCTCAATGCTTGGTAGAGATCACAACTTTCCAACATAAGACCACCCCATGACTCATGGTCAGTGATCAAGTATGGTAACGGTCGTCATATCTCTATCTTTGATGGTAGGCATGGAACGATAGGTCCTACCAAACTTGTCCATTTTTTTTTTTTGAAATTGAATTTTCAAAAAATTCTTTTACTTAATGTTAGTAAATTAAGTTGGATTTAATTTTATTCAACACCTCATCATAATTTAAATTAGATTGGTTATTTAATGCATGACATCATAATATCATTCCACAAGCATAAAAGCATTAAATAAAATCCTAAGCATGCATCTAATACATACTTAAATAAATGGATGATCATGAACCAGTCCTATGCAGTCCATTTGAGCCAAAATGGACCTAAGGTCAGTCTAAGGGTAATAAAATGGAATAGAACCTATTCTATTACATAATTGTATCCTATACAAACATGGGCCTTCTGTTTTATTTTCCTTCGTCTTCCAAAGAAAAAGAAAAACCTTACCATCTATTCTACTCTCAGGCCCCATTTTAAAACCCAAAAATATTAAATAAAATCAATCACATTGGTCCAATGGCTCATGGTCATCCCATACATGCTCATAATTAACATCATATATAATTATCAAAATATGTAAATTTACCAAAGTGTTAAACGCAATTTTTCTTTTAACTTGGTATAATTTTTAATTGCTTGAAAATAATTTTTCTTTGAAAATTAATTTTTCAGAAATAATTAAAATTAATATTTAATTTTAATATTCTAGAAAATAGCCGGGCGCCCAGCGCCTGCTGTCGGGTGCCTGCACGCGCAGCCGTCGGGTGTCTGACACCCGACGCCTGTTTCATCAATTGTTTTTTATTTTATTTTTATATTTAAATAATTTAATAAGCAATTAAAACTATACCAATTAAAAATTTCTAAAAATATGCAAAATCAAATTTTACATAATTAACATGAATTTAATAATTTAAAAATATGTATTCATAAATTCAAAATTCACTGAATAAGTGAAACCGTGGCTCTAACACCACTATTAGGTTCGCTATAATCGTAGGGGTATACGCAGCAGAAAATTAAAATTTTTATCAAACATAAATTTAACCCCTTTGATTCGAAAACAATTTTAACGATCGCGCTTATTCAAGTGAATATATAAATAAATATAAAATTGGATTATATCTTTCGCGCACTCTGATTGTTGTAAGGAACGAAGCAATCAATTGCTTATCTTGGACTATCAGAACTTGCAGGGATCCAAGTGTCTCCCCTCTATCAAGTCCACAATACGGAAGAGCAACACCAATCAACAGGATTCGCTAGTATCCTGTTAATTGTTTACTAATCTAGAATCGGAGTAAATTTTTAAAAATAATAAAGATTGATTATTTAAGTTCTTGAAATAATAATATGAAAAGAATAAGAAGAAACTGATTTTCTTTTTCTTTCTTTTCTTTTCTTGGAAAGTAAAAATGGAAGATTTTAAACAAAATATTTTTTGCTCAAAATTTTTGAATTGAATGATGTAATTTTTATCCCTCATATATATAGGGCTAAAAATTTTAATTATTTTCAATTCTTGTAAAGTTTTTCAATTTTAAACTATTTCAAAACCTTATCTTGGAAAGATTCCAAATCTTACAAGAACTCTTCTTTTTTCTCTCTCCTACTGTATGTGGACTAATTTAAGACTACATTAATCATCAAAATTATCTACATACATTGTTAATATTAATTTGAACTCTTCAAATAATATCAAAATAGATATATATCATATATATATACTATAGTTATATTTATACATAAATTAAATTTTAGTGGCCGATTTTATCCCATAAAATTGGTCACTATATTTATTTATCTATAAATATATTAATTAAATAAATTATATTTATTTAATTTATTCTCTTCATATTTTAGTGGACCTTTTAAGTGATCCACATTCATTTTGGGGTTGGACTAAAAAATTCCTAAATTAATTCAATTGATTCAATTCAATTTAATCAATCCAATTAATTAATTTAATTTATTCCAATTAGGCTTCCTAATCAAATTAGGTTCAATTAAATAATTCAATTACTTAATTAAATAATTTAATTTAACCATTAAATTAAATAGAACTCTTAATTAATTAATTGATCAGTATTAATTAATTAATTTCCAACCATTGGATAAAATCTAAAATTAGAAATGTTACTTTCCATAAAGATGTGTGACCCTCTTAAATTCATTACTAAGCTAGTAGTGGGTTTGCAATATTTACAACTTATGAATAACAATTATTTTAATTAATTAATCCGATTGGAATCAACTCCTTAATTCCAAGAACCTCACTGTCCATGAAAACACCTAGCAAGTAATTATGGCAAACTAGTCTTAGGTGAAATAGTGAGTAAACCTATTTCAATTGCGAGTACCATACACGTACAGTCCTTTCGACAACTAATCTCCTAATTGTATCTAAAGCATTGATTATAAGTCGAAACCCTAAATGATTCAATAATTGTGATCCCATTTCAAGTTCCAATGATTCTTGATGAATCACAATTCATACTACCTTGGCCAAGGTCTTTGAATCATGAATTATGAAAGCACAGGAGATTTTCTTGTTTAAAAAAATAAGTGTCGAATTCAATGTTGGCCACTGACAAACCTCCATGCACACCAGTGCAACACCCAACATACCCCCTTTGTGATTGTCATGTATTAGAAGATATATCAAAATGTTGCAGGATGCACACAAGGCTACCATCGTACCTAAAGTTGAGGACTAGTCATGTACTATCGCAGCACAGAAATTCTTGTTTCGACAGGCAAAGTTACCAACTAAGAATTTCTTGCAAGCCATGTTCGGTGTACTTGTTCCTTAACAAGTACCCATATACATGAACTTATGTCTCTACGCTAATGTCAATAGAAAGTGACATCCTCGTCTCATGAGCATGCATCATGTGTACGAGTCTTACTGAGCTATTTGATGTCCCATCTCAAAAAGCTTTCGACTCAAAACTTATTTAAGATCAAAGCCTTAGAGGCATGTTCCATGATCGCCATCATATGCGCGACCATGCCCCGTAGCTAAATTTGGTCTAAAAACTTTATCTGATGTGCAAAAATAAAAAAATGCAAGACATAAGATAAAAAAAATGCCTTTTTATTAATATGATTCCCAATAAGATTGTATTTACAAAAACAAAAGAGTATAATACACTCAATCTAATTGGGGCGTTGGGCATCCTATTCTAACATTTTCAAGATATGATGCTAGAAATGTATCATATTTAAGTATTCATAAATTGAAGTATTTCATTCAAAATTATTTTCTGTCATAGGGCCATTCACCCATCTACTATGCACCGGATAGAGCTCTGTGCAATATCAATATCAATCATCAAATGCCAATCTCAAATTGACATAGGCGAGTGGACCATCATCTCGTGATCTTCAGAGGTCCATCTCTTATCTTCCCCTATGATCCCCCGAGAAGTATCTCACGAGCGACATCAATCATAACATAGGTACAGTCAAGTGGACTATTCTTCCATGACCACTAGAGATCCACCGCCTATCTTATCTAGTAATTCATCAAGATGTATCCCACTTGCAACATCCAAAATATCACATAAGCATAGTGGCCAACAAAACATCTTTGTAACATAAATTCCTTTCTCAAAATATGTCGTGCATGCAAAATCACAATTTTTCTCATTTATCATGTATGCACATACAAATGCTCATGAAGTTATGAATGCAAGCCATTTTGCTCTAGATAATTTTCAAGTATTATCAATATCATAAGGTACATAATCTACTTATTATCATACCTATTCAAATACTATCATCACATTTAGCATAGTTATACAAAGACATACTATGTCTATGCATTATAGTTGCAAATGGATTTCTACTTATCATTGACTTTGTTGATGGCTTACTCTAAGTGTATTAAGTCTTCTTTCCCAACTTTAGATGGAAGATAACATGTAATACTACCCAACATCAGACACCATGTCTAAAGTTGGCAAGTTCAATACATCAAAGGTCATATTAAGACCTTGAACATCAAAGTTAACTAGGTAACAATAAAAAAATTCAAGTAATAAACTAGAACCTAAAATAGTCCCATAACTAATTTAATTTCTTATCTTAAATGTATGCAACATCATAGTATTTTTATCCAAATAACAAGTTCCCAATTATCATAACTTAATAGAAACAGTAGAGGTTGAAACATGCTAAAATATATCATAGTGTAGATTCAGATTTTTCCTTATTTGCTTATAGTCCAATTGGGTTTTGTGTAGTTTTGCACACCCCTAACCACATTGAATCAGTCCCAACTTTTTACCACACTTATAAAACACATAAGTAAAGGTAACCATGCATAAAACTATCAAAATAATAGATTCATCTCAGCAAAATCAACCCTTTTTACACAAAACAAAATAGAGTACTTTGTTTTTTAGTATTTCTTCAATTATCATACCCTACTTCAACTTATAACCTATCCAACCTTACATACATAACCTCAACTCATATATGAACTTATTAATGATTATAAATATAGGTTTTACCCAAGGTATTTTACATATTTAAAGCATAAGAAATTAGAAATCAACATGTACACAATTTTTGTCCTTAATGGTTAATGCTAAGGTTTTTGCATATAAAAATCCATCTTTTATGCATTATAACACCATTGTTGAGTTTGGACGATTCTCAAAAACTTATTTGTAGTGGAATTTAAAACTTTTCAATAACATAAACAAACATTACATCATACATAATAAAAAATAATTCCAAAACCCGTTTGCGATTACTCAATTGTGCATTTTTTTGATACCTATGACAAAAAAGTTTCAAAAACCTTTACTTTGATTTGCTCTCCGACTGACGAAGATGCATTATGATCCAAATCATTTTCTCTTTATGAACTCCTTCGTGAATCTTGAATCCATCCATGAACTGCTTTCGTGAGTGTTGATAACATATCCCTCGTGTTGGAAATGGTTCGCTTAGAGTCCTAAGTATTACCTCTCTAAGTGTATCCACACGTTGGATTTTTCTCACCAGTTGAATCTATGCTAGTAGATTGAAAAGGCCTATTCTACACTAGAATTTATGGAGTTCAATTCTTAATTCAACTAGTGAATAAAAAAATTAAACTCATGATCAAAAGGTGGAACCTTTTGATAGAAGAAAAGAATCAAAATAAGAAGAAGGGGTGGTTTCCTTGATTTGTTTCTGGTCGATTTTTGCTTCTAAAAGCCAAATTAAATCAGCCACAAGGGGAGTCCTACCTTTTATAGGACTCCTCCAATCATAGTCCCATTAAGTTTCCACTTGCTCTTTTTCTTATTTGATTCTTTTTTTCATCAAACTTTAAGACAAATATAATTTTATAATTAAATTTCCTAATGGACCTCGTACCAGCCAATTAGCGTGGGCTTGGACTTCAATTAATTTAATTAAGTTTAATTAATTGATCCCTGTTAATTAAATAAGTCCAACTTAATTAATTACTCCAATTAATTAATCAATTTATTATACTTGGGCTTTCAAATCATATTAGAATCTATTAAATAATCTTATTATTTACTATGCCTACTTTACTTAATTGATCGTATCAATTAATTAACTTGATCATATGTAAGGCTCCTAATTATATTAGGTCCCATTAAATAACTATATTATTTAATTGAATAAATTAATTTAACTCCTTAAATTAATTTATACCCAACTAATTAATTGATCTTATCAATTAATTAATTTATTCCACATGGCTCCCTAATCTTATTAGGTCTAATTATGTAATCATATTATTTAATTAGATAAATTAATTTAAGGAGTTAAATCAATTTGAGCTCCAAATTAATTAATTTCCATTAATTTATTTGATCCAACCCTTGGATATATCTTAACTAGAAGTGTACTCTTTTCAACTTAGTGTGTGACCCCTTAGGTTCACTCTAAGTTAGCCATGGCCTCATAATTCTTGTGACTAAGTGGAATAATTAGTTGTTCTGATTAATGAATTCAATTAATTAATCCTCTTGAAATTAACCCATCAATTCCAAGAACTCACAAGTTATGAGAAGCACCTAGTAGTACATCATGACTTCTAGTCTTGAATCTTCAATGCCCAAGGTAAGCTCCTCCTCTTCTTGGCTTCAACTCCCAATTTCCTTAAAATGGGTATATGTATTTTGATTGAGTGTGTGTAGAAATCTAAAGAAGTGTGTGTTTTTGTGGAGAGGATTTATGTGTGATAATTTAGGTGTAAAGTGTGTGTAATGGGTGTTGTATGATGTGATATGAAAGTATGTATGATCTATACATAATGTCTCATATGGATTGTGATGTATAGAGTGTATCTAACAAGAAAGATGCCAAAGTGAATGGCGCCTAGGTGTCATGCACTCAGTTTGGTGTACCAAGCCGCTCTGCAATGGAGCCTAGGTGCTATCATTTTAGTTTTGGTGCATTTGGATCCTGGGCATGATAACATGGCACCTAGACACCATACATTAAGTTTTCGATGTGTAGGCTCTCTATAACAGAGCCTAGATGCCGTCATTTAATTGGCGCCTAGAGCCGTCTCTACTCTTTTTTTTCAATATTTTCTTCTTTTTACCCATCATCTCAAAAATTATCCATACACCAAAATTTATCAAAATTTAATACAATTACCACTAATATTAATACTAAAACACATCAAGATAATGGTATTAACGGTTTCAAAACAACATGAAGTGGCTTTAAAAAGATTGCAATAAATGTTAAAATTTAGGCCATGGTTTTGTTGAATGTCAAGGTTCTAATTATAAGCGTCCAACCTTGAGAAAGACAAATCGGGCCTCGATGAATGATAAGACTGAAATCAAGAAAGGCAAACCAGTAGCCTTTACTGATCAACAAAGTGTTGGGACCAAATAGTGGGCCAAATTATCTATAGAAATTAATTAGAAAAGAAATATTTAGGCTCCTCTTCTATTTTAATTGCATCAATGGATATTGGGTCTCATAATATTGATCAATCATTGAATAATTCTTTTTCTAATAGTGTCGAGTTAAATCTAGCTCTAATAAGTCTTCGATTGTTAATTTGTTCGAGGATAATCCAATTCAAAATGCTTCTCCAAGTGTTGCAGTAGGTCAAAATCCAACCATGAATGTAACTACTGAATAATTATTTCCATCGGCGGTAATATCAAACAATCAAGTTCACGGTAATGCCAAAAATTTAATGCATTTGGAGCATGCTAATTAGATTGGGCATCTTTTATACTCTTGTATTTGTAAAATAATATTTTTCAAATCATATTAATAAAATAGGTAATTTTTGTTTAGCCTTATAGGTCACAACCTCTCCATCTACTCCAATCTTTTGTTTGTAGACCCATTTACATCCAATAGGAATAATTCCCTTAGGTGTGTCCACCAAGATCTAAATCCATGTTGGAGTATTGAGTCTATTTTAGAAGGCATAGCTTCATGCCATTTTCTCAAATCGAAGTTAGACATCGTATCATTATAGCTTCTTGGATCGATATCTAAAAGAACATCCTTCTTATTGTTCTCAAAACAAAAGGGCATACCTTTCTGCCTATCTCGAGATCCAACTAGGTCTTAAAGTTTGTGTACTTGAAGTTTAGAAGTTAAGGGTTCAGTCACTATTGCCTCTCATGGAAGTGTTTATGGCTCTTGAATTTCTTTAAGCTCCATAACCTTGCTCTTTCTATCAAATAGAAATTTCTTTTCCTAGAAGGTGTCATTCCTCGAAACAAACACCTTTTGTTTCGAGGGGTCATAGAAGTAGCATCCAATAAATTCTTTTGGGTACCCCACAAACTTACATAAGATGGATCTCACATCCAACTTATCTCCTACTTGTTGCTTCACTTAAGCAAGGCACCCGCATACCCTAAGGTATTTGTAAGAGAGGCTTTTGCCATACCACATCTCATATAGTGCTTTACGTAATGACTTTGATGGCTCTCTATTAAGTAAGAATGCTACCATTTCTAAAGCATAGCTCTAAAATGAAGAAGAAAGCTCAGTGTAACTCATCATGGATGGAACCATGTTAAACAAAGTTTGATTCTTTCACTCGGCTACCCATTGAGTTGAGGCATGCCAGATGGACTCCACTGGGAGGGAATCCTATTCTCCCATAAATAATCAATGAACTCACTACCCAAGTATTCTCTTCCTCGCTCAGATCGAAGAGTTTTGATTCACAAATGGTGATTGTGAATCACCATTTGTTGGATAAGTAGAGCATGTTGCTAATCCATTAAATTTGATCCATATAGATGTATGTGGGCTACTAAGTGTTAGTACCACAAGGAACTACTGTTACTTTATGAAAGGTTCAAAGAATTCAGGCATGAAGTGGAGAAACAAACTGACCGTAGTATCAAAATCATGAGATCTGATCAACGAGGTGAATACCTAGGTAAAGAGTTTCTTGATAATCTAAAGAGAATAGGATTCTCTTGTAGTGGACTCCGCCCGACACACCTCAATTCATATGGTAGCCGAGGGAAGAAACCTACTTTGTTGGACATGGTTCAGTCCATGATGAATTTCACTAGGCTTCTCTTTTATTCTAAAGCTATGTTGCGAAAATAGCGACACTACTATTAAATAGAGTGTCATCTAAGTTGTTGCCCAAAACACATAAGAGATGTGGTGTGGCAAGACTCCATCTTACAAATATCTTAGGGTAAGGGGTTGCCCTACTTATGTGAAGCAGCCAGTAGGAGATAAGCTGGATAAGAGATCCATTTTATGTAAGTTTGTAAGGGTATCCAAAAGAATCCATTGGATACTTTTTCTGTGGTCCCTTGGAACAAAAGATATTTGTTTCAAGGAATGCCACCTTCGTTGAGAAGATTTTATACTATACAGAAATAGTGAGGTTGTAGAACTTGAAGAGATTCAAGAGCTAAAAAAATATCCCACAAGAAGCAATGGTGCCTCTACCGCCTAAAACTAGCACTTCTAACACACAGCGTCGTAGGAGATCTAAAAGGATCTTGAAGCAAACTGAGAGGTATGGCTTCTTGTTAGAGAACAACAAAGAGGAGCTTTCTTTAGATAATGATCCAAGAAACTATAAAGAAGCAATGTTTGTCATCAACTCAGAAAGATGGCGAGAGGCCATGCCATCCGAGATGGATTCCATGTACTCCAACAAATTATAGAAAAATTTTGATTTTTTCTTTTCAAAGCATTAGTTTTATGAGTTGGAAAGAACTTTTTCAAAAATTCAGTTTGCATATCTTGCCAAGTGCCAATTGACCTAAGTTTTAAAGAATTAAACCAAGTTTTTACTTTATCTTTTAAAGAAAAAAGAAATAATTTGAGCATAGCAATCTTATTTATACAAATTTGATAAACAAAAATGGCACATACTTCATTAAATTCTTTCAGATTCAAGTAAGGGTTTTTAGAGTCTAAACTAAGGAAACTAGGAAGTAAAGGGATCATACCTAGCTTGAATCAAAAGTTATTTGCATTGAGAGGAAAAATAAAATAAGAAGGAGAAGAATTTTGAAGAGGTTGCAAGTAATAACACATGGTACGCACTTGTTGATTCTCATTTTCATCCTGTACACTTTTATTTTAGCCATGGTGGAAGTGTGTGGAGGTAACTCAAAACAAATTTTCAAATAAAGTTTCAAAATTATTTCTAACAAAACGCCTACGATACCATATAACCATATAATCATAAAAAAAATAAACACATAATATTTACAAAGGAAAAATATTTACAAACCTGAATACTTGCCTTGCCTTCCCGACAACAGTGCCAAAAGCTTGCCACAACTTTAAAGTTGTAAACCCAAGTCCAGGTTGTGTCAAGTAATAAATTTCTTATGAGTCTAAGGTCGATCCATAGAAAAGTTGTTTGAAGATTTCAGGATTATATTTCTATAAAAAGATGGGCTTTATGTGGTTTAAAATAAAGAAAATATGCGATAACTAAAAAAAATCGAAGTAATAAAAGCACTGAGAATTAGAGATCCGTTCTTGAGTTTTGGATAGATGAATGATTATTTATTCTTTTACCTCTTATAATTGCTACTATTGTAATCCATACATAATGAAGGTTCCAATGAAAAGATGTTATCAAATAGCTCATGTAATAAGGTAATCATGATATTGTCGTACTATTTATAAATTATCTTTTAACGCCAACACTTGTATATGGAATCAAGTATTTATGCACACTTTTATCTATAACAAATCAAGATTTCACGTTAGCGGTTGGTATAGTAAGACTAAACATCTATCTAAATAAGCTCAAGTATTTGTTGTACCATTAGTGATACATAAATCAAGAATCATCACAAAATAAATAGGGTTTAGATTAAAAACTAAAACAATAATACAACATACTTAAATATTATCTACCTTTATAACCGTTCCTCTTTCTCCATCAAGAGGTTCACCCTTTTTTCTTAGTAAAATGAAATTTAGAAAGACATAATAAAAGTAAAAAATGTTAAAAATAGAAAAGAAGCTAGAGAACACGTTTCTATTACTACTAAAAAACTTACATTACTACTAGAAAACTTAGTTTAAAGAAACCCTCAAACCCCCACTCTTACAAGCTTAATACATGGCCTATTTATAATACTTGGAATATGCTAGAGGCCAAACATATAATAGAGGAGTTAAACAATCAAGTGGTATGCTAGTTGTCAATAGTTGGTAAGTTGTTACACTAAATCCTCTAAATTTTCATCTACCCGATTTAATTAACTTCTTAGGCTAGATACAATCAGATTTTGATGATAAGTAAATAAAATAACTTGTAAATCTTTCTATGTTGATATATTTGCATATGTCATTTATCAAATTTGGCTACCGAATAAGGGAGATATGGTCAAATTACCAGATCATGTTCGCCATCCTTTAACATCAGCAGCATATTGATTCATGTTTATTGACCATCTTGACATATTTTCTCACCATCTTGTCTTCATCAAACTGATTTATCTACCTCTTTCTATAACATATCCAAATGTCAGCCCAAAAGAAAATTTGGTTTAAGAGATATGACCCAATTGGTAAAATATGTCAGAACTAGGCTTAACTCTGATCCGAATTTTTGGTGATCTATTTTGTACAACAACTTGTAATCTAACTTCTTTGATCTTTCCACATTTAGTATGAGATCTAAAGTTTGCATGAACTTATAGATGAATGACTTATCAATCCATAGCCTCAAGAATTAATCCAAAACCATGTCCAAATAAATTGTTATGTCACTTTCTCTAAAACCTGCACAAAAGAAGATAGAACTTTTTAATCTCATTTTTTTATGTTGATTTTTTATTTTATTCCTAAAATATAAAAATATTTTAATTGTGAGTTCCAATTACAATTTCAAAGTGAAAATAATTATATAAATCCTAATTAATTGTACACTTTTCAATGTTCATCAGGAAGACAGGAGATAGACCTCTGGTGGTTATGAGAGGATGGCGCACTCGACTGCGTCAATTTGAGATTGGCCATTTGATTTTTGATATTGTGTAAAACTCTTTTCAGTACAAAGTAGATGGACCAAGGTCCATATGAAAAGAATGATTTTTAGTGAAATATTTTGATTCATGAGTACACATTTCTAGCATGATATCTTGGAAATAAACTATACAATGTTTCAAACTCGTATTATACTTTTAGCATGCATGAGTTTCATGTACTAGGTGTTAGCTCACGTATTTTTCTCCCTATTCTTATTTTGTTCAAATAAAGAAGGTTCCAGGGCCTTTTTTACTACAATGTAATTATTCTAATCACCTTATTGATTTAAGAATTACAACTGCACTCCTATATTCCAGATTAGAATCAGAACTATAATTTATAGCAAGATATATTCATGGCTAGGCCTGTGGTGTGGATACCAATTGAGGGGCTACATGTGGAGTCCTTTTGACTGAATACCCAATAATATCACTAACCCAGAAAATATTTTTTATTTCTATCACATTTATTGGTCTTCTCTATTTCGGTACAACCTCAAAGTTTTGAACAGTTACAAGGACACCTTCTTAAGAAAATTACTAGTACCAAAATAAATATTGTATTACATAACCGAAAGATCGCATTTACTAAATCGAATAAATAATTTCTACTTCCTTAAAGTTTCCAAGATTATATTGAAAGGTCAATCATATTTCTCCTCATTATACACTAAGATATCATCAATGAATATCACCCTAAACATACCCATATAGAATCATCAAATACATTATTCATCATGTATATCAAATAATTAGGGCATTAGTCAACCCAGTGGCACAACAAGAAATTCATAATTAATTCAAACTTAAAATCATTCCTCAAGATCACAGTAGCTCATCTTAATTTATCAAATAAACCTTAATATGAAAATCTGTACTTATTATAAATTACTACTCAATTCAATTGCAATAAAAAAAAATACATAACCTCAAGATTCATCTTTCTTGTAAGTGAATATGAAGTGGAGCTTGTTTAGGAGAATTACTAAACCTTAATGCCTTGCCCAACATTATAACAATATCACTTAAGGTTCATCAAATTCCAATAGGTGTATATGATAAACTAAAAGAGAGATTAGATTTGTTCTTACAACTATATTCAGGATAAAATCAATTGGTTAGTCAATAGCATGCCCAAAAACTTCTTTTAAACATGTATCAAGAGATCTAAGATCACACAAATGGATTTTTAGTAAACTTGGTCATTTCTAAAAATTCTAACACAACCCAAAGATAGATAATAACTCTTTTTTACAACTCTCTTTCATGGTATAAAATTATAATTTGACAATCTTCCTTATTTTCTGCAAATAGTAAACATTTTCCTACTATAGCCTCCATAAAATTTCTAAATTTTCTTCACCTAGAATTTAAAAGTCTTAATAATCCTGAAATAATCCATCATATATAATTCTCAATAAATCAATCAACACAAAAAGGTTATATCATAATCCTAGCCAATATAACAAAATTAACCTAAAGCTCTTAGAATCTAATTAGTTGATCTTGAACCTCAAAAAGGAATTAAAACATTGTAATTAACCTCATATATATATATATATATCAAGTACCCTATCTAGTCTTATTACATACGTAGTGGATAATAGAGAATATGTAGCTCTAAAGATAGAATACCAACTATAAAATTTGTATCTGTTACTACTGATGAGTCTGCCTCAACATTATTTTATACAAAATCTTAAAACATATGGCCAATATTAATCATGAAATACAAAATGAATTATACACCAAATATAACTTACTGGCATAGTTGTGCTCCACCAGTTTCAGAGATCATGTACATGGACAGTCTACAGAACCACAAACCAGGCTCTGATACCACTCTGTAACACCCCCCCAACACTAAATATAGATATTGGTATAAGAATAATTTTGACAAGGTAGCACATGTGTGTGAATGTGTGTGTATATATATATATACTTTTGTTAAATGTAGCACTTTCAAAAATAGTAAAGTATTTTCTCACATATAACCTTGTATATAGAAAAATAATTGTTATATATAGTCAGCACTTTGCATAATAATAATGAATGTAAAAATTAGAATATGCCCACAACACAACCCAACAGGTTGTCATCTATGTACACTGATCCTTAGAACTTGTAGGAACCCCAACAGCTTGCCCAGTAAGTCCATGGTATCAAGTATTAACAGACTCACCTACAATGCATAAACTATATGAGCTAACGCTCAACAAGTGAAGATTATGCATGTCAAAGAATAATCCACAATATCAAGTCAGACATCTCAAAATATATGCCCACAATGCAATTCCATGCATCAAAATATTTCTACCAAAATTATTTCTTTATTGGGCCCTTGACCAATGCTACTATCCCATGTACCAGAAAAGAGCTCTGCACATCACCATAATCCAATGGCCAATAATCATAAAATCATGCAAATCCATGCACACTCACACGCATGTAAATCCATGCACGTGAACCTACAAATCCATGCATACAACCATTCAAATCTATGCATGCTTCAATGCACTAGTAGTGGTCAGTAAAATATTTTCCTTTCTCAGAATCATGCCATGCAATGTAAGATTTATCACAATGCTTGTATATGATGCATGTACGTGCCAATGCCCATGTATGTATGCTCAATGGACATGAATGATAGTAATTCATATAAATTACATATAAATGAATTACACATGTACGTGCCAATGCCCATGTATGTAAGCTCAATGGGTATTACATATAAATTACACATTTACTATGTTTATGCATTGCAGTTGCAAATGAATCTTTACTTACCTTTGATCGGTTGTGTGTTACTTCTAGGCTTTTTAAGTATTACTCCCCAACCCTAGATATGAAACAATCTATAAAAATACAAGATATCAATCACCATCCTCAATTAACAAGTTCATTATACCTAATGTAGTATAAAGTTCTTGAATCTCAATTTAACTAAACAACCTTACCACTTAAAAACTATAACCGAATACAACCTTCAACGTACCTTTGTTCCATATCTTAAATATATACTAACCTCACTTAATTGATGTATTATAACTCTTACAACATTATCCTAAATGTTAGGGATCAAATACACCACATATATGCTGGAACATGTTAATGAACCAAATGGGACAGATTCACCATTTCACATTTTCTTGCTGTCACATTAATTTGCATGATGATTTTGACACCCTTAGACATATTAATTCACTCCCCAATTTTTATCACACTTAGATAACTTCAAAAAAATGTAACCATGTAATAGAATGGCTAAAACTCATGGATATAGCTCCCAAGTTCAGCTCCCTTCACAGCATACTGAAACAGATTTTTCTTACGATGATAGTTTTGCGCACTTCATGACATTAATAGGTTTGACACCATTAGGTATATTCAATCTCTCCCAAATTTTTGCCACACTTATTTAAAATATACATAGAGACAAAAAGGTTATATTCTTACCAAAAATAATGGATTTAGTTTCCCTAATTCAGTCTTCTTCACAGCACACGAAAATAGATTTTGCTACTTTGGTAGTTTGAGTGTTTCTCCAATATCATTCTCTATTTCAATTTCTAATCGATCAAAATTCATTCCAATACTCTTAACTCATATATGGACATGTAAATGATAATAATTATAGGTTTTATTCAACATAGTATACACTTTTGAAGTCTAAAACACAAGAAAATAGTAAGGTGACAGTTTCTGCCACAAGTATTTCCTATTAAGTGTTTGTCATCAAAAACCCTTTCTTTGTATACCAAAGTCTAACTAAAAACTTCTACCACTTTTATAAGAGATATTTAAATCTTAGTAAACAATAAAATCATTTAGAATAATCTGAAAACCAAAGGCAAAACCGTAGATAAGTGTTACCTATGCAGATTTTAAGATTAAACTTGATGGTAATCACTTATCCTTTGCTTTTCTTGCTTTTATTTCAACTTGGAATTAATTTGGAGCACTTGGATACCTTAAGGTGTGTGTTTGGAAGATGAAAATGGCTGAAATGAGGGTCTGGTCATGGCTTAGGAGTGAAGGGTTTGAGGTGTTAGCTTGAGATGTTAGCTTAAGCTTAATAAGAAAGCATGAGGTGACATGTAATTGTATAATCTGATTTTCTCCCTTATCTTGTAGCCCTAATCTTGTGTGTCTCATATATTCTTATTTAGTTGCAACCTATCTTAGTCACCATCCATTCCCATAGGTAATTCCTATGTTCGTTCATTCGATCTCCAAACTAATTGACGTTCGATACTTAAATGATTGTCTAGTTTGCATTTCTAAAATCATATGCACATATGGACCTTATATTATGATACTTAAATCACATTATATCATGTCGAATATCCTAAATATGTTAATCCATGGATGTATACTTTTACAACACCTCGATCTAATTAAATCGAATCATATAAACTTACTAGTAACACCTTTAACACTTCCAAATTATAACATATAACCTATTAATATCCAATATATCAACCAATCTATTCTTTTTCTTATTTAAATGTAGAATTTCTTAATTAGGTTATAAGATCTCAATCACTAATATCATGTGATAGCATTGGAGGTCTAATAATTAAGAATGCTACATAAGATGCCTTGTAAATATTAATGCAAATTAGCATATAAGTAGCATGTAATGCGTGAATAACATTGGTCAAGTGAATAGTATGAGGATGGGTATTACACACATCATGAGGTGATATCAGTTGATTCAAGAAATCGTTGGTTGAGGCGACATTACTGTGGAGAAGGTTGCTTTAGTAAAAAATATATCATACCTACTGACCAAGCCCCTAGCACAAGAAGTGTTTGATGGACATCTTGAGAAAATGGGCCTCAAGTACAAGGGCAATTAGCTTTAGGGCAAATGGGAGAATATTAGAGTAGTGCCTAATGAACCAATTAGTGTCTGCTATTATACACTTGTCATAGACTATCTTTTTTGATTAAATATAATAAAAGGCAATCTCTATCTTAAATTTATGTTATTAGAAATAGATGAAGTCCCTATATCACATATGAATATAGGATATGGTTGTGCATAGGATGGTGATCATGGAGAATGGCTCTATGGTCGTGATATTAAACTAGTTTCAAGTCAAGTATTTTTTGAGACAAGACATTGACTGCATATGTTGCATGCTAAAAAAAGAGTGCCTCATTCCTTAGACATCAATGTTGTGACACTAGGGCTCTTATATGTGGGTGCTTGTTGAAAAATAAGTCCAATGAATAACCCCACCAGAAATGTAGGAAGTTTCCAATCATTACGATAGACATGATATAATCTTTTAAATTGAGGGACCTTTGTAATCTCATTTTTAGTATGATGCACTTTGATTTATTCTCTAATTGCATGACAATCATAAAGATGATATTTTGGTGAGTTTGTAGAATGTCCTTTTTGAACAATTTTAGAAGGTTTCTCTACAACACTTTGTAGAATGTGTAATAGGAGATACTTCCACAACTTTTGAGAGAGTAGTTATTTCTACAACTATTTATAGAAACTCGCCTTTTGAACATTTCTTAACCTTTCAAATCAAGAACCATTCTCAAATTTCAATAACTCAAATAGATTTGGAGCTTAGTGATGTTCATTGGTGTCAGGAATAGTTTTTAGTGGATTTATAAGCAATAGTAATTGTCCTAAGCAAGGCAGAAAAATGAGCATTCTTTCAATATCATATTTTATAACAAGATCTTTAGGAATAAATGTCTACCACTATTTTATTCAATTCCATCATCCCTAATGGCAATTCGGGAAATCATATTTCTTAGTAGGCTTGAGGCCTAATAAATATGTCGTATGCTCCAAATTTATGACTAATAAAATAAATTGAAAGGTAGTTAACTTTTAATGATTGTATCTCTATGCAACTCTCAAAATATTTTACCTCACTTATTCCCATATACCCCAATTTTATGAGTCCATATGGTACTAAGTGTCAAACAAAACTCATTAAACCTCCATATAGATAGAGTATCAAAACGTTCCATGACTCATGGCTAACGTAGAGATGAGTCCATCTCATGGTCATCGCCATACTTAGTAGAGATCACAACATTCCATTAAAGAGTTATTCCACGACTCATGTCCAATGACAAAGTAAGGTAGTATCGCCATGTCGTCTACTTTTGATGGTACGTATAGATTATTGGGTTCAACATAATTTTATCCATATTTGCCTGAAATAAGAATTTCAAAAATTCCTTTACATGATTTTAATTCAAGTGGGGTTAATTTATTTTAACCAAGACCTCATCAGTTTTAATCTTAATTTATTTAATATGTTTTCATTCAACTGACAACAAGCATATCATTTGAAAATAATAAATAAACCTTGTGCATGCTTCTAATACATATATAAATTGTATGATTATGGGCCAATCCTATGCGATCCATTTGAGCAAAAAATGAATCTGGGTCAATCTAAGGGTAATAAAATAAAAATAGAAACTAATTTTTGTTACGTGAATATATCCCCAACATTCATGGGCCTTCTCTTGATTCTTCATCTTGGTCCTTCTTGTTGTCCACCAAATTCAAAAAAGAAAAAGCTCACCCTATTCTACTCTCATTTCAAAAATGTAAACTATATATAAGGGAAGAATAAGAGACTCGCAGGCCCTATTTAAAAAACCTAAAGATAAATTAATCAAATCACATTGGTCCAAAAGGCTCTATGATCATCCCACACATACCAATAAATACATCATATGAATTTATTACACTTTGTAAATTTACCATCCATTTAAATTGTAGTCCCATGACTTGGGATAAAATTTCAATTTTTTAAGAAAACTATTTAAATTTATCATCCAACAGCCCTTGTGCATGGAGGCACTGCATTCAAGATTTCATTCCAGGTATCAGGTACTCCTGGTAGACACCAATGGCTACAATCAGAATTTTGATCTTTCAATTGCTGATTATTCTTTTTGCCCGAAGATCGAGTATAAATGGAAGGATGTCCATCTCTTCTAAAAGCTGACATTGTTGTTATATCCTGAAGATGCACTGAAAAAGCCATTCTTCTCAGCACTTTTTCTAAAACTAGCAATTGTTCTGGGACATGGGGCCGGCTGAAATATTCCAGGGGTTCCCTCTGATTGTAGCATTTCCAGCCATTGTCCCCACAAGAAGCACACAATATCAATGCATGTGCACAAGCCATTAATTAAAATTCCTGGAGTAGATGAATTCACCTGTTATGCCTAGGCGATACACTTCTGAAAAACACTCTAATCCTCCAGGGATCAAGATTTAAATCTATCCATTTAGCCCATGTCATCAGCCCTTTCTCATAAGCAACAGTTGGATTTATATTTCTGTGAACATTGTTTCCCTCCATAACAAAGTCCCACCTGCCATTTAGCATAATCAGTGTGATTACTTTAGTCTATAAATGCATCCAGATGAAGGAAACATCAACTTTTTTTCGTTTTACTGCAACGGGACAGTTTATAGGGCATAGAGGATGATCATTTTGCACAACTAAGATTTTTAAATTTTTCTTACGAGCTCCATTTATCAGAATGAGTCCACCAATGAGCTGAATCAAACACAAGAACATCAACTCCTCTCCAGTGTTTTGCATTCTCTTCTATCAAATCTAGGTGCAATATTCTCTTGCTTCCTGGCCCTGTTCTCAACTCCACGAGGAAAGGAGCCCAACAAAATTCAATTGACACCTCAAAATCCTAGAAATCAATAACTTGATAGTAAGCACAGCACATTGCAGCAGAATTATACTTCAAAATCCTACTTTCTTGTCAAACAGAAATAAAAGGAAAGGATAAACTGAATCAGATAACATTTCTCAAGTGAACAAATAGTAGTGACATAAACTCGAAATTTTGGTTAAATCTTGACTCACTAAAGCAAGGAAAGCCATTGTAGGGCCATTGTAGATTACTGTCTTACGATCAGTCGGAACAATTGATTGGACTAAACATACTAGAGACTCCCATTGGTTCCTCATTATGGAGTCACCTACAAGCATTACTCTTTTCCTTCTCATCCTCGGCTCAATTCGTGCGTGCATGTTCAGCTTGCACATTATGGCATCATTTAAAGAATTTAACAATTAAATAAAAATTATAGAATTATTACATCCTAATCAAAAACACAATTATCAATCAAAATTCAACAATTAAATTCACAAGCATAAATCGAATTCGATTAGAGTTATGTAAACTGTAGCTCTGGTACCACTGTTGGATTCACATGATCCTGGGGTGTGCACACAGAAAAATAAAAATTTAAAAACAAATATGCTATAAATTATAGCATCACCCAAGATTTGATATGATTTATCGATTTTGCAATTTTCAATGGTGTAATAAATAAAATAAAATAGTTTCGATTTATACCTTTCATTACACTTCGATTATCTTAGGGATTGAAGTAATCGATTGTTAGCCCTTTTCCTAAATTTTGGTTCACAAGGATCCAAACGTCTCTCGTCTAAAGAAGTCCACACGTTGAGTAGGAATACGGAATACGGAATACGGAATCCAAACTCCGCTAGCAATCTGAATTCTTTTACTAACCAAATTAATGGAGTGAATATGGTGAATATTAATCATTGTTATCAACTTGTGATAAAAGAATTAATACTTAGACAAAAAGATGGAATTTTGGTGGAATAAATGATTGAATAAGAAAACAAATATTTTTCCTTAATTTTTTATAATAGCCAAAAATTTGAGGGCTTCACTAGCCTCAAATTTTTGGCCCCTTACATATATAGTGGGACTAAAAAATTCCAAGAGCCTCACTATTGGTATTTTTAATTTTCTTTTAATTAGTTGGAAGAATTTTGGTTGATTACAAATCTCCCAAAATTTCCACCTTTATCTCTTATCTTCCAAAGATATTTAAAGTCTTCTAAGAATTTTAAATTCTTGAATTTCCATCCTTTTTCAACAACCCACGTGGGCCTTTCCTAATGGGCCTCATTGAATTAGATTTGGACTTAAAATAAATCCTACAAGTAATCATATTAGTTGTTTTAACTCAAATTCAATTAATTAATTCCACAATCAAATAATTATTTTACTCCAATTGGGCTTCCTAATCTTATTAGGTCCAATTAAATAATTTAATTATTTAATTAAATAATTAATTCAACTCATTGAATTAATTAAAATCTTAATTAATTAATTTTCATTAATTAATTGGATTCAACTCCTTCGATCAATTCCTAAGTTAGAAATGTTCCATATCAAATTATATGTGACCCTTTAAGTTCACAAATAAGCTATTAGTGGGCTTGTAACATTTACAACTTATGAATAATAATTATCCCAATTAATTAATCTAATTAATTAATCCATTTGAAATTAATTCCTTAATTTCAATAACCTCACAAGTTATGGGAAATACCTAACAAGTGTATCATGACTACCTAGACTTAGGTGAAATAATGAGTGAACCTATTTCAATTATGAGTATCATACACTTAAGATCCTTCCATCTACTAATCTCCAGATTTAGTCTAGCGCATGGATTAATAGTCAAAACCCTAATTGCTCAATAACTATGATTTCAATTAAAGTTTCAATGACTCATGATGAATCATTAGAAAATCCCATCTAACATTCATCTCGTCTTGCCTAAGGACTTCTAAGTCATGAACTAAAAAAAAATAGGAGATTCACTTATTTTACTGGATAAATGCCAGATTCATTGTTAGCCACTCATTAACCTTACAACCATGCAAATCCATACATGCTTCGGTGCATTAGTAGTGGTCAGTAAAATATTTTCCTTTCTCAGAATCATGCCATGCAATGTAAGATTTATTACAATGCTTGTATATGATGCATGTACGTGCCAATGCCCATGTATGTATGCTCAATGGATATGAATGATAGTAATTCGTGCCCTCTGCTACGCATATATGATCTATGGTATTACATATAAATTACACATTTACTATGTTTATGCATTGTAGTTGCAAATGAATCTTTACTTACCTTTGATCGGTTGTGTGATACTTCTAGATTACTTAAGTATTACTACCCAACCCTAGATGTGAAACAATCTGTAAAAATACAAGATATCTGTAACACCCCATTACTACACAACTATATATATATATATTATAATTTAACATGATAGAACCTGTGTGCATGCATGGAATATTTTTTTTTGTAACACTTTATGAAAAGATAAATCACTTCTTACATGCACAACCCTATTTAAAATACTTTCTAACACATGTCATGTATAGAGCAGGAACGGTATTTATATAAAAGCACAACACTCACAACAACCTAATATTTACATACTTATTTACAGTAAAGTTTTAAAAGCGAAATATAATACCAGTCTAAAAATATAATACAACAGACTCAAAATATAACAAACCAACAAAATAGTCTAACAGGTCGTCATCTATGTACACACTCTCTCAGACATCTGCAGGAGCTCCAACCGCCACCCAACCAATAAAAGATGCTTCAGGTATCGTCATATTCACCTATAATGCATAAACTATACGAGCTAATGCTCACCAAGTAATGATTATACATGTCAAAGAATAATCCACAATATCAAGTCATGCATCTCAACATGCTATGCCCACAATGTAATTTTATGCATCAAAATATTTCTCTCAAAATTATTTCTTTCTTGGACCCCTAGCCAACGCTACTATCCAATACACCGAAAAAAAGCTCTATATACCGCCATAATCTAATGGCTAATAATCATATAAGTATGCAAATCTATGCATACTCATACACATGCAAATCCATGTACGCGAACCTGTAAATCCATGCATAAAACCATGCAAATCCATGCATACTTCGGTGCACTAGTAGTGGTCAGCAAAATATTTTTTTTTCTCACAATCATGCCATGCAATGCAAGATTTATTACAATGCGCGTATATGATGCATGCACGTGCCAATGATAATGCCCATGTATGTATACTCAATTGATAGCCCTCTACAATGCACATATGATTTATGATATTACATATAATTCACACATCTACTATGTCTATGCATTGTAATTGCAAATAAATCTTTACTTACCTTTCACTTGGTTGGTAGCTTAGTCTAGATTTGTTTATTGTTCTCTTCCAATCTTAGATGTAAAATAGCCTGTAATATTACCAACATCAAGCACCATTCCCAATTTGACAAGTTGAAAGCATAAAATATTATACTAACACCTTAAACTCCAAGCTATCTAAGTTTTACAAACTAGAACCCAATCTAGTCCCTCCAATACCTTAATTTCTCATTTTAGATACATGTAAACATCATATAATTAAAGTATTATAACTCTAATATCATGTATCTAATTGTTAACACTCAATAGCAGCATGTCTAGGTTGAAATATGCTAAGTTATCAAATGGGACAGATTCACATTTTCATATTTACTTGCTGTCCAATTTAGTTGCATGATAATTTTGACATCCCTAAACATATCCAATCACTCCCAAATTTTTACCACACTTAGATAACATGTATATAAATGTAACCATGTCATATAATTGCTAAAACTCACGGATATAGCTTCCCAAGTTCAGCTCCTTTCACAGCATAGTGAAACAGATTTTGCCTATCGTGACAGTTTTACGCACTTCATGACATTAATGGTTTTGGCACCCTTACGTATATTCAATCTCTCCCAAATTTTTACCACACTTATATAACATATACACAGAGACAAATAGGTTATATTCTTGCCAAAAATAATGGATTTAGCTCCCCTAATTCAGTCTCCTTCACAGCAAACCAAAACAGATTTTGCTACTTTGGCAGTTTGAGTGTTTCTCCAATATCATTCTCTATTTCAATTTCTAAGATCAAAATTCATTCCAATAATATTAACTCATTTATAAACATGTATATGATGATAATTACAGGTTTTATTCAACATACCATACACTTTTGAAGCCTAAAACACAAGAATACAGTTTCTAGCGCAAGTGTTTTCTATCAAATATTTCCAACTACAAACCCTTTCTTTATGCATGAAAGCCAATCTAATAACATCATAACACATTTATAAATAATATTCAAAGCTTAATAAGCCAATAAAACTCAAAATAAATTTGAAATTCATGCCAAACCCGTAGGTCAAGCTCACCTTGCACAATTTTCTACTTGAACTTGGTTATTTCTCCTTCCCTTTACTTGTTTTGCCTCCTTTTTCGGTTGGAATTACTTAGGACCTATTTAGAGATATTTTCCATGTATTTAGAAGCTGAAATGGTTCAGAATAAGGTTCAAGTCATGGTTGTTAGCTTAAGAGTGAAGAATAGGTTGAGGTGCTAGTTTGATAAGTCTAAACATGAGGTGGCATAAGTTTGAGGTGGCATGTAATGGTGTAATCTGATTTTCTCCCTTATCTTGTAGCCCTAATCTTGTGTGTCTTACATGTTCCTATTTGGTTGCAACCTATCTTCATCACCATTCATTTGCATAGCTAATTCCTATATCCGTTCATTAGGTTCTTCACCCAAAAATTATCGGTTCTTGCCCGATTAATAAGTTTGTGCACCGATAGTGTTACAAACCTATGAACCTAGTTATATAATATTTAAATTATAATATTGTATGTATAGTTGTTCCAAGTGTATGATTTAAATATACATATAATATTAAAATTCATGATCGAACCGACTTACTTTCTATAAATTTTTCGGTGACACCTTTTGAACTCCTAAGGTTACCACGTGTAACCTAGCACTATTCACTATATTGATACCTCAATTTCTTCTTATCTCAATATAAAATCAACCACTTAGGTTAGGGGATTCGATAATCAATACCATGCGAGAGATTCAAAATTAAGTTTTCAATGATTAAAAATGCCGTATAAAATAAAATAAATTATATAACGTCATATCAATGCAAATAGCACGCAATTAACATGTAATGCATGAATCATATTTGGCCATGTGAGTAGTAAGTGGCTCGGGTATCACAATATCAATCACCATCCTCAATTAACAAGTTCATTATACCTAATGTAGTATAAAAATCTTGAATCTCAATTTAACTAAACAACCTTACCACTTAGAAACTATAACCGAATACAACCTTCTACGTACCTTTGTTCCACATCTTAAATGTATACTAACCTCACTTAATTGATGTATTATAACTCTTACAATATTTTTCTAAATGTTAGGGATCAAATGCACCACATATATGCTGGAACATGTTAATGAACCAAATGGGATAGATTCACCACTTCACATTTTCTTCCTGCCACATTAATTTGCATGATGATTTTGACATCCTTAGACATATTCATTCACTCCCCAATTTTTATCACACTTAGATAACTTCAAAAAAAATGTAACCATGTCATAGAATGGCTAAAACTCATGGATATAGCTTTTCAAGTTCAGCTCCTTCACAGCATACTGAAACAGATTTTTCCTACGGTGATAGTTTTGCGCACTTCATGACATTAATAGTTTTGGTACCCTTAGGTATATTCAATCTCTCCCAAAATTTTACCACACTTATATAAAATATACACAGAGACAACCAAGTTATATTCTTACCAAAACTAATGGATTTAGCTCCCCTAATTTAGTCTCCTTCACAGCACACCAAAATAGATTTTGCTACTTTGGCAGTTTGAGTATTTCTCCAATATCATTCGCTATTTCAATTTCTAATCGTTCAAAATTCATTCCAATACTCTTAAATCATATATGAACATAAATGGTAATAATTATAGGTTTTATTCAACATACCATACACTTTTGAAGCCTAAAACACAAGAAAATAGTAAGGTGATAGTTTCTGCCACAAGTATTTCCTATTAAGTGTTTGTTATCAAAAACCTTCTCTTTGTGCACCAAAGTCTAACAAAAAACTTCTAGCACTTTTATAAGAGATATTGAAAGCTTAGTAAACAATAATACCATTCAGAATAATCTGAAAACCAAAGGCAAAATCGTAGATAAGTGTTACCTATGCAGATTTTGAGGTTAAACTTGATGGTAATCACTTCTCCTTTGCTTTTCTTGCTTTTATTTCAACTTGGAATCAATTTGGAGCACTTGGATACCTTAAGGTGTGTGTTTGGAAGATGAAAATGGCTAAAATGAGGGTCTGGTTGTGGCTTAAGGGTGAAGGGTTTGAGGTGTTAGCTTGAGATGTTAGCTTAACCTTAATAAGAAAGCATGAGGTGGCATGTAATGGTATAATCTAATTCTCTCTCTTATCTTGCAACCCTAATCTTGTGTGTCTCATATACTCTTATTTGGTTGTAATCTATCTTAATCACCATTCATACCCATACGTAATTCCTATGTTCATTCATTCAATTTCCAAACTGATTGACATCCAATACTTAAATGATTATCTAGTTTACATTTCTAAAATCATATGCACATATGGACCTTGTATTATGATACTTAAATCACATTACATCATGTCTAATATCCCAAGTATGTTAATCCATGGATGTATATTTTTACAACACCTCGATCTAATTAAATCGAATCATATAAACTTAGTAGTAATACCTTTAACACTTCCAAAATTATAACATATAATCTATGAATATCCAATATATCGACTAATCTATTTATTTTCTTATTTAAATATAGAATTTCTTAATTAGGTTATAAGATCTCAACCATTAATATTATGTGATAGCATTGGAGGTCTAACGATTAATAATGCTACATAAGATGCCATGTAAATATTAATACAAATTAGCATATAAGTAGCATGTAATGCATAAATAATATTGGTCAACTGAGTAGTGTGAGGATTGGGTATTACATTCTCCCCTTCTTATTAAAATTTCTTTCCTGAAATTTTACTTACCAAAAAAAAATAAAACTCTAGATATTTAATTATCATTTTATGCTTCCTTTTCCAAATAGTTTCTTCTGTTGATTAACTTCTACTCAGTACTTTAACTAATGAGATATTCTCATTTTGAAGTTACTTTATATCCCTTACTAGAATCTCTATAGGTCTTTATTCATATCTCCGACCTTAATTTAGTTGTATTAGTCTCTTTTCAATAGATGATATAAATTCATGATATACTTTCTTAAAATAAACACATAAAATATTGTGAACTCGAGACATCGATACAAAGAGGTTGAGTTTACATGTAATATCCCCAATTCTCTCAGTAATTTAAAATAAACCAATGTACCTAGGATTAAGTTTGTATGTAACATTATAATTTTTTTTTCTACCCAAGCTGCATAGTCCTTTTCATTGGAGACACCTTCAAAAATTTGATCCCCTATCATAAATTGCAAAGATATTCATCTTTAATCTGCATAACTCTATGGTTCACCTCTAACTAGTTTTCATACATGGGCAATTTGTTCTACCACTTCTATCATTTCCCAAACCATATTTAGCCTAAAATAACACCAAATTCATTTCAATAAAAGAATTACCTATATTTTCTATCATATAATGTCTCATAGAGAACTATCCCAAGTAGTTTTATCACTATTGTGATAAGAAATTCCTCCCAAGAAATAATTTTTTCAATTGACATCAGTAATCTAATGTACAATCTCTAAACTTATCTTACAAAGCCTAATTTGTTTGTCTTGGTTGCCCATTGATGCATAGAATATCTAACGTACCCCTTTTGTGATTGTCAGATAATAAAAAGATATATTAAAATGGAGCACGATATGCACAAGACTACCATGGTGCCTCAAGTCTAAGGATTGATCCTATTGTATCATAATATGAAAATTCTTATTTCGACAAACAACATTTCCAATTAAAAATTTTCAATGACCTTGTTCAATGTACTTATTTTCTAACAAGCACCCGCATACATGCACTAGCATCACTATGTCAATGTTCATGGAGCGAGATATGCTCTTTATGCAAGCATGCATCGTATGCGTGAGTCTATTTGACTATTTGATGTCCCATCTCAAAAAGCTCTTGACTCAAAATTAATTTAAGACCAAAGCCACATAGGCATAATCCATGACACCATCATATGCGTAGAAGAGTTTCAGGTAAGAGGCGACCGTAGATTCTACCACTGAGGCTGAATGCATTGCTACATATGATGCAGCAAAGGAAACTATTTAGAAAAGGAACTTCATCCAAGAGTTGGGTGTGGTTCCATCCATTGTTGATCTGTATTGATATACTATGATAACAATGGAGCTATTGCGTAAGAAAAAGAACCAAGATCTCATCAAAGATCTAAGAACATCATGAGGTGATACCATCTGATTAGAGAGATCATTAGTAGAGGCGATATTATAGTGGATAGAGTCACTTCGGTAGAAAATATAGCAGATCCACTAACTAAGCCCCCAGCACATAAGGTATTCAACAGACATCTTGAAAAGATGGGCATGAAGTACATGGGCAATTGGCATTAGGAAAAGTGGGATATTGTTGGAGTAGTGCCAGGCGCGCCAATTAGATTGGGTATCTTTTTTATACTTTTGTATTTGTAAAAATAATCTTTTTTGAATCATATTAATAAAATAGGTAAAGTCCCTAGACTAAACTTTAATTGCATGTAGTAATTAGATAAAGTCCCTAGACTAAACTTAGCTATAGGGCACAATCATGCATATGATGGTGATCATGGAATATGCCTCTATGACTTTAGTCTTAAATTAGTTCTGAGTTGAGGGCTTTTTAAGATGGGACATCAAATAGCCCAATAGACATGTGCATAAGATGCATACTCACATGAGGAGGTTACCTTGCTCCATTGATATTAGCGTAGTGATGCTAGTGCATATATGCGGGTGATTGTTAGAAAATAAGTACACTGAATAGGCTCACTAGAAATTCTTAATTGGAAATATTATTTGTCGAAATAAGAATTTTCATGTTACGATACTACATGATTAGTTCTTAGACTTGAGGTACCATTGTAGCCTTGTGCATATCGTGTTCTAATTTGATGTATCGTCCGATTGCTTGATAATCACAAAGAGGGTATGTTGGATGTTGCATTGATATGTATGGAGGGTAATGTGTGGCCAACAAAGGATCCATCACTTATCTGGTAGAACAAGTGAATGTCCTAAGCTTTCATAATTCATGACTTTGAAGTCCTTGGCCAAGGCGGGATGAATGTTAGACGGGGGTTTCTAATGATTCATCCTGAGTCATTGAAACTTAAAATGGAATCATAATTTTTGAGCAACTAAGGTTTCAACTATTAATCCATGCCCTAGACTCACTCGGGAGATTAGTTGAGGGAAGGACCTTACGTGTATAGTACTCGTAATTGAAATAGGTTCACTAGCTATTTTACCTAAGTCTAGGTAGTCATGATACACTTGATAGGTGTTTTCCATGACTTGTGAGGTTCTTGAAATTAAGGCGTTAACTTCAAGCATATTAATTAATCAGAATAATTATTATTCATAAGTTGCAAACGTTGCAAGCCTACTGCTAGCTTAGTTGTGAACCTAAAGGGTCACATACAATTTGAAATGGAACATTTCTAACTTTGGAATTAATCCAAGGAGTTGGATCCAACTAATTAATGCTGATTAATTAATTAAGGTTTAATTAAATAATTTGAATTTATTATTTAATTAAATATTTTGATTTTTTAATTTGACTTAATAAGATTAGGAAGCCGAATTGAAGTGAAATAATTATTTGATTGGATCAAATTAATTATGTAGACCATAAAATTAATTGTTAAATTAATTTACTCAATCAAATAATTGGATTATTTAATTGGGCCTAATTCGATTAGGTGGACTAGATGGAATTAATTAATTGAGTTTGGGCTAAAATAATTGATTAGATTAGTTGTAAGATTTATTTTAAGTCCAAGTCTAATTCAATGAGGCCCATTAGGAGAGGCTCATGTGGGTTGTTGAAAAAAGAATGAAAACTCAAGAATTTAAAATTCTTGGAAGACTCTAAATATCTTTAGAAGATAAGAGAAAAATATGGGAATTTCGAGAGATTTCGAATGAACAAAAATTCTTCCAACTAATTAAAATGATACCAAAAATACCAAGAGTGGAACTCTTAGAATTTTTTAGTCCCACAATATAAGAAAAGGGGCTGAAAATTTGAGGCTAGTGAAGCCCTCAATTTTTCGACCATTATAAAATATTGAGAAAAAATTATTTTCTTCTTCATCCTTTATCCACCAAATTTCCATATTTTTGTCTAAGTATTAATTGTTTTCTCACAAGTTGATAACAAGAATTAATATTCACCATGTTCACTCCATTAATTTGGTTAGTAAAAGAATCTTGATTGCTAGCGGAGTTTAGATTTTGTGTTCCTACTCAACGTGTGAACTTCTTTAGAGGGGAGACGTTTGGATCCCTATGAACTAAAATTTAGAAAGGGGCTAGCAATCAATTGCTTCAATCCCTTCGACAACTGGAGTGCATTGAAAGGTATAAATCAAAATTATTTTATTTTATTTATTACATCGTTGGAAATTCCCAAATTAATAAATCGCATCGGACTTAGAGTGATGCTATAATTGTTATAGCTTGCTTGTTTTTAAATTTTTATTTTCTGTTGCGCACACTTCGGGATCATGTGAACCCAACATAAAGGAATCCATTAGGTAATATTTCAATAACCCCTCAGAATAAAAAGGCGTTCGTTTTGAGGAATACCAGTTTCTTAGAGAAGGAGTAACTAGTAGAAAAAAAGGTAAGGTCACGGAGCTTGAAGAAATTCAAGAGCCATAAACACTTCCAAGAGGAGCAATAGTGACTGTGCCTTTAATTTCTAACAATTCAAGTAGACAACCTCTAAGGAGATCTGGAAGGATCTTATGGTAGCCTAATAGGTTTGGCCTTTTATTAGAGAACGACATGGAGGATGTTGTTTTGGGGAACTATGATGATGCGATGTCTGACATTGATTTAGAAAAATAGAAAGAAGCCATGCAATCCAAAATATACTCCATGTACTCTAACAAGGTTTGGACTTTGGTAGACCTACTAGAGGGAATTGTTCCTATAGACTAGAAATGGGTCTACAAACAGAAGATTTGAGTAGATGGGAAAGTTGTCACCTATAAGGCTAGATTGGTGGCGAAGGTTATACTTTGAAGCAAGGAATTGATTATGAGAAAACCTTCTCACCATTTGCGATGCTTAATTCCATTTGCATACTACTAGCCATATCTATTATGACTCCAAGATATGGGAAATAGATGTGAAGATGACTTTACTTAATGGAAACAATGAGGAAGAGATCTACATGAAGCAACCAGAGGGTTTTATATCTAAAGGGAGTGAGCAAAAGGTTTGCAAACTCCAAAGATCTATTTATAGATTCAAACAAGTATCCCGAAGTTAGAACATCTAATTCAATAAAGTAATTAAATTGTTTGGTTTCCTTAAGATTATTGATGAGCTACGTGTGTACAAAAAGGATAGTGGGAGAACAGTGACATTTTTTATTTTATACAATGATGATATTCTACTCATTGGGAATGATGTAGGAATGTTGTAGTCAATAAAGGCTAGGCTGTCCACACAAATCTCCATGAAATATTTGGGAGAAGCATCCTTTGCACTGGGGATCAAGATCTATAGAGATACATCTAGAAGGTTGCTAGGACTATCCTAATCAATGTACATAATCAAAGTGATAAACATGTTTAGCATGGAGTAATCTAAGAGAGGATACCTGCCGATGAGTCATGGAATTTATCTTTCAAATTCTATGTACCTAAAGTCTCTAGAGGAAAGTGAAAAGATGGCTCACGTACCTTATGCATCCATTATTGGAAGCATTATGTATAAAATGCTATATACAATGTCTGATGTCACTTATGCTCTGAGTGTCATAAGTGGATATCACCCAATCCAAGCGAGTAGCACTACATCTCTGTCGAGAATATCCTGAAGTATTTATAAAGAACTAATAATTTGTTCTTGGTTACGAAATTAGAGACCTAAAACTTGAATATTATACTAATTCTTGTTTTTAGTCCGATATGGATGATTACAAGTTAATGTCTGGGTTTGTATTTACTTGAACGGTGGTGTAGTCAGCTGGAAGAGTTCCAAACAAGAGACGACTACAGATTCTCCCATTATGGTTGAATATATTGCGGCATGTGATGTTGTAAAAAAAGCTATTTAGATGCAAAACTTCAACCAAAAGTTGGGGTAGTTTTGATGATTATTGATTCATTACCTGCATATTGTGATAACAATAGGGCTATAGCGTAACCAAAGAAGCCAAGGTCTCATCATAGATCCAAGCACATCATGAGGCGATATCATTTGATTCAATAAATTATTAGTTGAGGCGACATTATAGTGGAGAAGGTTGCCTCAGTAAAAAATATAACATAACCACTGACCAAACCCCTAGCACAACAAGTGTTTGATGAATATTTTGAGAAGATGTGCCTCAAGTATAAGGGCAATTAGATCTAAGGCAAATGGGGGAATGTTAGAGTAGTGCATATCGAACTAATTAGTGGTCATAATTATACTCCTATCATAGACTATGTTTTTTGATTAAACATAATAAAAAGGCAATCTCTATCTTAAATTTATATTATTAGAATTAGATGAAGTCCCTATATCACATATGACTACGGGGCATGGTTGGGCATATGATGGTAATCGTAGAGCTGGCTCTATTGTCGTGATTTTAAACTGGCTCTATTGTCGTGATTTTAAACTGGCTCTAACTTGAGGGCTTTTTGAGACGGAACATTGACTAGCCCATTTATGACTTGCGCATATGATGCATGCTCAAAAGGAGGGTGCCTCATTCCATAGACATTAATGTTGTGACACTAGTGCTTATATATAGGTGCTTGTTGAAAAACAAGTTCAATGAACAACCCTATCAAAAATATGGGAAGTTTCCAATCATTACGATAGACATGATATAGTCTTTTGACTTGAGGCACCATCATAATCTCATTCTTAATATGATGTACTTCGATTTATTCTCTAAATGCATGACAATCATAAAGGTGATATTTTGGGTGCATCATCTTTGTTTATGAAGATTAATGAGTGGCCAACAAAGGATAAGACACCTATAAAGATGAATAGGCGAATCTCCTATGATTTCACTGTACTTGATTTTGAAATCCACGGCCATGATTGGGATGAGTAAATAGGAAATAGGTTTCTTAATTAGCATCCACTAATCAAGATACTAGGAATGTTTTAATAGAATTGAGCTAGTAGGGTTTCGATATATAGTTTGCACCCTAGGCTCAATCGGGAGATTAGTTGATGTAAGGACCGGAGTTGCATGATATTCATAATTGGAAGGGTTCGCCACCTTCACTTATGTCTAGGTCTTCATGGTGTATTGCTTGTTGTTAACCATAATTTGTGAGGTTCTTGGAGTTAAAGAGTTATTTCCAAGATAATTAATTAATTTGATTAATTAATAGAGAATAATTAAATTAATTATTCAACTAACTTACAAGAATTGTGAGCCCACTACTAGCAAATGGATGAACCTAAGGGTTCACACACTAACTCGGAGAAGCTCTTTTATTATCTAAGTAGATAATCGAAGATTTATTGAATAGGGTTTAATTAATTCAAGTATTTTTTTAATTTAGTTGATAATTAGATTTATAATTAACCTAATTGGATTGGGTGGCCCATCACCAAACAAGTAATTAATTGTTTGGAACAATTAATTATTATGGGCCTTTATAATTCATTGGTTGAATTAATTTAATTGATTGGATCAACTAAATTGGTCCAATTATTATGGACCAAGTCCAATTGGGTCTGGGCTTGAAGGAAGGCCATAAGGAATTTAATTGAGAATTAAGTTCCAAGATATGATTAGGAGACTAAGTCTTAAATTGAGAATTAAAGACCAATCTAAATTGAATTTAGAAGGGTTGAAAGACTTACCAATTGGAATCCAATTGGGACTTAGATTGTTGCCGTGTGATTGACTTTTGGGGAGCTATAAATGTTCTCCATGCTGTCTGAAATTTCCATTTTTTCGTAGCCAATTTTCAACCTCTCTCTCCCTCTCCAAAACATAGAAAATAGTTTTCTAGTTCTTATAATTTTTGATCGATTCTTCTTTCAATACTTGAATTAACGATTAATCAAAAACACCAAATTAATAAATAGCAATTTACATTCGTTCCAAATTCTACAAACACAATCTTAAATAGAAATTATTGGGTTGAAGACTACTAGCATAGTCTAAATTGTGAGTAGGCATCCAAGGTATGGATACACTTATAGGATTAACGCTTGGGATCTTGGCAAATTCAACTAGCCGTGGGTTTGGAGATTGACAAAGTCTTGAAATAGTTTTAGGGTATTCTTCATTAATTCAATTAGGTATAAATTGTTTATCCCTCAAATTTATTTAGGTTATCAATCATATTTCACTTATACATAACCAATCAAATAGCAACGAACCCCGAACACCCATATATGTATTTAATTCTTGTTGGTTAAAGTTTAAATTCTATTGCGCTAGGGATCCTGTGGTATTGCGAACCTAACACACCTATTTAGTTAAATAGGTGAATCTCTTATGCTTGCCAGGTCCTTAACTCCAAAGTCCTTAGCCAAGGCCGAATGAATATTAGACGAAGGTCTTCTAATATTCATCAAGGAGTTATCATCAGAAGATTAGTAGATGAAATGACCATACTTGTATGGTATTCATAATAGAAATAGGTTCGCTATTTTCTCACATGTATCTAGGTAGTCATCATCCATCTCTAGATGTTTATCCTAGCTAGTGGGTTCTTGGAATTAACGGTTTAAATTGAAGATGATTAATAAATTAGATTAAATAATCAAAATAATTTAATTATTTAATTATGTTGCAAGAGTTGCGAGTCCACTGCTAGTTTGTTGGTGAATCTAGAGGTCACACACTAAGTTATGTAAGTCCACTTCTATCTAGAATAATAATAAAAAGGATTTGATTAAATAAATTAACTATAAATTCAATATTGATTTGAATGAATGCTTATTTTTTTACCTCATATTTGTTTTATTAGATAATGATTATCGCAAAAATCAATGACAAAAATTCATTTAAAATATTCTAGACAAAAACAAACTCACTGGCCTAAATTATATGCATTATTTTTTGGCCTAAATTATATGTATTATTTTTGTGTTTGAGAATGGTTTTTAAATTTAGAAAGATAGTAAATATTCTAGAGGAAGTTCTAAAAGACTTGTCGAAATGGCTCAAAACAAAGGTTGTGGAAGCACCTTCTACTAGTGTTGTAGACGCACATTCTACAAGTGTTGTAGAAAAAGCTTGCAATTGTTGTGACCTCTTATAAAAGTTATGGGAGACTCTAACCATAAGAAGACTACTTTGTTTGTTAGTTTTTCCTACTGAAGGATAAAAGTTCTAAGAAAGGGAATGAGAGGAGTTCTCAAAAAAATAAAAGGAAAAATAGCCATGGCTAGAGAGATTAAGCCGTTTAAGAAAGGTATGTGCTAGCAATGGGGCAAGTCAGGGCATTTGAAGAGGAAGTGCAAGGATTGCCTTTCTTAATTGAATTTTAAAAGTTGTAATTCAAGTTTTTGATTTGTTAGGGAATTATGTGATACCCAAACCTCTCACTATTCACCTAGCCAAATATGATTCATGCATTATGTGCTAATTTTATATGCTACTTCCATTTATATTGACATTGCATATTTTATTTTTTTTATACGACATTCTTGAATATTAAACTTAATTCTGAAACTCTCACATGGTATTAGTTATTGAATTTTCTAACCTAAGTGGTTGATTTTGTATTTAGATACGAAAAAATTTAGGTATCAATATAGTAAATAGTGCTAGGTTACACGTAGTAACCTTAGGAGTTCGAAAGGTGTCACCGAAAAGTTTATAAAAAAGTGAGTCAGTTCGATCATGAATTTTAATATTATATTTATATTTAAATTATACACTTGAGATAACTAGACATACAATACTATAATTTAAATATTATATAACTAGGTTCATAGGTTTATAACACTATCAGTGCACAAACTGATGATTTTTTGGGTGAAGAACCTAATGAACGGACATAGGAATTAGCTACAAGAATAAATGGTGACTAAGATAGGTTGAAACCAAATAAGAATATGTGAGACACACAAGATTAGGGCTACAAGATAAGGGAGAAAATCAGATTATACCATTACATGCCACCTCAAGCTTATGCTACCTCATGGTTAGACTTATCAAGCTAGAACCTCAACCTATTCTTCAATATTAACCTCTTTTTTTGGTTGGAATCACTTAGGGCCTATTTAGAGAGCTTTTTCTATGTATTTAGAAACTGAAATATTTTAGAAGAAGGTTCAAGTCGTGGCTAGAAGAATATTTGCTAGCCACATTGCCATAATACTTGTGAAGATCACCACTATCATGAGAGTCCGACAACCCAAATTTAACACCTTCACTATTAAGCTCATTACTTCAAGCCCACCACCCTCTTTGGCAACATAATTGAAAATCTCAAAGATTCACCTTGAATTCAATCTTAAGATCTTTTACTAGATTCATAAATTATCGACTTGTTTAATCAGGACAAGTATGACTCTGGAATTAATTTATTCTTTTACCTGTTTCTTCGTTCATATGGTCTGGTGATGAAATAGATGATTATTTTATTTCACCTGAAGAAGGAGAAATAATCAAGTTCAAGTAGAAAACTGTATAAGGTGAGCTTAACCTACAAGTTTGGCATGACTTTTAGATTTATTTTGAGGTTTATTGACTTATTAAGTTTTGAATATTATTTATAAATATGTTATTATGTTATTAGATAGGTGTTAGTGCACAAAGAAGGTTTTTTTTTGTTGCAAATACTTGATAGAAAACACTTGTGTTATAAACTGTCACCTTATTGTATTTTTATGTTTTAGGCTTCAAAAGTGTATGGTATGTTGAATAAAACTGTTCTGGTGTGCTGTGAAGGGGACTGAATTAGAGGACATAGAATCATGTGTTTTGGAAACTTTATGGTACGGTTATATTGTTCTACATGTTATCTCAGTGTGGTAAAATTTTTAGAGTGAATAAATATTCCTAAGGATGTCAAAATGTCTATGAAACCTAATGTGGCAGCAAGGAAATTAGAGGGTGAAAATATGTCCAGTTTGATAACTTAGTATGTTTCAGCCTAAACATGTTGCTATTGAGTTCTAACAATTAGGTACATGTTATTAGAGTGATGATACTTCAATTACATGATGTTTACATATATTTAAAATGAGAAATTTAGGTATTTGAAGGACTATATTGGGTTCTAGTTTGTGAAAACTTGATTGTTACCTAGATAACTTGGTGTTTAAGGTCTTAATATGAGATTTTGTGCTTTCAACTTGCCAAATTAGGAATAATGCTTGATGTTGGGTAATATTACAGATTATTTTACATATAAGGTTGGAGAAAAATACTAAACAAATCTATACTAAGCCACCAACCAAGTGAAAGGTGAGTAAAGATTCATTTGCAACTAAAATGCATAGGCATAGTAAATGTGTGATTTATATGTAATATCATAGATCATATGTGTATAGCAGAGGACACACATTATTGTTATTCATGTATATTGAGCATACATACATGGGCATTGGCAAGTGCATGCATCATATACGAGCATTGTGATAAATCTTGCATTGCACGACATGATTCTGAGTAAGGAAAGTATTTTGCTAATGACTATTAGTGCACCGAAGCATGCATGGATTTGCATGGTTATATGTATGGATTTGCAGGTTCGTGTGCGTGGATTTGCATGTGTGTGAGTATGCATGGATTTGTATGCTTATATTATTATTTGCCATTGGATTATGGTAGTGTACAGAGCTCTTTTTCGGTGTATAGGATAGTAGCATTGGTCAGGGGCCCAAAAATAAATAGTTTTGAGAGAAATGTTTTGATGCATCAAATTGCATTGTGAGCATAGCATTTTGAGATGCATGACTTGATATTGTGAATTATCCTTTGACATGTATAATCTTTACTTGTTGAGTGTTAGCTTATATAGTTTATGCATTGTAGGTGAGCACAACGATGCTTGAAGCATCTTTTACTAGTTGGGCAGCTGTTGGAGCTCCTGCAGGTGACTGAGGGATATGTATATGGATCACGACCTGTTGGGCTATGTTGTTAGCTTATTATATTTTAAGTTTGTTGTATTATATTTTGAGACTTATACTATATTTCTCTTTTAAAATTTTATTGTAAAAAAAAAGTATGTAAATATTGTGGTCGTTGTGGGTGTTGTGCTTTTATATAAATATTGATCCTGCTATATACATCACATATGTGACAAAGTATTTTAAACAGGGTTGTGCATGTAAAAAGTGATACATCTTTTCTTAAAGTGGTAAACACATAAAAATAAAAAATAATATTCCACGCATGCACACGATTTCTATCATGTCAAATTATATTTTATTTATAATTGTTGAGTAGTAGGTTAGATACTGGATATTGATCCCATCTCTGCAAGGAGTTGCAGAGGATGAAAAGAAGCAATTGTCTAAGTTGAAATAAGACCCATAGGCTTGAGAATAGAGCAAGAGTTGCTTTCTTAGCTATAGGGATGGTCCACTTAGCTCTGGATGATGGAATAAGGATAGAATTAATCATTTTTCTTTAATACTAAATATTGTTATGAATAACATCTTTGTTGGACAAATAGGGTTTTGATTGAAGAATCAAAAGATAGAAATCTTCCGTTGTTCATTGATTTGTATTGGCATATTGATAACTGATGTATATACTAATCAACCCCAAAATCCCATGCTTCATATTTAGCAAAGTAACAAATAAAAATTAGATAATCAAAATGACATATATTTATGGTATGCAAGATTAGTACATATTTCCAAATAAATGATTCACAAGAGGGCAATCGCGAAATTGCTTGACCTCATAGACTTGTAAGGTATGCCAACTTGTGAATCTTGTTTAGAGGAAAAACTGACAAAATCTCCATTTGTTGGACAAGTGGAATGAGTTTCTAATCCATTGTTTTTGATCCATATAGATGTATGTGGACCACCACATGTTAGTGCAAAAGGGAATTATTCTTATTTCATTACGTTTACTGACAATTTGTTAAGGTGTAGGTACGTGTATCTAATGGGATACAAGTAGAAGCTTTTGAAAAGTTCAAAGAGTTTGGACGTGAGAGAATCAATCAGTATAAGTATTAAGGTCCTTTGATACTATCGAGATAGTGAATACTTAGGTGGTAAATTTAATAGAATTCTCTCACAGTAGATACTGCCTCATATGCCTTAATTGAACAGGGTAGCTGAGCTAGGAATCAAACCTTTATTGCACATAATTCAATCCATATAGAATTTTAATGGACTTCGTACTTTATTCCAAGTATACTCCGTAGAGTCGACGCATTCTTACTCAATAGAGTGCTATCAAAGTTGTTGCCAAAAACTCCTTATGAGATGTGGTGTGGCAAAAGGACCTTATGTAAATACCTTTATGTATGTGGTTTCTTGCTTTTGAGAAGCAGAAAGTGGAAGATAGTTGGATGCGAGATCTATCTCATGTAAGTTTTTAGAGTATCCAAAGGAATCCATTAGATACTTTTCTATGAAACTATAGAACCAAAAGTGTTTATTTTAAAGAAAGTCACCTTCTTGGAGAAGGAGTTTCTCTTATGGAAATGGAAAGGTGGTACAACTAGAATAAATTCAAGAACCATAAATTATCCCATAAGAAGCAATGTCACAACCCATCGCACAAACTTCTAGTATACAATTTCAAAGGAGATCCAAAAGGATCTGAAGGCCATTTGTAAGTTATGGCCTCTTACTTGAAAGCAATAAGGAGAACCTCCCTTAGATGTTGATCCAAGGATTTATGATGAGGTAATATCTGACATATATTTAAAAATATGACAAGATGCCACACAATCCCAGCTGGATGTTGTGTACTCTAATAGAAAAATATACTTTGGTTGACCCACCGAAGGGTATTATACCCATTGATTGCAAGTGGATCTATGAGTGAAAGCTTGGAGTAGATGGGGAGATAGTAATTGTAAGGTACTATTGATGGCGAAAGGTTACACTCAAAGGTACTATTGATGACCGTTTTCTTAATGAAAATATTGAGAAAAAGATTAACATAAAGCAACTATAGGGATTCATATATAAAGGGAGCGGACAAAAGGTTTACAAGCTTTAGTGGTCTATTAGTAGATTCAAACAATGTATATAGAGATGAACTAAAAAAATGCTCTAATTATCCCAATCCATGTATGAAGATAAAATGCTATAGAGGTAAGCATAAAATGATCAAATAGGGCATTTTTTCCAATGAGCTAGATTCTTTTTTCAAGTCAATGTCCCTAAACACTCTGGAGAAAAGAGAAAGAATGCATCCATGATTGGAAGCATAATGTAGGCAATGGTAACACTCTAGAGGAATGAGAAAGAATGCATCTGCGATTAGAAGCATGTAGGCAATGAAATGTATGAGGCCTCATGTTGTTTTTTATTTGATTGTCATTAGTAGTCTAATCAGGGTGAAGAGTACTAAAAGGTCATGATATCGATCTTAGAGTACTTACAACGGACTAAGGATGTCTTGGATAGTTACAACTATAATACTTTATTGATTTTAGTTTTTAGTCCGCTGTAGACAACTCTAAATTAGTATCTAGGTTTATATTCAACATGAGTGGTGGGGTGGAGCTAGAAGAGTTCCAAGCAAGAGATAATCGTGAATTCCACCACTGAGTCTGAATATATTATGGCATGTGATGCTGTAAAGGAGGGTATTTTAATATAATTTTTCAGCCAATAGTTAGGTGTAGTTTTGTCTATTGTTGATTCGGTTCCTACGTAATGTGATAACAAAGGGCGATTGTGCAAGCGAAAGAGAAGTCTCATCAAATATTAAAGCACATATTGAGGTGATACCACCTAATCCAAGAGATCCTTGCTAAAGGTGATGTCGAAGTGGAGAAAGTTGTCAAATCCACTAACTAAACCCCTTGCACCAAAGGTATTTGAAAGATATCTTGGGAAGATGGTTCTTAGATACATGAGCAATTGGCTCTAGTACAAGTGGAAGATTGTTAAAGTTATACCTAATAAGCCAATTAGATTAATCACTTTTATGCTATTGTAAAAATATTTTTTTCAATTGATATCATTAAAATTTGCATTTCTTCATCTTTGTTTGCTTTCTTAAAAATTTGATGAAATTTTTAGACCATACATAGCTATGGTGCATGATCGCACATATAATGGCGATCATAAAATTTACCTCTATGACTTTGATCATAAATCTTTCCAAGTCAAGAATCATTGAGATGGACATCAATAATTCATCAAAACTTACACATATGACATGGAAATTGATGTAGGGACACTAGTGCATGTATGTGGGTGATGTTAGGACCATGTGCATTGAACAAAACCATCTAGAAATTCCTATTTGGAAATGGAATGTTGTTGGATATAGAATTTCTATGTTCAAATAGTATAAGAATTAATCCTTAGATTTGAGGCATCAGGGTAACTTTGTGCATGACTAGTTATGTTGTTGGGTTCACATAATTACAAGATAGCATGCACAAAGGAAATATAAATTTTTTCAGCAATTGAAATAAAAGCATACATCACATTTCTAAAAGCTAATCCTAGATTAGGTGCGATAATCAATTTGCGTTCCTGATTGTTTGCTTAATTAAACTAAACAACTTAGTTTAATGATTATACCTTTCAAATAATCCTTTAGATGAAGGGTATGAATGAATTCAAATTCCTTAAGATCCACACGAATAGCCCAAGCTTCCCACGAACTCCTTCATTTGAATTTTCCAAAAGGCTCACTAAGAGCTCCAAGTGTAGCTCCTCCAATAGTATCTACACTTCAAGAAAATCTACAAGCAAAGAGTAATTCTTAAATTTAATTTTTTAACAAAAAAGGATGGAAACTTTTTGATGGAATGATTTTTTTGGAGAAAGCAAAAAAAAAAAAAACCTAAACACAAGAGATAGAGAGGGAGAGGTAGCCGAAAATTTGGAGTGCATTAGCTCGGAATGCACTCCAAAATTTCGACCCCCTTGTGTATTTATATACAGAAGATGGTCTTGACCTAATCCCATTAGGTCTCCAACTCTTTCCATCCTTCTCATCTTTCCTTTCCTAATCCAATTAGAAAACCTTACCCTTCCTTATCTCTTACTTCTTTCTTTCTCTCCAAGACAAAGACTTTCCCATTTTTTATTAATACTTCTTAATTTTTATAATTAAGAATACTAATGGGACCTCTAACCCCATAAAGTTGGATTCTAATTAAATATTAAAGTCCAATTAATTGATCTTAATTAATTGTTAAAAGCCCAATATAATTAATTGATCAAATTAATTAGTTAATTGATTCCACAAAAGGCTACCTAATCAAATTAGACCCAATTAATATAATCTTATTATTTTTGTTAGTTAAATTATTTTTACTCCTTAAATTAATTTAAGCCTAGCTAATTAATTGATCTAACCAATTAATAAACTCATTCCCATAGGTCTCTTAATCTTTATTAGATCCAATTAAATAATATGATTATTTAATTGGATGAATTAATTTAACTCCTTAAATTAATTGTAGCTCAAGTTAGTTAATCACTATTAATTAACTTAATCCAACACCTTAGATCATGTTAGATTTGCAACTAAACTAGCAGTGGGCTTGCAATCTTTGCAACTTATGAATAAATTAATCAATTCAATTAATTAATCCACTTGGAATTAAGTCCTTAATTCCTAGAACCTCACAAGTCAAGGGAAGCACCTAGCAGTGCATCTTGACTAGTTAGTTTTACATGAATAGTAAGCGAACCCCATGTGATTGTCATGCATGATGTCTTGCACAAGGCCACTAAAGTGCCTCAAGTCTAAGGACTTGGTAATATACTATCGTAACTAGGAAATTCTCATTTGACAGATAATGTTTCCAATTAAGAATCCCCCATGGGTCATTCGGTGTATTTGTTCCTTAACAAGTACACGCACATATGCACTAGTGTCCTTACACTAAAATCTATAGAATGATACACTTTTCTTTCAAGCATATATTGTGTATGCGAGTCTACTAGGCTTATCACTATTCCATCTCAATGAACCCCTAACTCAAAATATGTTTAAGATCAAAACCACAGAAAAAGAAAATGCCTTTTATTTAATAAACATCATGAACAGATTATTTTAACAAATATATAAAAGCTCACCACTAATTGGCTTGTCAGGTACTATTCTAACAATTTTCTACTTAGCCTAGAGCTAATTGCCCATGTACTTAAGACCTATCTTCTCAAGATGTCCTTCAAACACTCTTTGATCTAAGGGCTTTGTTAGTGGATCTTCAATATTTTCTACCGAGGACACTCGCTTCAGTATTCAGCCTCGGTAGTAGAATCAATGATCATCTCTTTCTTGGGACTTATCTAGCTAACCGCCCTACCATTTATCTTGATTATGAATCCTAACACAGACTTTGAATCATCTATGTCAGACTGAAAGCTAGAATCAATCAAGCCTTCTAACTTTAGCTCTCCATTGTCATAAACTGAGAAGACATCCTTAGTCCTTCTAAGTACTTGAGATCGTCTTTATAACTTTCTAGTGCTCTTTGCTTAGATTGGACTAATATCTGCTCGTGACACTCAGAATATGTGCTATATCAGACCTAGTACATAGCATAACATACATAATGCTTCCAATAGCAGATGTATATGGTATACGAGTCATTCTTTCTATTTCTTCTTGAGTTTTTAGTGACATTGGCTTCGAAATAGAAATCCCATGACTCATGGGTAAAAGATCTCTCTTGGGCTCTTCCTGCTAAACTACTTTAGAATTGGGATAGTCCGATCATCCTCTTGGATATATCTGTATAGATCCTAATCCTTAAGATATAGGATGTTTCTCCCAAATCATTAATGGAGAATTGAGTAGACAACCAAGCCTTTGTTGACTGCAACATCCCTACATCATTCCCAATGAGTAGGATATCATCAATGTAAAGGATAACAAATGTTACTATGCTCCTATTAACTTTCTTTTACATAAAGTGTTCATTCAGATTCTTGAGGAAACCAAATAATTTGATTACCTCGTATTGGAGGTTCCAACAATGGAAAGCTTATTTAAGTCCATAAATAGACCTATGAATATCCAATATAGACCAATCTATTCTTTTTCTTATCTAGATGTAGAATTACTTAATTAGGTTATAAAATCCCAACCACTAACATCATGTGATGGTATTAGAGATCTAACGATTAAGAATGCTATATATAGTACCATGAAAATATTAATGCAAATTAGCATATACGTAGTTTGTAATGCATGAATCACATTGGTCAAGTGAGTAGTGTGAAGCTTAAGTATTACATCTTCCCCTCTTTCCGAATGTTGGTACCTATTTTGGAGTTTTTTGTTAAATTTTTATTTTAATTAATGTTTTTCTTTTTTAAAGTTTACGTTTTAAAAAATTTATTTTTTTCTAATAAATTAAAAGCGTATGCCATAACACAGAAGTTATAATTAGAAAAAATACTTTCCTACTGTTAAGGTTAAATAATATTAAAATTTTAAAAACTTGATACCCGTTTCTCTCTTACATATTCAAATTATAGTTTCACTGGATTGTTTTATCTTTTTAATGTATAATTTCGAGGAAAACTTGCATTATTTTCAATGAGAGAAAAATATATTTTCTACTTTTATTTTTAATAACGGCTAAAAATTGAAAAAGCGACTCTGATTGTTGGTACCTATTTTGGAGTTTTTTGTTAAATTTTTATTTTAATTGATGTTTTTCTTTTTTAAAGTTTACATTTTAGAAAATTTATTTTTTTCTAATAAATTATAAGAGTAAGCTATAATATTGGAGTTAGAATGAGAAAAAATACTTTCCTACGGTTAAGGTTAAATAATATTAAAAACTTTAAAACTTGATACCCGTTTCTCGCTTAAGTATTCAAATTATAGTTTAACTGGATTATTTTTTCTTTTTAACGTATAATTTCAAGGAAAACTTGCACTATTTTCAACGAGAGAAATAATATATTTCTATTAAAATTTCATCCTCGAAATTTACTTTCTGAAAGAGTTCTAGATACTTAACTTTAACATCATCTATTGACTGATTTCTCCATAATACTTTAACCAATAGGATCTTTTTATTTTTGAGTTGTTTTATTTCTCGTAATTGATTATGGAGATATAATCAATACTATAGGTCGTTCTTCTTAATTGAATTATGCTTTCAGCTCTATTGGTTTTTTCTTTAGAATACGAGATGGATTTGAAATATATTTCTTCAACATGGATACATGAAATATTGTGCACTTGAGACATTGATGTAGGTAGGTCGAGTTTGTAAGTAGAATCCCCAATTCGTTCAATAATATGAAATAGACCAATATGTCTTGGACTGAGCTTTCCTTTAATTTTTAACCGCATAATCCCCTTCATTGGAGATACCTTAAGAAATACTTGATCTCCTATTGTAAATTCTAACATTCTTCTTCTTTGATTCACATAACTTTTCTATCAACTCCGGGCAGTCTGTATTTGTTCAGGAATTTGTGTCACAGCTTCTGTCATTTCTTAAATCATATTTAGGCCCAAAAGCTTCTTTTCACCAACCTCATCCCAGTAAACTTGAGATCTACATTTTCTACCATATAATGCTTCATAGGGGGCTATTCTAATAGTGTAGTGATAGCTGTTATTATAAGAAATTCTACTAAAGGTAAAAATTTAATCCATTGACCATGAAAATCTAATACACAAACTCTAAGCATATCTTTCAATGTTTGTATTATTCGCTTTAATCCATCAGTCTGGGGATGATATGCAGTACTAAAAAATAATTGTGTTCCCAATGCCTTGTGTAAACTCTTCCAGAACATAGACAAAAACCTTGAATCTCTATTAGAAATAATAAATAGTGGTACACCCTAAAGTCTGAATAGGTGGAACAAATTGAAAAAAAAGTGAGTAGATTTAGTTAACCTGTCAATAATAACCCAAATAGCATCATGACCTTTAACTATTTTGGGTACACAAAGTCTTTTTTAAAATTGAAAAATACCATTCTCTAACATCTGAAAATCATAAGACTTTCCTGAAGTATTATCTTTCAACATTTAGTAAAATATTCATCAACTTGTTGTCTCTGTAGAATTTTATCAATCAAATTCGATTGGAATGTCAAAGCTGCAAATTTGGCCTCCACCAATCCCTATCGTACAATCTCTTCATCCATTTTCTATAGCTCCATTAACTCTAGTTTCTGAGTCAAAGCTATAGCTACAATCTTTTGTGTTGATTTCTTGCTCAATGCATCAGCCACAACATTAACCTTACCAGGATTGTAGTTGATAACACAAACATAATCTGTCACCAACTCCAACCATCTTCGTTGTCGCATATTTAACTATTTTTGGGTGAAGAAATATTTTATGATATTGTGAATAGTATATACCTCATATCGTTCACCATATAAATAAAAGTCTCCACATCTTAAGTGCAAATACCACTGCAACAAGCTCTTCTGCAATTCTTGAAAACTTTTCTCATAAGCTTTTGTCTATCTAAATGTCACACATTTTCTGGTTAATTATGTCAAAAGAGAAACTATCTTGAAGAATCCCTTCACAAATCTATGGTTATATCCAGCTAAACCTAGAAAACTTCATACTTTTGAAGGATTAGAAGGTTGTGACTAGCTATTAATAGCTTCTACAGATATTCTTGCTAATAATATTACATATCCTAGAAAATATAGATGCACCTTGGAGCTGATCAAATAAATCATCTATTCTAGGCAGAGGATACTTATTTTTTATTGTAAATTTATTTAACTCTGTAGTGTATACACAGTCACATTATACCATCCTTCTTATGTATAAATAAAACTAGTGCACCCCATGGTGAAAAGTTGGGTTTGATAAAACCTTTATCCAATAATTTCTATATTTGTATATTCAATTCTTTCAACTCAGCTTGTACCCTTCGGTATGGAGCTTTAGATATTGAAGGTATTCCTGGATTTAGTTCAATGACAAACTCTATCTCACTGTCTGGCTGTAATCCAAGAAAACATCAGAAAATACTTTTGGATACTCTCGAATAATTGACACGTCATTAAGGATCAGATGGTATTGTTCTTCAATGCTTATACACTCACTAAATATCCCTCACAGCAACTATTGATATAATTGGGAATTTGGAGCTCTTTATGATTCCAATAAAGGTGAACAGATCCTCTCTAGGAGGTTGAAAAGTCATTATCTTTCTTTAACAATCTATAGTAACACGATACTTTGACAACCAATCCGTACCCAAATCATATAATAGTCATTCATGGCCAATACAATTAAATCAATATAGGGTTCTCTATTTTCAATGGGAATAGCACAGTCTCTTAAGCCATGGTTAGTTTATTTTGAATCTCTAGAAGGAATTATCACATTGTAACTGACCTCAATAGTATCAGGTACTCTACCTAGCCTCTTCACATATTCAGTGGATATAAATTATTCTATAGCTCCAGAATTAAATAATATAAATGCTTGAATACCAAATATAGAGAATTTACCTGTTACCACTGATGGGTTTACTCAGCATCTGATATAGTGATGGTAAAGACTCTAGCTGGCACTGTTCTTTGTCCTGTTGGATTTAAATTATCTGGAGATGCTCTGGCAATATGTCTGACCTTCCCACACATAAAGAAGGTTCTAGTCTCTTTAAGGCAGACCCCACTGCGCTGACCACCACATTTAGGGTAAGAAGATTATGACATTGGTGCTTTACCTTGATCAACCTTTATACACTTACTCTAATCCCACTATTGTTGTCCTTGTCTTGGTTGGAATTTAGATTTTTTATTCTGCATTGAAATAGTCTTTTTTTTTCATTTCGAACCCATCGTTGCCCCTATCCTTGCTCAAATTGGCGTTAGATCTCCTGAGCACGGGAAATTCTAAGTTCAACTTGTTCTGGCACTAATGTTCTCTCAGCAATTTGTGAGTATGTCACTCCTTGGATTACTGCCATATTCACATCTCTATATAGCTCTAGTCTCAAGCGTTCAAAAAAAATTTCAACTTTCAATACTTCAGTGTTGACCATAGGTGTGGCAAATCTGGACAGCTGTTCAAATTTACCATTATATTCTCCTACTGTCATAGTTCCCTGCCATAACTATATAAATTCATTCATCTTCATTGCTCAAACTGGAGCTCTAAAGTATTTATTTTGAAATAACTCTTTGAATCTATCTAAAGTAATGACAGTGATATCTTCAATGCTTCTTATTGTATCCCACCAATGTCCAGCATTGCCTCAAAGCATAAAGGATGCACATATCACTTTCTTTTCTTCTAAAAATCTAATGTACTGAAACATGTTTTCTAACATAGGTGCGTTTAGTTTTTTGAATCTTTCCCTAACTATCTCTACCTGTTCTACTTGGGGTTTTGGTTGAACTATTTCAACCCTTGGTTGTCCACCTATATCCCTCTTCTGGATAAGTTGTTGAATTTGTTCTGAATATCATTGAACAAACTTTGTAAGTCAATTAATGATAACATCACGATCATTATTTGGAATAGGTATCTTCTGTCTTGGAGTTCTGGCTCCACTACTACTTTTACCCCTTGTTCTCACCATGATTCTAATACTATTTATTTCTAACAAATTTTATGACAAATGGCCAATATAATTTAAGAAATATATAATGCATTATAACATAAAATAAAACTCACTGGCATGGCTGTGCTCCACAAGTTCCAAAATCATGTACATGGTCAGTCTACAGAATTAAGACCTGAGCTCTGATACCAATCCGTTGCAACCTTCCAAAAATATGTATTCACATATAGAAACAACCTATGCAACATAGTTTGTGCATGTATGCATGTGTATAACATTTTTTTCTAGCTATTTAGTTTAACAAAACACTAATAAAAGTAAAGTGCTTCCATATCCTGTAACACTACACATACATAGAAAGTTATTTGAATAATAACAAGTTCTATCAAAATCATCACAAACTCAAACTTATTTACAATAGAGTTTTGAAAGTCATATATAGGATAAAGTCACTAATATAATACAATAGATTATAAAATCAAAAGCACAGCCCACAAAATATCCTAATAGGTCATCATTCATATACGTTGATTTTTGAAAGCCTGTAGGAACTCGACTACCAACCTAGTAAAGCAGAGGTCTCAAGTCTCACCATACCCACCGAAAATGCATGAATTACATGAACTAATGCTCAATAAGTAAAAATCATGCATGCAAAGAGTATGATATAAAATCTCATGCAACTCATCTCTAAGATATGATGCTAGAACTATGTCATATTTGAGTACTCATTAATCAAAGAGTTTTTATTCAAATCACTTCATTTTATAGGGCCCTTGGTCCACATACTATGTATCGAAAAGCGCTCTGCATAATATCAATAATCAAATAGCTAATAATAGATTAATAAGTCGACCATCCTTCCATGACCACCAGGGTACACCCTCTATCTTTCCCTATGATCATCTGAGAAGTATTCCATCCACGGCATCAATCATAACAAAGGCATAGTTAATAGACAATCCTCTCGTGATCACCAAAGGTCCACCCCTTATCTTCCCTTATGATCTACCGAGAAGTGTCCTACTTACGGTACCTAAAATATCACAAAAGCATGCCTCGCATTCCTTCGCGCACTAGTAATGGCCAATAAACATCTTTATGCATGAAAAATCATTTCTCAATTCATATTGTGAATTCAAGAAATTCAACTATACCCGTATGCCATGCATGCACATGCAAATACTCATGAATAGTGTATGCAAGTCATCTTGCTCTCAATATGTTTCAAGAATCATAAGCCTCCTAAGGTATATAATGTTTAGTGTTCCTCTCTAACCTAAGATGAATAATAGAATGTAATATTACCCAATATCAACCACCATTCCCAAATTGACAAGTTGAAAGCATAAAATCTCATATTAAGACCTTAAACACCAAGCTATCTAGATAACAATAAAGCTTTTACAAACTATAACCAAATATAGTCCCTCAAATACCTTAATTTATCATATTGGATACATGTAAACATCATGTAATTGAAGTATTATAACTCTAATAGCATGTACATAATTGTTAGAACTCAATGACAACATGTTTAGGTTCCAACATACTCAGTTATCAAATGGAACATATTTACATTTTTATATTTTCTAACTGTCCAATTTAGTTGAATGATAATTTTGACATTCTTGAGCATATACAATCACTGCCAAATACCACACTTAGCTAACATGCAGAGAAATGTAACCATATTATAGAATTACCAAAAATCACACATTTAACTCAATAAAACCAGCCCCCTTATCACAACACAAAAACTATAAGTTCTATCATGGCAGTTTTGAGTGTCTCTTCAAATATCAAACCATATTTCAATTACATACATCACCCAAAATCATATATAAACACATATATGGTGAATTATATAGGTTTTAATCAAGTTATTATACATATATAAAGCTTTAAAGATAAAAATCAGCAAATATATAGTTTCTATCCCTAGTGATTTCTATTGTAATTTTGAAACTAAAAATCCTTCTTTTGTAAATTATAAGACCATAAATAACATCCTAACATGATTATAAACAATAATAGAATATTTAGAAATCATAAGCCCTCAAACAATTCAAGAACTAAAATAAAAACCACGAGTTAAGCTCACCTATGCATTATTTTAAGCATCTACTTGCTCCTCCTTACTTCCCTTTGCTTCCTTCACTTTTTTTATTTAGTTGGAATCAATTGAGAGAAACTTCTAAAATTCAATATGGAGGTTTGGAAGGTGAAATATCTCAGAAAATGATTTTTGGTCAAGGTTCAATGTTTAGAAATGAAGAAAGCTTGAGGTGTCAAGTGGTGCTTCAAATCTATATTATGCACATCTTATACAGCTCTAACCTAGTATTTCTCAATATTTATTTATCTATTTATACCCTATTTTAATTGTCGTATGATCAGATAATAAATTCTATCCTAATTGCTTAATCGTTCATATGATCTCCAAACGATCTAATTCTTAAATGATTGTCTAGTTTGTATTTCTAAAATCATATGCACATATGGACCTTGTAGTATGATACTTAAATTACATTATATCATGTCAAATATCCCAAGTAAGTTAACTTATGGATGTATGCATTTAAAATACCTTGATCTAATTGAATCGAATCATATTAGCTTACTAATAACACCTTTAACACTTTCAAAATTATAACATATAACCTATGAATATCCAATATATTGACCAATCTATTCTTTTTCTTATCTAAATGTATAATTACTTAATTAGGTTATAAAATCTCAACCACTAACATCATGTGATGGTATTAGAGGTGTAACGATTAAGAATGTTATATATAATACCATGTAAATGTTAATGTAAATTAGTATATAAGTAGATTGTAATGCATGAATCACATTAGCCAAGTGATTAGTATGAGGCTTAGGTATTACATCTTCCCCTCTTTATTAAAATTTCATCCTCAAAATTTACTTTCTGAAAAAGTTCTGGATACTTAACTTTAATATTATCTTTCATTTCCTAAGTAGCTTCTTCTATTGATTGATTTCTCCATAATAATTTAACTAATGGGATCTTTTTATTTCTGAGTTGTTTTACTTCTTGTAAAAGAATCTCTATATAAGCTTACTTGTAACAGCTTTAACACTTCCAAAATTGTAACATATAACCTATGAATATCCAATATATTGACCAATCTATTCTTTTTCTTATCTAAATGTAGAAGTACTTAATTAGGTTATAAGATCTCAACCACTAACATCATGTGATAGTATTAGAGGTCTAACTATTCAAAATGCTATATAAGATACCATGTAAATGTTAATGCAAATTAGCATAAAAATAGCTTGTAATGCACGAATCATATTGGTCAAGTAAGTAGTGTGAGGCTTGGGTATTATATCATGGGCAGAAGATGATAGCCTTGATCAAGAGACTTGAGTCCCTAGGAGTCGTTCTGGACAACGAACTCTATGTGGATCTCGTGCTGCAATCTTTGTCGCTCTCGTTTGACTCCTTGTGGTCAACTTGAACATGCATAAAATAGAGGCTAGTCTTGCTGAGCTGGTGAACATGTTGAAGATTGCCAAGTCCACCATGAAGAAAGAGAAGCTTGTTCTACTCGTTGGCTCTTCATCCCAATCTAAGACTAAAAGTTTGAAGAAAGGGAATAAGAAAAGTTCTTCTAAGAAGGCCAAGGTATGAAGGCCTTAGGTAGAGTGAAAAAAGGTTCCAAAACAGACAACAAGTATCACTATGTAATGCTTAATTATCTCCTACATAGCTAATAATAAGCATCTTGCATGAATATACATCTAATCAATACGCATTATTGGATTATAGTATACAAATAGCATGATTGTATGAACATAAATAATTATTACTATATGCTCCAGTTATACTTTAACATGTATTAGTACATGAAATAGGAGATCAAACTTTTATTTCTTGATTTAACATAATCCTTAAGTGCCTTTTTGCAGTAAAAACCTCGGTATCTTAGTTAAGAAAAATTGATGTGTTGAAAGGCAATAAAATAAATTATTTGTATTACTCCATATTAATTATATGCTAAAGTGATTGTTTGCTTAAATATTTACTTTAAATATATCACATTTGGCTAAGAACTAAAAGTATGCAAAATGGTGCAATTTGATTTCTAGATTGACTAGGTAGCATGAAATTATTCTAAACCATATTACACTTGATTATAACACCAAAGCATTAATTTTTTCATCTCCTAGCCGATAAACATGGCTTTTGGCATGAGAAGACACCAAGTATGATGAAACCAATCATCACATTCCACTTATCTCTCTTTGAAATATCAAAGAAGTCATTTTATCCATATTTTCTTACGGAAGCTCCTCAAAAATGACTAGCCCTTCTTCTCCAAGTTTCTCCCAAACTTATATACTCTCACATTCAAAAAAATTGAATTCAATCCATAGTAATCTATAGAACACAAACTAAAACAAGTTTATACCCTTTTAAGCATGAATATCATTAATTTTGGAGTTTAATTCCAATCTAATCAGGGTATATTCTTTTTCAATGTTTCTTATGATGAATTTATAGTATCTTGGATGGTCACATATTTTAGTATCTTTTTGTATGATTGAAAACATAAGTGGGTTAGACTAGAAGCCAAAACCATGCTAATTAAGCTAGTTTCTAGCAAAATTGATAGTCTTGTGAAATAAGCTTAATTTACTTGTTTCTGTTAATCTTGTAATACTTATATTATGTTTGGAAGTGTGTAAAAATGATTATGAACAATGACAATTAGTTTGCTTAATTGAAGGTTAGAATCAATTTAAGTTAGAATTGAGTTAACGTCATTTTAATTCAAATTATGTTCATGTTTTAGAGGTTGCCCTAATATTTATGTTTGAATTATTAGTGATTTAGTGGCTGCCCTAATGTTTTATGCCTTGAATTTGTAGTAAAATATAGAGTGTGCATTATTTTTGAGGTCATGTAATTGATATAAAATTATTTACAAATGATTGAAAAGTGTATATGATTTTAATTAAAATAGATTATGTAATTTATTAAAAAGATATTGAAAGGTACATGATTTGATTATGTTAGGACTTTATCACATCCTATCTTCCAAAGAGACTAACCTTTTCACTTAGCACAAAGCGGACTTGAGGTAAGTTGAAACTTTCATTTGTTGTATCACAAGAATCATATAATGTTGTTAATGTTTCAATATGATTGTCATTATTTGTCAAGTGATTTAATGTTTGATGCATTCATGGTTCACGAAGCATGATACTGCTAAGAATATAATGAAATTTTTGAAAATAAAGTATGGTACTTGATTGATGGTCGGGTAGAAATAGATGATCATAATTCCACATACTTGTGGAATGCTAGACTTGGTCATATCACTAAGAAAAGAATCAACAAGTTAGCTAACTTGCTTGACCTAACAGAATTATGAGAAATGCCAACTTGTGAATCTTGCCTTAAGGGAACGTGACCAAGTTTTGGATAGGTGGAGCAGGCTGAAAACCCTTTAGATTTGATCCATACGAATATATACGGGCCACTAAGTGTTAATGCTTGAGAAAACTACCACTATTTCATTACCTTTACCAATGATTATTCTAGGTATCGGTATGTGTATCTTTTAAGATACAAGTCTAAAGCCTTTGGAAGGTTCAAAGATTTAAGGCATGAAGTGGAGAAACAAACTGGGTAAAGTATTAAGACTCTTCGATCTAATTGAAGAGGTGAATACTCAGGCTCAGAGTTTCTTGATTATCTAAAAGAGAATGCGATTCTCTTGTAGTGGACTCTGCCAACAAGTCCATAATGCACAATATAGGAACCAAACCTTGTTGGACATGGTTTGGTCCATGATGAGCTTCACTCGATTATTTTTTCATTCTGGGGTTATGCTTTGGAAATGGCAGCATTTCTGTTAAGCAGAGTGCCAAGTAAGTCGGTGTCCAAAACATCATATGAAATGTGGTGTGGCAAAACCCCTTCATACAAGTACCTTAGGGTATCGGGGTGCGCTGGTTATGTGAAGTAGCTAGTGGGAGATAAGTTTGATGTTAGATCCACCTTATGCAAGTTTGTGAGGTATCCAAAGGAATCCATTAGAAACTATTTCTACAACCCTTTAGAACAAAAGGTCTTTATTTTGAGGAATGCCACCTTCTTAAAGAAGGGTTTCTATTGGATAGAAAAGTTGAGGTTATAGAGCTTGATGAAATTCAAGAACTACAAAGTGTCCCATAAAAGACAGTAGCGACAGAACAACCCAAAATTAAAATTCCTATCACACAGCCTCCTAGAAGATCTGAAAGAATCTTGAGACCACCTGAGAGGTATGGTCTTTTATTGGAGAAAAGTAAGAAGGATCATTTTTTGGATAATAATCCAAGGAATTATTGAGAAGCAATGTCGGACATCGAATTAGGGATATGGTAAGAAGCTGTGCAAACTGAGATGGACTACATATACTCCAACAAGGTATGGACCTTGATGGACCCACCACAAGGTATAGTACTCATCAGCTGCAAATGGGTCTATAAACAGAAGCTTGGAGTAGATGGAAAGGTAGTGACCTATAAGGTACGAATGGTTATAAAAGGTTATACTCAAAAGCAAGGCGATGATTATGAGGAAACCTTTTCACTAGTGGTGATGCTAAAATCCATCTGGATGAATGTTGTGTGTATAAGAAAGTTAGTGGGAGCACAGTGACTTTGTTGTCCTTTATGTTGATAGTATACTACTCATTGGGAAAAACGTAGGGATGTTGTAATCAACAAAGGCTTGGTTGTCTACTTAGTTTTCCATGAAGGATTTGGGATAAGCATCCTATATTTGGGGGATTAGGATCTATAGAGATAGATCCAAAAGGATGTTTGGACTATCCCAATCTATGTACATAGATAAAGTGCTAAAGAGGTTTAACATAGGAGAATCTAAAAGAGGATTCTAACCCATGAGTCATGGGGTTTCTCTTTTGAAGTCAATGCCCCTAAAGACTTCAGAAGAAAGAGAAAGAATAACTCGCACACCATATGCATTTGCAATTGGAAGCATTATGTATGCAATGTTATGTATGAGGCCTAATATCGCATATGCTATGAGTGTCATGAGAAAATATCAATCCAATCCAACAAGGAGCACTAGAAAGTCGTAAAGGCGATCCTCAAGTACTTGCAAAGGACTAAAGATGTCTTCTTAGTTTACAGTAATGGAGAACTGAAGCTAGAAGACTTTACTGATTCTAGATTTCAGTCCAATGTTGACGATTCAAAGTCAACATCAGGATTCGTATTCAACCTAAATGGTGGAGCAGTTAGTTGGAAGAGTTCCAAGCAAGAGACGACTGCAGATTCCACCACCGAAGCTAAATACATCACAGTATGTGATGCAGCAAAAGAAGGTGTTTAGATATGGAACTTCATCCAAAAGTTAGGTATAGTCCTTTCCGTTGTTGATCCAGTTTCAGTCTACTGTGATAACAATGGGGTTGTTGTGCAAGCTAAGGAGCTGAGATCTTAGCAAAAAATCTAAGCACATTATGAGGCGATATCATATGATCCATGAGATCTTTGGTAGAGGAGACACTCGAGTGGAGCGAGTGTCCTCGATAGAAAATATAGTAGATCCACTAACAAAGCCCTTAGCTCAAAGAGTATTCAAAGGACATCCTGAGAAGATGGATCTTAGATATATGGGCATTTAGCTCTAGGGCAAGTGGGAGAATGTTTGAGTCAAGCCCAACGAGCTAATTAGCGGCGAGCTTTTATACTCTTGTGAAAATAGTTTTATTCATAATATTTAACTAAATAATTTTATTTATCTTTAACTATTTTATCAATTAGATAAAGTCCCTAGATCATTTTTAACTATGGGCCATAGTCACGCATATGATGGTGATCATAGAATATACCTCTATGACTTTAATCATAAATATGTTTTTGAGTCGGGGGTTCAATAAGATGGAACATCGATAAGCTCGATAGACTTGCACACATGATGCATACTCAAAAGTTGTAACATCTCTTAACCTAACTGCAGAACCTAAACAAGCTGATACAGTTAAATCAAGAAATGTTAACTCTTCATCAATACTAGAGTTATAGTTTTAATCAAAGTTCCCCTCATTGGCTATAAGAGAAAAGAACTTGAATTCATTTGTTGTTTCATTTCATTTTTAACACACCATATACATAAATCAAAATTAAGTACATCTATGGACAAAACTATAATGGAACGACTTATTTAAAAACCAAATAGAGTTTTCCAATTAGGCTACAAAACAGCTCGAAGCATAGCGTATGGACAAATCTATGTCCGGCCGCTCTAGAGACTTAGTCAACCTCAAAACCTATACATTTCCACTTGCATCACATGAATATAATAAGCTAAAGGCTCAGTAAGGTGAAACTGATGCAATAACAAATAGCGTACATGCAAATTATATAAATGATTAAATGGATTATTCTATTTAATAACTTTCATTCATAAATCATTCTTTAAAGCCCTTGAAGTGTGGTACCTAACTAATAGCAATAAACTGTAGTTTTCAGAACCTGTTCATAATGATTGGCCAATAAGAGAAATAATACTGGATTTCTATACTTGATATTTCAACCTCAGGTAATAGCCATATTATGTCTCATTCAGTATGACTTTCTTATCCCGATTTTTCAACGTTAAGTATTTGCCACCATTTATTAGGTTCGTCAGTCACTCCCGCATCCCTTGCCTACCTGACCATTAATCAAATACCATACTTCATTTTCAAAAATCACATTATATTCTTAATATAATATCATGCTTCATGAACCATGTATGCATCAAACATTACATCATTTGCCAAATAATGTCAATCACATTAAAACATGAACAATATTATATAATTCTTGCGATACAGCAAATGAAAGTTCCAACCTAATTGCTATTATTCAAAATCATTCGCAAGTACTTTCAAAGATAATATAAGCATAACAAAATCAATAGAAACAAGTAAATTAAGCATATTCCATAAGGCTATCAATTTTGCTAGAAACTAACTTAACTAGTTTGGTTTAGCTTGAAGTCATCCCACTTGAGTTTTCATTCATACAAAAATATACTAAAACATGTAACCATCCAAGATAGTATAAATTCATCATAAGAAACATTGAAAAAGAATATACCTTGATCAAAATGGAATTAAGCTTCAAAATCAATAGTTTTCAAGCTTAAAATGGTGGAAACTTGTTCTAGTTTGTGTTTTATGGATTCCTATAGATTAAATTCAATTTTTGTGAGTAAGAGAGTGTAGAAATTTGGGAGAAACTTAAGAGAAGAAAGGCTAGTCCTTTTTAAGGAGCTTCCACAAGAAAATATAGATGAAAATAATTTTCTTGATATCTCAAAGAGAGATAAGCGGAGGGTTATAAGTTGACTCATGCTTGGTGTCTTCTCATGCAAAGAGCCACATTTATAGATTAAGGAGATGACAAAAATTGATGCTTTTGTGTTATAATCAAGTGTAATGTGATTTAGAATGATTTCATGTAACATAGTTAACCTGCAAATCAAATTGCACCATTTTGCATACTTTTAGTACTAAGCCAAATGTAACATATTTCAAGCAAATATTTAGGCAAATAATCACTTTAGATTGTAAAAATTATGAAGCTATATAAATAATTCATTTCATGGCCGTTCAACATATTAATCTTTTTAACCAAGATACTGATCGTTTCATTGCAAAAAGGCACTTAAGGAATATATTAAATTAAGAACCAAAAGTTTGATCTCATATTTCTTGTACTAATGCATGTCAAAGCATAAGTGGAGCATATAGTAATAATTATTCATGTTCGTGCAATCATGCTATTTGCATGCCATAATCCGATAATGCGTATTGACTAGATGCATATTCATACATGATGTTTATTATTGACTATGTTAGAGGTAATTAAGCATTACAATCTTTCATTCCTTATAAAAAAATCATCCTCAAAATTTAATGTACCAAATAATTTTGGATACTTGCTCGGCTTTTCTTCTTCTTTTTCCTGCGTGGCCTTTTCTATAGAATGATTCCTCCATAATAATTTAACAAGTCAAATCTTTTTTGTTATCAATTCTTTTTCCTTTGATCCAGGATTTGCACTGGTTTCTCTTCATAAGCTAAATCAGGAGTCAATTCTAACAGTTCATAACTTAACACATGAGAGAGGTTTGAAATGTACTTTCTCAACATAGACGCATGGAAAATATTGTGAACACTAGATAATGACAGAGGAAGGCCACTCTATAAGCTTTATCACCAACTCTTTCGGGAATCTCGAATAGGCCGACATACCTTGGGCTGAGTTTTCTTTTCTTTCCAAATCTAATGACACCTTTCATGGGAGCTATTTTTAAGAACACATGATCTCCAATGGAAAAATCTAGATCTTTTCTCTGTTTATCTGTATAGCTTTTTTGTCTACTTTGCATGATCTTTATTCTCTCTCGTATCTTCTCCACTACCTTAGTGGTATATTGAACTATTTTCGGACCAAGTAGGCTTCATTCTCCAACTTCATCCCATTGAACTAGAGATCTACATTTCCTTCCATACAATGCTTCTTACGATGCTATTCCAATTGTTGATTGGTAGCTATTATTATAAGTAAACTCCACTAATGGATGCTTCGCATCCCAACTCCCTTGAAAATCTAGCACACAAGCTCTTAACATATTTTTTAATATTTGAATAACCCTATCTGATTACCCATCACTTTGTGGATGAAAAGTTATACTAAATGTAAGTTTTGTTCCCAGGCACTGTGTAAGCTCTTTCAAAATATAGATGTAAACTTAGGAAATTTGTCGGACACGATTGAAACTGGCACTCCCTGTAACTTGACTATCTCTTTAATATATTGTTGAGCATACTGGTTCATATTATATGTGGATTTCACTGGAAGAAAAAGGGTTGATTTAGTTAATCCATCAACAATTGAAATTATACCCCTTTTGTGTTTTAGGTAATCCAAGCACAAAGTCCATTGTAATGTGCTCCAATTTCCACTTTAGAATCAACAAAGGCTTCAACAACCCTAATAGTCTTTGATGTTCAATCTTAACTTGTTGACAAGTTAGACATTTAGCCACAAATTTTGCTATATCTCTCTTCATTTTAGGCCACCAATAATGTTGTTGTAAGTCTTTATACATTTTTGTGCTATCTGGATATACCGAGTAAGGAGTGGTATGAGCTTATTCTAAAATATCTCCTTTCATGGCCTTATCAAACGGCACACATAGTGTCCCTTTATATTGAATAATTCCATCATCAGTAATAGAGAAGTTTGGCCTCTTTCCAGCCTAAATCATTCTTTTCAATCTACATAAATGTATATCCACCTTTTGACCTTCTTTAATTCTATCTTGAAGTGCAGGTTTCAACACTAAGGTTGACAATGAATATTTTTTCCCTTTAGGTATAATCTCAAGCTCTATTCCCTGATGAAATACTTATCATAAAAGATTGTTTGGAACCTCTCCTAAGTTAGCTCTTTCATATTCACTTCAAGCTTCGCTTCTTCCTACTAGGTTCTAACATCCTTCTTCAATAAGAAAATTATACATAGTACCTTCTTAGCATCGTCAATTCTCATATAGTCAAAGATAGTGTCCAATAATTTAACCCATTCCTCTGCAACTATGGGATCAGACCCACCAGTAAAATCAATAGGTTCCATCTTTTTAAACTTCTCATACACAGCCTATGAATTATCCTATTAAGCTTGTGGTGGAGGAAGTCATTGATTTTGTTCTTGGTTTCTTTGTTGCATATCTAGTAGTTGTTGTATTTGTTCACTATGCATTCTACTCTATTGTTGAATGAGATCAGTCAAATTATCTACCATGCTATGATTACCCTCATGATCATCTATTGTCTTCCTTTTTGGTGTCATGACCTACTATACATTGGCCAATCTCATTCCATTAATTAGCCAATAATAAATGCATAATCATGACAATAATATAAAATGGAATCTAATCAAGTAAACATGAAAGAAATAAACAAATAGTTGATCGAGTTTCCCAATCAGGATATGTTCATATGCCTTCTTCTATCTGCAAGAATAACTAAACCTCTGCTCTGATACCACAAACTATATCACCCCTTAACTTAACTATAGAACCTAAACAAGTTGATATAGTTCAATTAAGAAATGTTAACTTTTCATTAATACAAGAGTTATGCTTTTAATCAAAGTTCCTCTCCTTGGCTAAAAGAAAAAAGAACTAGAATTCATTTGTTGTTTCATCTTATTTTATTTTAAACACACCATATACATAAATCAAAACTGAGTACATCTATTTATAAAACCATAACGGAGTGGCTTATTTAAAAATAAAATAGAGTTTTTAAATTAGCTACAAAATAGCTCGAAGCATGACATAGAGACTCAGTTAACCTCTAAACGTGTACATTTCCACCTGCATCACATGAATCTAATGAGTTAAAGGCTTAGTAAGGTGAAATTGATGTAATAACAAATAGCGTACATGCAAATCATATAAATAATTAAAAATATTATTCAATTTAATAACTTTCATTCATAAATCATCCTTTAGGGCCCTTGAAGTATGGTACCTAACTAATAGCGATAAACTGTGGTTTTCGAAACCCGTTCATAATGATTGGCCTATAAGAGAATAATACGGGGTTTCCACCATTGTGGCTTTCCTCAGGTCTTTCAACCTCATGTATTAGCTGTATTTTATCTCATTCATTGTGGCTTTCCTATACCAATTTTTCAACCTCAAGTATTTGCCACCATTTGTTGTATCCGCCGGTCCCTCCCGCATCCCTTGCCTACCTGACCACTAATCCAGTACCATACTTCATTTTCAAAAACCTCATTATATTGTTAATATAGTATCATGCTTCATGAACCATGTATGCATCAAACATTACATCATTTGGCAAATAATGACAATCACATTAAAACATGAACAACATTATATGATGATTCTTATGATACAACAAATGAAAGTTCCAACTTACCTCAAGTCTACTTTATGCAAAGTGAAAAGATCAATCTCTTTAGAAGATAGGATGTGTCAAAGGCCTAAAATAATCAAATCATGTACCTTTCAGTATCCTTTTAATAAATCACATAATCTATTCTAATTAAAATTATATACACTTTTCAATCTTTTGTAAACAATTCCATATCAATTACATGACCTAAAAAGCAATGCATACTCTATATTTTACTATTAATTCAACATTAAACATTAGGGCATCCATTAAATAACTAATAATTCAAACATAAACATTAGGGCAACCCACAAAACTTGAACACAATCCAAATTAACATGACTTAAACTCGGTTCTAACTTAAATTAATTCTAACCTTCAATTAAGCAAGCTAATTGCTATTGTTCATAATCATTTACAGGCACTTTCAAACATAATATAAGCATTACAAAATCAATAGAAATAAGTAAATTAAGCATATTCCATAAGGCTATCAATTTTACTATAAACTAATTTAACTAGCTTGATTTGGCTTGAAGTTATCCCACTTGAGTTTTCATTCGTACAAAAACATACTAAAACATATAACCATATAAGATACTACAAATTCATCATAAGAAGCATTGAAAAAGAATATACCTTGATCAAATTGGAATTAAGCTTCAAAATCAACAATTTTCAATCTTAAAAGGGTGGAAACTTGTTCTAGTTTGTGTTCAATGGTTTCCTATGGATTGAATTCAATTTTGGTGAGTAGGAGAGGGTATAAATTTGGGAGAAACTTAGGAGAAGAAGGGCTGGTCATTTTTGAGTAGCTTCCACAAGAAAATATGGATGAAAATGAATTTCTTGACATTACAAAGAGAGATAAGTGGAGGGTTATGATACGTTGACTCATGCTTGGTGTCCTCTTATGCAAATAGTCATGTTTATGGGCTAAGCAGATGACAAAAATTGATGCTTTTGTGTTATAATCAAGTGTAATGTGGTTTAGAATGATTTCATGCAACCTAGTCAACCTACCAATCAAATTGAACATTTTGCTTACTTTTAGTTCTTAGCCAAATGTAACATATTTCAAGCAAATATTTAGGTAAATAATCACTTTAGAATATAACAAGTATGGAGCAATAGAAATAATTCATTTTATTGCTGTTCAACATATTAATCTTCTTAACCGTGATACCGAGCTTTTTACTGTAAAAAGGCACTTAAGGAATATATTAAATTAAGAACCAAAAGTTTTATCTCATATTTCATGTACTAATGCATGTGAAAGCATAAATGGAGCATATAGTAATAGTTATTCATGTTCATGTAATCATGAAATTTGTATGCCATAATCTGGTAATGCGTATTGACTAGATGTATATTCATGCAAGATGTTTATTATTAGCTATGTAGAAGAGAATTGGGCATTACAAAAGGAGAATATCTCATTCCATAGACATTAGCATAAGGACGCTAGTGCATATATGTGGGTGCTTGTTAGGGAACGAGTACACTGAACAGCCCACTAGGAAATTTTCAATTGAAAAGTATTTATCGAATGAGAATTTCCTAGTTATGATAGTGCATTAATTAGTCATTTGACTTGAGGCACCATGGTGGTCTTGTGTACGATATTATACACTTTGATGTATTTGCTGATTGCATGATAATCATAAAGGGCTTACGTTGGGTGTATGATCTTCATGTATGGAGGTCAATGAGTAGCCAATAAAGGATCCATCACCCATCTGGTAGAATAGGAGAATCTCCTATGTTTTCATAGTCCTTGATCCCGAAGACCTTGGCTAAGGCAGGATGAATACTAGACGTAGGGTTTTCTAGTGATTCATCAAATGATCAATGTGACTCGAAATAGAATCATATTTATTAAGTTAAAATAGGATTTTGACTAATAATCCATGCCCTAGACTCAATTAGGAGATTAGTGGATAGAGGGTCCGTATTTGCATGGTACTCTTAACATAAAAGGTTCACTTGCTATTCACCTAAGACTAGACAGTCGAGATGCACTGCTAGGTGCTTCCCTTGATTTGTGAGGTTCTTAGAATTATAGGGTTCATTCCAAGTGAATTAATTAATTAGATTAATTAATAAAAATATTAAATTTATTCTTAAGTTGCAAACCCACTGCTAGCTTAGTTGTGAACCTAATGGACCGCACATAAATGAAGATGATCTACTTCTAAATCTTTTTTGTATTTCATAATGTTAGATTAAGTTGATTAATGAAGATTAATCAACTTGAATTAGCATTAATTTAAATAGTTAAATTGATTCATTCAAATAAATAATATGATTATTTATTTGAATCTAAAAATGATTAGGGGCTCTTGAGAGTGGATTAATTAATTGATAGAAATGAAATATATTAGCTTGGCCTAAAACTCATTTAAGGAGTTAAATTAATTTAACCAATTAAAATAATATAATTATTTTAATTGGGCTGTGATGGAACGAACTAATTAATTGGTTAGGTCAATTAATTATATTGGGTTTTTTAATTAATTGATAGAGATCAATTAATTAGAGTAATAAATTAATTAGAGCCCAAGCCCATGGGGTAGAGGCTCATTAGGATTTTTTAATTGCTAGAGTTAAACAATCCTACTAAAGATGGAAAGAATTAGTCTTGAAGTGAAAGAAATAAGAGATAAGGAAGGAGAAGGTTTCCTAATTAGATTAGGAGACTAATTAGGGTTAGAGTTGGAGACCCAATGGGATTAGTTCAAGACTACATTGTACATATAAATACATAATATTGGGGCCAAAAACTATGACCAAGAGAGCTAGAATTTTTGGCCTCCTCTGCTCTTCTCCTTCTCATTTTTTTTTTTTTTTTTTGTGTTCTATTTTCTTAGTTCAAGAAAAATGACTCCTTCAAAAGGTTCCATCCCTTTTTAATTAAAAGGTTAATTCTTCCATCACTTGATGATTCAAGAATAATTCTTCACTCTCAAATAGATTTAGAAATAAGAAGTTCAAATTCACTAGTAAGGATTTGAAGCTTGTAGATCTACTCGAAAGTGTGGATACCATTAGAGAGACTACACTTGGAGTCCTTGGTGAACATTTTGAGAGGCCATCGAAATTTTTTGAGAGAAGCTTGAGGAATTTGAATTTCTTTTTACCCTTATGCATCCGCTATTGGGAGCATAATGTTTGTAATGCTATGTACAAGGCCTGATGTCGCGCATGCTCTGAGTGTTATAAGCAGATATCAGTCTAATCCAAGCAAAGAACACTAGAAAGTTGTTAAGATGATCCTTAAATACTTGAGAATGACTAAGGATATCATTTTGATATACAACAATGGAGAACTAAAACTGGAGGGATATACAGACTCTAGTTTTAGGTTCGATATAGACAACAAGTCCATGTCCAGATATATATACACCTTGAATTGGGTGCGATAAGTTGGAAAAGTTCCAAGAAAGAAACGATTGTAGACTCTATCACTGAGGCTGAATATATTATTGTATCAGATGCAATAAAAGAAGTTGTTTGGATAAGAAACATCATTCAAGGGTTGGTGTAGTTCCATCCATTGTTGATCTAGTAAAGATTTAAGCACATAATGAGATGATACCACTTGATTAGAGAGGTTAATGGTATAGGCTGTGTCGTTGTCGATCGAGTTGCTTCTGTAGAAAATATAGCAGACATACTGACTAAGCCCTTAGCACCGAAGGTATTCAACAGACATCTCGAGAAGAAGGGCCTCAAGTACATACGTAACTGGAGCTAGAGAAAGTGGGAGATTATTAGAGTAGGATGCCTGGCCCTCTAATTAGATTAGGTATATTTTACTTATTCATTATATTTGCAAAACAATCTTATTGGGGATCATATTAATAAAAGGGCACTTTCTTTATCTTATGTCTTGCATTTACTTTATGTGCATTAGATAAAGTCCTTGACCAAATTTATGATTGGGGCACTATTGCGCATTTGATGCGATCATGGAATATGCCTCTAAGGTTTTAGCCTTAAATAAGTTCTATGTAAAGGGATTTTTGAGATGAGACATCAAATAGCTCAATAAGACTTGTGCATATGATGCATGATCATAAGACGAGGATGTCTCATTCTATAGACAATAGCATAGTGACGGAAGTGCATGTATGGGGGTGCTTGTTAGAGAATAAGTACACTGAACTGACTTGGAAGAAATTCTTAGCTGGAAAACTTTTTTGTCGAATTAAGAATTTCTATGTTATGATATTGTGCAACTAGTTCTTTGACTTAAAGCACCATAGTAACCTTATACGTGGCATGTCTTGCTTTGATGCATTCTCTAATTGCATGACAATCATAAAGGGATTACATTGGGCATTGCATATGCACATATGGAGATTAATAGTGGCCAACAAAGGACACGTCACTTGTCTGGAAGAACAAATGAATCTCCTATGTTTTCATAGTTCATGACTCTGAAATCCTTAGCCAAGATATGATGAAAGTTAGAAAAGTATTTCTAACAATTCATCAAGAGTTACTGGAGCATGAAATGGAATCATAATTATTGAGTCAATTAGGGTTTCGACTTCTATCCATACAATCGAGATATTAGTTGATTGAAAGACCTTACGTATATGGTATTCGTAATTGAAATAGGTTCAATTATTATTTCACCTAAAACTAGTTCGCCATGATTATTTGGTAGATGTTTTCATAGATAGTGATGTTCTTGAAATTAAAGAGTTAATTCTGATCAGATTAATTAATTGTAATAATTGTTATTCATAAATAGCAAATGTTACAAGCCCACTACTAGCTTAGTAGTAGGGTTACACATAATTTGAAATGAATGACCTGTAGTTTAAAATTAATCCAAAGGGTTTGATACAATTAATTAATTAATTAAGGATTAAATTAATTCAAATTAGTTGAGTTAATTATCTAATTAAGTATGAGGATTGTTTGATTGGGCCTAATAAGCTTGGGAATCAAAATTAGAGTGAATTAATTAATTGATTGGATCAGTTAATTGAACTTGGGCTAATTAATTGATTTGATTAATTAATCAATGTGCTTGATGAAGTTCAAGTCCAACTTAAAATAGCACAATAGTAGAAGCCCACTTGAAATATTATAAGTAATAAATCAAATAGGAAATATGGTTTTGCTTGTTTAAATGATATAAGATATCAAAGCTGGATTTATGGGATAGATTAAATGAAAGTGGAAGGGGTGAGAGGCCAAAAATTCAAGGACATCTTGGCCTAATTTTTGGCCACTTGAGATTGAGGAATGGATTTTGGATTAATATGGATTTGATTTGTTAGGAAAGTTAGAATTTCCAAATAACCAATTCAACATGTGTGGCTAAAATTAGGGATAATCTAATTCTTGTTGCCTAAATATAAAAATTGAAGACAAAATCCTCCCCTTAGCACTCTCAATTTTCGACCATCACAAAAGAGAAAAGAAAAATTATTTTGCTTCTCTTTTCTTTTCTCTTTTCTTCTTCTATATCCAAGTGCATGATATTGTTCTTCTTCAATTAGTTAGACTAAGAACAATCATAAGAGGCACTCAATCTTTAATTCCACTAGTTAGATTAAAGATTAGTGTACTCTCCATTCTAGGCTAGAAAAAAATACAAGAACACTAGCAAGTTCTTTTGTTTTTGGTTTTTCTAGTCCAAGGTGTGGACTGCTTTAGAGAGAGGACGTGCGGACTCCTTGGCGAAAGCTTTGCAACCATCCAGTTATTGATTGTCTCAAGCATTGCATCAAATTGAAGAGTTCGAAAAAGGGTAACGAATCATATCACCTTTTTATTTACTTACTGTTTATAAAAACCTGTTAATAATGCCAATCATTAAATCACTGTGAAACTAAGGGCAATGCTATAAACATTATTGCATTTTGAAAATTTTAATTTTCCATTGCGCTTACCCATAGGTTATAGCGAACCCAAAAAGTAGTCGGCTCACAATTCTTGTGACTTAATTAAATCATCAAAATCGCTCATATTAATAAAATTAATTATTTAATCCTCTTACAATTAACCGTTTAACTTAAGAACCCATCAATCATATGTGTGACCATGCCCCATAGCTTTATATGACCTTGGAACTTCATCTAAATTTAAGTAAAATAAATCAAGATAAGAAAATGCCTATTTTATTAGGCACTACTCTAATAATAACTTGCAGGTGATGACAAAAACTAAGGAGCTAAGTGGAGGACAGAGAATCTTGAGCTCAGGGAATAGACCAAAGGTAGCTACAATAGCCATAAGGACTGCCCACTTAGCGTTAGATGGTTAAAGTACAATAGTTTTAAAAAATTGTCTTTATGTACTTAAATAAGACAAAAAATTATTCCATATCTACTTTTGGATAGAGAGGGAGTTAACTTTTTAATATAAAATAAAAGTTGGTCCATATTTTAAGGTTCTTCTTTAATTCATGTTCATACATTAGTGAATGATTTATACTATTCAACCCCAAAATTTCATTCTTCACATTCAACAAAGAAATAAACAAAAATTAGATAATCAATATGACACATACTTATGGCTTGCAAAATTAAAATATATATCCAAAGAAAGGATTCACAAGACAGGGATTGTGTAATTGCTCAACCTAATTGACTCACTTGATATGTTAATGTGTGAATCTTGTCTCGAAGGAAAGATGATCAAATCTTCATTTATTGGACAAGTGGAGCGTGCATTAGATATAATTCATATAGATGTATGTAATATTCTTGATTTATTACTTTTACTAATGATTATTCAAATTATAGGTATGTGTATCTAAAGAGGTACAAGTCTGAAGCCTTTGGAAAGTTTAAAGAATTTAGACATGAATAAGAGAATCAAATCAACCAAAAGAATGAGGTTCGTTGATCCATACAAGGTGGTTAATACTTAGGTGGTGAGTTCTTGGTATGCCTCATTGTGAATTAGGAAGGAATAGAACCTTGTTAGACATAGTTGGGTCAATGATAAGTTTCATGGACTTCCTTCTTCATTATGGGGATACACTTAGAATCAACAACATATAAGTTTAATAGAGTGCTTTCTAAGTCAATGCTTAAAGTACTATATAAGACATGTACGAATGATGTCTTATTTCATAGGTACCATATAAGTCAATGCCTAAAGTACCATATGAGAATGATGTCTTATTTCATAGGCATTACTGAACTAACCTGCTAGAAGTTTTTAATTAGAAAATTTATTTGTCCAATTAAGAATCTCTATGTTACGATAGTGTGCGACTAGTCCTTTGACTTGAAGCACCATAGTAATCTTGTACGTGTCATATCTTACTTTGATGCATTTTCTGATTGCAAGACAATCACAAAAGAATTACATTAGGCATTGCATCTACATGTGTGGAGGTAAATAAGTGGCTAACAAAGGATCCATCACTTATTGGGAAAATCAAGTGAATCTCCTATGTTTTCATAATTCATGACTTTGAAATCCTTGGCCAAGGTATGATGAATGTTAGAAAAGGGCTTCTAATAATTCATCAAGATTTATTGCAACTTGAAATGGAATCATAGTTATTAAGTCAATTAGGGTTTCAATATTTATCCATACCTTAGACTCAATCGAGAGATTAGTTGATGGAAAGATCTAACATGCATGATTTTCGTAATTGTAATAGGATCACTTGCTATTTCACCTAAGATTAGTTCTCCATGATTACTTGTTAGATGTTTTCATGGATAGTGAGGTTCTCGAATTTAAAATTTAATTCCAAGCAGATTAATAATCAGAATAATTGTTATTTATAACTTGCAAATGTTGCAAGACCATTACTAACTTAGTAAGCTTAGTAGTGAACCTAAAGCATCACGCATAATTTAATATGAATAACCTCTAGCCTAAAATTAATCCAAACAGTTGGATATAATTGAATTAATTATTTATGGATTAAATTAATTCAAATTAGTTGAGTTAATTATCCAATTAAGTAATTGAATTATTTAATTGAACCCAATAAGATTGAGAATCCAAATTGAAGTGAATTAATTAATTAATTGTATCAGTTAATTAAACTTGGGCTAATTAAATAATTAGATTAATTAATTAGTTAATGTGATTGATGAAGTTCAAGCCTAACTTGAAAATGGCTCATTAGTAGAAACCCACTTGGAATAGTTGAAGAATTAAATTAAATAGGAAAATAGTTTTTCTTATTTAATGACATAAGTTATCAAGATTGAATTTATGGGATAGGTTCAATGAATTTGGGTAGAGAGGGGGCCAAAAATTGGTGGTCATTTAGGCCATTAAAGATAGAAGAAACTGAGGATTTTGGAATGATGTGGATTTAATTTGTTAGGAAAGTTAGAGTTTCCAAACAACCAAATCAACATGTGAGGCTAATATTAAGTTTAACCTAATTTTTGTAGGCACCAAATAAATAGAAGATTAAAGAAAAATCCCACAACTCCTATACTCTAAAAATTAGGCATAGAAAAAGAAAAGAAAAAGTTTAATTTCTTCTCTCTTCTCCTTCTTTTGTTCTTCAATATCCAAGTATATTGTTCTTCTTCCACTAGTTAGATTAAGAACAATAACAATAAACACTTAATCTTTGATTCCACTGGTTGGATTAAAGATTAGTGTTCACTCCCTTTTAGGCTTGAAAAAGTTCTCTATTTTTTGTTATTCTAGTCCAAGGTGTGGACTTCTTTAGAGGGAGGACACGTGGTACTTATTTTGTTGAAGTTAACTTATCAGTTAATGATGCTTCTTGGGTATTAGATACTGGTTGTGGCTCACATATTTGTAATGATTTGCAGATAATAACAAGAAGTTGAAAGTTGTATGGAGAAGAGATGATCCTAAGAATGGAGAATGGAGCAAGGGTTGTTGCATTGGCTATAAGCAATGTTAATCTATCTTTTGAGAATGGCTCTGTAATAATTTTGAACAATTGTTTTATTGTTCTAGATATTATAAAGAATATTGTCACTATTCCAGTTTTGGATAGAGAGGTTTTAGATTTACCATTAAAAATGAAAATTGTTCTATTTTTCAAACATTCTAATTTAATCTATGCAGGTTCCTTGACAAATTGCTTATATACTATTACTCCCCATAGCCCCATTCTCACAATTCAACAAAATAAAAAAAAAATTAGATAATCATAGTTCCATGAGCCTATGTCACGTAAGAATAGGTTATATTTATGAGAAAAAAATTAACAAATTGGCACAATTGCATAACTTAGAGGACAAGCAAGAACTGCCAACATGTGAGTTTTGCCACAATGGAAAGATGATAAAATCTCCATTTATTGGACAAGTGGAGGGAGCCAAGCATCTATTAGATTTGCTCCATATAGATGTATGTGGGTCACTAAGTGTTAGTGCCCGAGAGAACTATAACTACTTTTGAACCCTTATCGATAACTTCTCCAGGTATGGTTATGTAACACTCACTACTCAATAACTAGATATATATTGTATAATTTAACATGATAGAACCTGTGTGCATGCATGGAATATTTTTTTTGTAACACTTTAACAAAAGATAAATCACTTCTTACATGCACAACCCTATTTAAAATACTTTCTCACACATGTCATGTATATAGTAGGATCAGTATTTATATAAAAGCACAACACCCACAACGACCACAATATTTACATACTTATTTATAGTAAAGTTTTAAAAGCGAAATATAGTACCAGTCTAAAAATATAATATAACAGACTCAAAATATAACAAGCAAACAAAATATCCCAACAAGTCGTCATCCATGTACACACTCTCTCAGATACCTGCTGGAGCTCCAACAGCCGCCCAGCTAGTAAAAGATGCTTCAAGCATCGTCATACTCACCTACAATACATAAACTATATGAGCTAATGCTCAACAAGTAAAGATTATGTATGTCAAAGAATAATTCACAATATCAAGTTATGCATCTCAAAATGCTATGCCCACAATGCAATTTTATGCATCAAAATATTTCTCTCAAAATCATATCTTTCTTGGGCCCCTGACCAACGCTACTATCCCATGCACTGAAAAGAGCTCTGTACACCGCCATAATCCAATGGCCAATAATCATATAAGCATGTAAATTCATGCATACTCATACGCATGCAAATCCATGCACACGAACCTACAAATCCATCTATAAAACCATGCAAATCCATGCAGGCTTTGGTGCACTAGTAATGGTCAGTAAAATATTTTCCTTTCTCAGAATCATGCCGTGAATGCAAGATTTATCACAATCCTTATATATGATGCATGCACGTGCCAATGACAATGTCCATGTATGTATGCTCAATGGAGAGCCCTCTACTATGCACATATGATTTATGATATTACATATAATTCACACATCTACTATGTTTATGCATTGTAGTTGCAAATGAATCTTTACTTACCTTTCACTTGGTTGGTGGCTTAGTCTAGATTTGTTTAGTATTTCTCTCCAACCTTAGATGTAAAATTACCTGTAATATTATCAAACATCAAACACCATTCCCAATTTGGCAAGTTGAAAGCACAAAATCTCATACTAAGACCTTAAACACAAAGCTATCTAGGTAACAATCAGGCTTTCACAAACTAGAACCCAATATAGTCCCTCTCATCTTAAATACATGTAAACAGTATGTAATTGAAGTATTATCACTCTAATAGCATGTACCTAATTGTTAGAATTCAATAGCAACATGTTTAAGCTGAAACATACTAAGTTATTAAATGGGATAGATTTTCACCTCTAATTTCCTTACTGCCACATTAGGTTTCATAGACATTTTGACATCCTTAGGAATATTTATTCACTCTAAAAATTTTACCACACTTAGATAACATGTAGAAAAATATAACCGTGCCATAAAATTTCCAAAACACATGGGTCTAGGTCCTATAATTCAGTCCCCTTCACAGCAACACCAGAACAGATATTCTTACTTTGGCAGTTTTGAGTGTTTTCTTCAATATCATGCCTAATTTTAATTTCTAACCGATGAAAATTTATTAAAATACTCTTAACCCATATATAAACATGTATATGATGATAATTATAGGTTTTATTCAACATACCATACACTTTTGAAGCCTAAAATACAAGAAAACAGCAAGGTGACAGTTTTTAGCACAAATGTTTTCTATCAAATATTTCCAACCACAAACCCTTTCTTTATGCATCAAAGCTTATCCAATAAAATCCTAACACATTTATAAATAATATTCAAAGCTTAATAAGCCAATAAACCTCAAAATAAATCTGAAAGTCATGCCAAACCGGTAGGTTAAGCTCACCTTGCACAGTTTTCTACTTGAACTTGGTTATTTCTCCTTCCCTTTGCTTGTTTTGCCTCATTTTTTGGTTGGAATCACTTAGGACCTATTTAGAGAGCTTTTTACATGTATTTCAAAGTTGAAATGGTTCAGAAGAAGGTTCGAGTCATGGCTGTTAGCTTAAGAGTGAAGAATAGGTTGAGGTGCTAGCTTGATAAGTCTAAGCATGATGTGGCATAAGATTGAGGTGGCATGTAATGGTATATCTGATTTTCTCTCTTATCTTGCAGCCCTAATCTTGTGTGTCTCAAATGTTCTTATTTGGTTGGAACCTATCTTCGTCATCACTCATTCCCGTAGCTAATTCCTATATCCGTTCATTAGATTTTTCACCCAAAAAATTATCGATTCTTGCCCGATTGATAAGTTTGTGCACCGATAGTATTATAAACCTATGAACCTAGCTATATAATATTTAAATTATAGTATTGTTTGTCTAGTTATCCCAAGTGTATGATTTAAATATACATATAATATTAAAATTCATGATTGAACTGACTCACTTTCTATAAACTTTTCGGTGACACCTTTCGAACTCCTAAGGTTACCACGTGTAACCTAGCACTATTTACTATATTGATACCTAAATTTCTTCTTATCTCAAAACAAAATAACCACTTAGGTTAGGGGATTCGATAATCAATATTGTGTGAAAGCTTCAAAATTAAGTTTAATGATTAAGAACGCTGTATAAAATAAAATGAACTATATGATGTCATATCAATGCAAATAGCATGCAATTAATATGTAATGCATGAATCATATTTGGCAATGTGAGTAGTAAGAGGCTCGGGTATCACAGGTTATGTGTACCTTTTAAGGTACAAGTCTAAAGTCTTTAAAAAGTTCAAAGAATTCAAAAGTAAAGTAGAGAAACAAACTGGCTTTAGTATAAAAACTCTTTGATCTGATCGAGGAGGTGAGTATATAAGTACAAAGATTTTAGATTATCAAAGAGAGAATGTGATTCTCTCACAGTGGACTCCTCCTGCTACACCACAACTTAATAGAGTTGCGGAATGCAAGAATCGAACCTTATTGGATATAGTTTGATTTATGAAGAGTTTCACTTCATTGTCTCTTTCATTCTGGAGCTATGCTTTGGAAACAGCAGAAAACTAATTAAATAGAGTGCCATCTAAAGTCATGCCTAAAACACCATATGAGATATGATGTGGTATGACATCTTTCTATAAATACTTTAGGGTATTGGGGTGTGTTGTTTATGTGAAGCAGCAAGTGGGAGATAAGTTGGATATAAGATCTAGCTTATGCAAGTTCATAGGGTATCCAAAGGAGTTTATTGGATATTACTTCTACTACACCTTGGAACAAATGGTGTTTATTTCAAAGAATGTCACTTTCCTTGAAGAAGAATTTCTTTTAGAGAGAAGTGGCAAAGTCATGGAACTTGAAGAAGTTCAAGAACCATAGAATGCCCCAACTATTGCAGCAGATGACACAGTAGCTAATGTTGGGCCCTTTGAGGCACAACCACTTCGTAGATCTGAAAGGGTCTCAAGGGTACATCAAAGGTACGACTTTCTGTTAGAGAACAAAGAAGAGAGACTCCTCTCTGATAATGATCCTAGAAGTTATGGAGAGGCAATGTCTGACATCGACTTGGAGAAGTGGCAAGAAGCTATGCAATCCAAAATAGAATCATAGTTAAGTCAATTAGGGTTTCGACCTTTATCCATACCCTACACTCAATCAGGAATTAGTTGATGGAAGGACCTAACGTCCATAGTATTTGTAATTATAATAGGATCACTTGTTATTTCAAATAAGATTAGTTTTTTATGATTACTTACTAGATGTTTTCATGGATAGTGAGTTTCTCGAATTTAAAAATTTAATTCCAAGCAAATTAATTAATTAGATTAATTGATCAAAATAATTGTTATTCATAAGTTGCAAATGTTGCAAGCCCACTACTAGCTCAGTAAGCTTAGTACTGAACCTAAAGGGTCATACATAATTTGGAATAAATAACCTCTAGTCTAAAATTAATCCAAAAAAGTTGGATATAATTAATTAAATAATTAGATTAATTATTTATGGATTGAATTAATTCAAATTAGTTGAGTTAATTATCTAATTAAAGAATTGGACCCAATAAGATTGATAATCCAAATTGGAGTAAATTAATTAATTGATTGTATCAGTTAATTGAACTTAGATAATTAATTAATTAGATTAATTAATTAAAGTGCTTGATGAAGTCCAAGCCTAACTTGAAAATGACTCATTAGTAGAAGCCTACTTGGAATAGTAAAAGAATTAAATTAAATAGAAAAAATGATTTTTCTTATTTAATTGATATAAGATGTTAAGATTGAATTTACGGGATAGGTTCACTTGAATCTCGAGGAGAGAGGGAGCGGAAAAATGGTGGCCATTTTAGGCTATATTTTCGGCCATTAAAGATAGAAGGAAAAGGGGATTTGGAATAATGTGATTTAGTTTGCTAGGAAAGTTAGACTTTCCAAACAACCAAATCAACATGTGAGGCTAATATTAGGCTTACTTAATTTTTTGTAGCCACCATATAAATACAAGAATGAAGACAAATCTCACAACTCATACTCTCTAAAAATCGGCCATAGCAAAAGAAAAGAATTTTTCTTTCTTTCTTCTCTCTTATCATGTCTTTTTTTTTTCAATATCCAAGTATATTGCTCTTCTTCCACTGGTTGGATTAAGAACAATAACAATAAACACTTAATTTGATTCCACCAGTTGTATTGAAGATTAGTGTTCACTCCATTTAAGGCTAGAAAAAGAAAACAAAGAACACTAGCAAGTTCTCTATTTTTGGTTATTCTAGTCCAAGGTGTGGACTTCTTTAGAGGGAGGACGCATGGACTCCTTGGTAAGAGATTAACAATAATATGATAATTGATTACCTCAAGCCTTGCACTAAAAGGTAACGAATTGCATCATCAGTATTTTTATATTCAATTAGATGAACTATTAATAACACCGATCATTAGAATTTCCCAAAATCAGGGGTAATGCAATAAATGTTACTGCATGTTCTATTTAAAATTTTTATTTCTAGTGCATTTAACCCTTAGGTTATAGGGAATCCAACATACCAAATATAGATTACCTATGTTGTATTTGGCCTAATGATGTTTTGTGGTGTTTAAATAAAAATGCAAGAACTAACAAATTAAACATAAGTAACTAAAACCCAAGGAGATTAGGGGATTGAATTTAATACTAAGGATAATTAAGGCATTAGCTAGCCATCTTATGCTCTTATGAACCTAGCTTAATTGTGAATAGGAATAATGTGGATTGTGTGACGGTGGGTTTTTCTATTGTAATTGATGCTCTCTCTCAAGATGAACAAATTTATCCCTAGTTTGTCACTGAAGCCATCTCTAGCTATAGGTCATCGCACTAAGAGTGCCTTAAGTTTTGTAAATTCCACTAGCTTTCAGTTTTCATACATATGACTACCGTATATACCTATGCCTATATCTCCATAGGGGTCGGTCTATGGATATACTACCCAATCCATTGTTATAACCTTGCCTCTTGGTCTTAATTGCCATAATTATAATCAACTTGAAATTGGCCAAGTGTCAAAAAGCATTAAACACATAATATATGCTCATCACAATAAAATCAACATTCCAATCACAATAAAAACATTAACTTAAATCTCCATAGAAACAGCTTTCCAAGCCTTGAAAACGTAATTTAGTTCATATTGAAATTAAGTAAGCACCAAGAAGTTGTCAACATTATGATTCTTACAAAATTTTCAAAACTAAATAAAATAAAATAAAAATTAAAGAAGAAGATTATCACTTTATCACTTTTTCTATAAAATCTTCAATACCCAACTAAATTTTTTAGCATTAGACAACTGGTGCCACAATGCCTAATGGGAGTGCCATAGTTCCTCCAAATCCTCCAGCTTCTGCCCAATTTTGGCCCCTTGTACCGCGGCGTGAGATTGGGGGTGTCGCGATGCGAGACTATTCCGAACTACACTGTTCAGACATTTTCGATCAATTTTTCACCTCTTTCTAGGCCGAACTTGTAACACCCCTTAACCTAACTATAAAACCTAAACAAGCTAATACAGTTAAGTTAAAAAATATTAACTTTTCATCAATACTAGAGTTATGATTTTAATAAAAGTTCCCTTTTTTAACTATAAGAGAAAAGAACTTGAATTCATTTGTTGTTTCATTTCGTTGTACACACACCATAAATATAAATTAAAACTGAGTACAACTGTTTACAAAACCATAATAGAGCAACTTATTTAAAAAAAAACAAAGTTTTCAAAATAGACTACAAAACAGCTTCAAGCATGGCATATAAATAAATCTCTGTCTGGTTGCTCTAGAGACTCAGTCAACCTCTAAACCTGTACATTTTCACTACATCACATGAATCTAATGAACTAAAGGCTTAGTAAGGTGAAACTAATACAGTAACAAATAGCGTACATGGTAGTCACACATAAATAATTAAATGCATTATTCAATTTAATAACTTTCATTCATAAATCATTTTTAGGGTCCTTGAAGTATGAAACCTAACCAGTTGCGACAAACTGTGGTTTTTGGAATCTGTTCATAATGATTGGCCAATAAGAGAAATAATACGGGGTTTCTATACTTAGTCTTTCAACCTCAGGTATTAGCCATATTCTGTCTCATTTATTGTGGCTTTCCTATACTAGTTTTTCAAACTCAAGTATTTGTCACCATTTGTTGGGTCCGCCGGTCCCTCCCACATCCCTTGTCTACCCGACCATTAATCAAGTACTATACTTTTTTTTCAAAAAACCTCATTATATTCTTAATAGTATCATGCTTCATGAACCGTAAATGCATCAAACATTACATCATTTGACAAATAATGACAATCACATTAAAACATGAACAACATTATATGATTCTTATGATATAGCAAATAAAAGTTTCAACTTACCTCAAGTCCACTTTGTGCAAAATGAAAAGGTCAATCTCTTTGGAAAATAGGATGTGTTAAAGTCCTACCATAATCAAATCATGTACCTTTCAATATCCTTTTAATAAATCACATAATCTATTCTAATTAAAATTACATACACTTTTCAATCTTTTATAATTAATTCCATATCAATTACGTAACCTCAAAAAGAATGCATACTCTATATTTTACTACTAATTCAAGACATTAAACATTAGGGCAGCTATTAAATAACTAATAATCCAAACATAAATATTAGGGTAACCCCCAATATTTGAACACAGTCTAAAATAACATGAGTAAACTCGATTCTAACTTTAATTAATTCTAACCATCAATTAAGCAAACTAATTGGTATTGTTCTCAATCATTCATAGGGACTTCTAAACATAATATAAGCATTACAAGATTAATGGACATAAGTAAATTAAGCATACTTTACAAGACTATTAATTTTGCTAGAAACTAACTTAACTGGCTTGGTTTTGGCTTCAAGTTTATCCCACTTGAGTTCTCATTCATACAAAAACATACTAAAATATGTAACCATACAAAATACTATAAATTTATCATAAGAAATATTGAAAAATAATATACATTGATTAAGTTGGAATTAAGCTTCAAAATCAACGATTTTCAAGCTTAAAAGGGTAGAAACTTGTTCTAGTTTGTGTTCTATGCATTCCTATAGATTGAATTCAATTTTTGTGAGTATGAGAGTGTAGAAATTTGGAAGAGATTTGTAGAAGAATTTAGGAGCTTCTACAAGAAAATATGGCTAAAATGACTTTTTTGACATTTCGAAGAGAGGTAAGTAGAGGGTGATGCTTGGTGTCTTCTCATGCCAAAAGCCACGTTTATGGGCTAGGGAGATGACAAAAATTGATGATTTGGTGTTATAATCAAATGCAATGTGGTTTAGAATGATTTTGTGCAACCTTGTCAACCTACCAATCAAATTACACTATTTTGCATACTTTTAGTTCTTGGTCAAATATAACATATTTCATGCAAATATTTAGGCAAATAATCTCTTTAGAATGTAACAAATATGGAGCAATAAAAATAATACATTTTATGGCCATTCAACACATCAACCTTCCTTAATTGAGATATTGAGTTTTTCACTGCAAAAAGTCACTTAAGTAATATGTTAATTAAAAAACAAAAGTTTGATCTCATATTTCATGTATTAGTGCATGCTAAAGCATAAGTGGAGCATATAGTAACAATTATTCATGTTCGTGTAATCATACTATTTGTATGCCATAATCCAATAATGCGTATTGATTAGATGCATATTCATGCAAGATGTTTATTATTGGCTATGTAGGAGATAATTAGGCATTAGAATCCTTCCTTCCTTATAAAAATTTCATCCTCAAAATTTGACATACCAAATAATTCTGGATACTTGCTCTGCATTTCTTCTTCTCTTCCCACGTAGCTTTTTCTTTAGAATGATTCATCCACAATACTTTAACAAGTCAAATCTTTTTTGTTCTCAACTCTTTTTCCTTCTGATCCAGAATTTGCACTGGTTTGTCTTCATAGGCTAAATCAAGAGTCAATTCCAACGGTTCATAACTCAACATATGAGAGGGGTTTGAAATGTACTTCCTCAATATAGACACATGGAAAATATTGTGAACACTAGAGAATGACGGAGGTAAGGCCACTCTATAAGCTTTATCACCAACTCTTTCAAGAATGTCGAATGGGCCGACATACCTTGGGTTGAGTTTTTCTTTCTTTCCAAATCTCATGACACCTTTCATGGGAGCTACTTTTAAGAACATATGATCCCCAACGACAAACTTTAGATCTTTTCTCCATTTATCTGCATAACTTTTCTATCTACTTTATGCGATCTTTATTCTCTCTCGTATCTTCTCCACTACCATAGCAGTATGTTGAACTATTTCTAGACTATGTAGGCTTCGTTCTCCAACTTCATCCCAATGAACAGGAGATCGACATTTCCTTCCACACAATACTTCATAAGGCACCATTCCAATTGTTGATTAGTAGCTATTATTATAAGTAAACTCCACTAATGGAAGTTTCGCATCCCAACTCCCTTGAAAATTTAGCACACAAGCTCTTAACATATCCTCTAATATCTGAATAACCCTCTCTGATTGCCCATCATTTTGTGGATGAAATATTGTACTAAATGCAAGTTTCATTCCCATGGCACTGTGTAAGCTCTTCCAAAATGTAGATGTAAACTTACGATCTCTATCGGACACTATTAAAACTGGCACCCCTTGTAACCTGACTATATCCTTAATATATGGTTGAGCATACTGGTCCATATTGTATGTGGATCTCACTGGAAGAAAATTGGCTGATTTAGTTAATCTATCAATAATCACCCATACAGAATTATACCCCTTTTAAGTTCTAGGTAATCCAAGTACAAAGTCCATTGTATTGTGCTCCCATTTCCACTCTGGAATCAACAAAGGCTTCAACAAACCTGAAGGTCTTTGATGTTTAATCTTAACTTGTTGACAAGTTAGACATTAAACCACAAATAGATTTCACACTGCTCCCCATATAGATAGTGCCTCCATATCTTCAGTGCAAATACCACTGCAGCAAGCTCTAAATCATGTGTAGGGTAATTTCTTTCATATTCTTTTAGTTGCCTTGATGCATATGCAATCACTTTTCCATTTTATATCAGTACACATCCCAAGCCATTCTTAGAGGCGTCACTATAAACTACAAAGCCTCCAGTACCTGATAGAATTAAAAGAATAGGTGCTAATGTCAACCTCTTCTTCAATTCTTGGAAATTTTGCTCACACGTCTCTGTCCATTTAAATGTTATACCCTTTCATGTTAATTGTGTTAAAAAGGAAGCAATCTTGGAAAATCCTTCTACAAATCTACGATAGTGTCTAGCCAAACCAAGAAAACTACGTACTTCTAAAGGATTTATAGGTTATGACGAGCTATTAATAACTTCTACTTTACTTGGATTTACTGATATTCCAACCCCTGATATGACATGTTCCAAGAATACCAGTCGGTCCAACCAGAATTCACATTTCTTGAATTTAGCATATAATTGTTTTATCTTTAAAACCTCAAATGTGTCACGTGCTCTTCTTTTGATTTGGAGTAAATCAGGATATTATCGATAAACATAATAACAAATTTATCCAAAAAATCTATGAATACTCAATTCATCAGGTCCATGAAAGCTGCTAGGGCATTAGTCAATCCAATGGCATCACTAGAAATTCATAATGTCCGTACCTCGTGTGAAATGTTGTCTTCAAAATGTCACCTTCTTTTATTTTCAGTTGATGGTACCCTGATCGTAAATTAATCTTTGAAAATACTGTTGCACCCTGGAGTTGATCGAACAAAGAGTCAATTCGAGGTAAAGGGTATTTATTCTTGATTGTAATCTTATTTAATTCTCGGTAGTCTATACACAGTCTCATCATACTATTCTTCTTTTGTACAAACAGAACAGGCGCACCCTACGATGAAAAACTAGGTCTGATAAAACCTTTTTCTAGTAATTCCTGTAATTATATCTTTAATTCCTTTAAATCGGATGTAGCCATTCGGTATGGGGATTTTGAGATTGGAGACGTTCCCGACTGCAGGTCAATAACAAACTTTATCTCATGATCAGGTGGTAACCCAGGGAGATCATCTGGAAATACTTCAAGGTATTCCTGAACTACTGGTACTTTACTAAGGGTAGAATGGTGTTGTTCTTCAATGCTCATAACACTAACTAAATATCCCTCACAACCAGCTTCTAGTAAACGTTATGCCTTCAGCACTGATATTAGTGGGAATCTGAAGATCTTCATAATCCCAGTGAACATAAAAGGTTCTTCTCCAAGAGATTGGAATGTCACTGTCTTTTTTCTGGCAATCTATGGTAGCATAGTATTTTGATAACCAATCCATGCCCAAAATTATGTCATAATCATTCATGGCCAATACAATCAGATCAGCATATAGTTCTCTATCTTCCCTAGGAATGGCACATGCTTTTAAAATCTGATTGGTCTGCTTTGAGTCTCTAGAAGGAATCGTCACATTGTAACTAATTTATGTTACGTAAGGTGTCCTACCCAGCCTCTTCACATACTCAATGGATGCAAATAAATGTGTAGCTCCTAAATCAAATAGTATGAATGCTGGAGTATCATGGATAAAGAGTTTACTTGTCACTACCGATGGATTCGCCTTCGTGTCTGCTCTAGTGATGGTAAAAACTCTAGCGGGTACATTCTGTTACTTTATAGAGTTTGGGTTCTCCAAGCATGTTCTGGCAATATGGCTAACCTTCCCACACACGTAACACCTTCTAGAATCTGTAGGGCAGTTTTCTATATGTTGGCCACCGCATCTAGGGCACATAGATTGTGGCATTGGTGCTTTCCCCTGCTCTATCTTTGGTCTTTTATTTTGCTCCCACTGTTGCTGCCCTAGTTTTGATTGGAATTCGGGTTTCTAGCCTTGAGCATCTCTTATTTTCATTTCTAGCCCATCTCTGTCCTTATCCTTGCTTAAATTGGCGATAGGCTTCCTATGCATGAAAAATTATGAGTTTAGCTTGCTCGGCGATTAATACTCTCTCTAAAATCTGTGAATAGGCGACTCCATGAATTCCCGCCATATTAATATCTTTGTATAGTTCTGGCCTTAAACCTTCAAGGAATCTCTCTATCTTTAGTACATCAGTGCTGACTATATACGTGGCAAACCTAGATAACTATTCAAATTTTCAAATATAGTACCCGACTGTCATAGCTCCCTGCTGCAGCTGTATAAATTCATTCATCTTCATGGCATGAACAGGCACAATGAAGTATTTGTTCCTGAATAACTCTTTAAATCTTTCCCAAGTCATAGTAAAGGGATCCTCTATGCTCCTCATTATATCCCACCAGTGCCCAGCACTTCCATGAAGCATAAACGAGGCGCATATCACCTTCTCTTTCTCTAGAACTCTGTTATACTGGAACATATTCTCTATGATTCTCAGCCAATTATCTGCAACTGTGGGATATACCTCATATTCAAATATTGGTGGATTGAGTTTCCTGAATCTTTCCCCAACTATCTCCATGGGTTTCGCTCGGGGCTGTGGTTAATTCATTTCAGCTCTCTGTTGCCTACCCACATCCCTCTGCTGGATGAGTTGTTGAATTAATTTTGATTGTCGCTGAATGAGTTCTATAAGTTAGTTTATAAACAGTGTCCCGATCATCATTTAGCATAGGTATCTCTCTTTCTTAGTTTCTACCTCCACTACTACTCTCACTCCTTGTTCTTGTCATAGCTGCAATACTGTTTTAGAACATGGCCAATATAATTCATGAAACAACAATGCATCATCACATAATAAAATATAACTTACAAGCAAAGTTGTGCTTCCATAAGTTCTAAATTTATGTACATAGACAGTCTATAGAATCTCTGACCGAGCTCTGATACCACTCTGTAACGCCCCCATTACTACACAACTATATATATAGTATAATTTAAACATGATAGAACTTGTGTACATGTATAAAAAAAATTTTCTCCATGTAACATATTAATAAATAATAAACTACTTTCCCACTCTCCCTATAACAATTTAATAAATAATAAACTACTTTCTCACTCACAGACTAATATATATATATCGGCAGAGAATCTATAACAATCATAATATTTACATACCCATGTACAAAAAAGTTATAAAAGTAACATACAATACAAATATCAAAACATAATACAATAGACTTCAAAATTAAATAAGTTAACAATCAACCCAACAGGTTGTCATCCATGTACACTAATCCTCAGAACCTATAGGAGCTCCAGCCGCTCGCTCAGTAAGTCAATGGCTTCAAGTATCATCAAACTCATTTACAATGCATAAACTACATGAGCAATGCTCAGTAAATGAAAATCAGGTATGCTAAAAAGATAATCCAACACAAATGCAATGCATTTATATAAGATCATGACAAGGATGCAAACTTATGCATAAAAATAGTTCATTCAAAATTATTTTCCATCATTGGGCTTTTAGCCTACCTATATATACCGAATAGAGCTCTCAATATTATCAAAAATCACATGACCATAAACAGATCGACACAGTCCGTGGGCCATTTTTTGGGATCACCAGAGGTCCACCCCATGTCTTTCCATGTAATCCTCCAGAAGTTTTCCCACCAGCAGCGTCGATACACAGTCAACTGGTCCACTCTCTCGTGACCATCAGAGGCACACTTCCTGTCCACCCCTATGATCCTCCGAGAAGTAATACTCGCGGCACCCCAAAATATCATATCAATAAGCCACACAGGCCTTGGTACACTAGTAGTGGCATCAAAATATTTTCTTTCTGAAAATAATATCATGCATGTAAAACCTCAACTGTGAGCACTTCTTATGCATGCATGTGTAAATGTTGATGCATGGCATGTTCAATGACACAATGAATCTCATGTCCCATCATCTAATAAATGTATACACTGTAAGATCTTTATAATACTCATAATACACTCATCAAGACAAAATGATCACATTTAATATAGATAAGGTAAAAAATATTATGCCCATGTATTGTAGTTGCAGATGGATTTTCACTTACCTTTCACCTTTGACGTCCTACTGAAGGTTAATAAGATTCTCCCCCTAAGCTTAGATATAAGACAACCTGTAAAAGTATAGCGTATTAATTTCATTCTTAACCATTAGGTTTCTATATCAAATCTCATAAGGTATCTTAAATCTTAAATTTAATTAAGTAACAATCAAACCTTAAAATTTATATTTCACCCCAATTAGAACCTGTTAAATACCTTAATTTCTTATTTTGAATTTATTGTAATATTATCTAATTAATGTGTTATAATCCCTGCAACCAATACCTCAATTAAATTAGCTCCTTCATCCGATTAATACAAGATAACAAAAATTAAATTTTTGTAATTAATTTTGAATTAAAGGTGTATATTAATTATTGTCTCACAGATAGATAACTAGTTAATTCAAATAAAAAAAACTTTCTTTCAAATTAGAAATAAATGACATAAATATATATTTTTATTCATACAAAAATGAGAAAAAACTTACCCAAGATTTCCTCTAATTTCTACAGTTGAAAGTTGAAATTTGTTAGAACACCCTCTCTTTTCTTTCTTTCTTTCACTCCTCTTTCTTTTTCTTCTTCTTTTTGTTTTCTTTTCCTTCCTTTATTGTTGTGCGGATGTGTGTGTGTGGTGTGTGTGTTAATATATAATTATTACTTAACAACTAAGAAAATCTAATATAATATTTTATAATATATGAATACTTATCCTTAATATAATATAATATATTATAACATATGTGTAATATATTATAACTATTACCACACTTGTACACGCATATATATATATATATTATGGTATCATTTCATTATATTCCACACATATACTTATATATAAATATATATATATATTATTTTTATATATATAATTAGTACATAATATTTTGATATTTATTTATAAACACCCAAGTTTATTTTCTATTCAGAATTTACACCCTCTTAATTAATATGATAATGTCCTTACTTTCTTTTATTATTATTATTACCATTACTATCATTATTTTTTTCTTAATTAATTTATTTGCATAGTTTATCCTATACGGATAAACACAACGATGCCACCTTTCACTTACGAATATCGTAATGGTATCTAATAGTTGACACCTAAATTCTCGTATTTTAGTACCAACTCAACTAATTAGATTAAAGAATTTGGAAACTAATATCGAGTGACAACTTCAGAAGTTTAATTATTAAAAATATCGTATGAAATATAGTGCATTATGAAATATCAATTAAAAATGTAAATGGCACATACGTAGTATGAAATGCATGAACAATATTGGTCAGGTGAGTAGCGTGAGGCTCGGGTATTATACTTTATCTAATTGACAAGACAATTAAAGATAAAAAAATATATTTTATTTAATGAAAGACACGAGTAAGATTATTTGTACAAGAGTATAAAAAGTTCGCCACTAATTGGCTCGCTGGGTACTACTCTAACACCTGCTTCCTCATAATTTCTTAAGGGATATTCGCCCAAGATAATTGAGGTCATTGCAAATCTCCCTAAGTGTCCTAGCGAGTCCTTTGGGTTAGAAGAGTCGAGTGAGTCAAGTGAGTCAATTGGAAGTAAGGAGACGTCAGAGTCAAAAGAGTCTAGTGAGCCTGAGAAGGTAGACATAATCTCTTCTCCTCGTGTGATGAATGAATTCTCAAAGGTTTTGGTAGACTCCAAGGTGGTTGTAGGCTTAGGAGTTGAGGATGTCTCCCACATTAGGCGGGATGGTCCACCTTGCACTCGGTCAATAGATATCGAGATTTGTGATATCTCCTTGACTCTTGAGGACTTGAGGGTTTTGCGACAATAAATAGGTTTATATTCTTTCCATTGATTTGTAGCTTTAGGTTTTGTCATAGCTAGTTCACTCCCACCCAACTCCATCATGTTCTTTGAGGGATTTTGAGGGATCATAACTAGTTTAATACCAAACTTGACGGACCACAAAACGTAATATCCCTACTAGTTACTTTTTTCTTCTATGAATGGAGGAGATGAAAACCATATTGAAAGCGAAAGCTGAATGTACCGCTACGCTCAATGAGCTTTAGATGATGAATTAATTGACAAGTTTAGCCTTAAATGGCTCATAATTTAACTAGAGTACATCAAGGTCATTTTTTTGCACTCAATGGGGAAACAAAGTGAACCTTAAGCAGAGACTAGTCCACTTAGTCGGCTCCCCTCAAGTTGAATATTCTTAATATTATATGTAAATTAAATAAGTTTTAAAATCTTATCTTCTTCCAAATTAATAAATTGTCCAACCATATAAATTGAAGTAATTAAGAACATCACTCCATTCCTAACCATAAAGTCCTATTAGCACAAAATGGAAGAACAAAAAAAGGTTTGAGGTGTGCAGAAAAAAACTTCACTGTCAAATAAGTAGGTGGGTCCATGCTGGCATGGAATCTCATCTTTTTCTCCTAATTAGTATCCCTCCCCCCACCCCCACCTCCTCTATTTAACCTCGTGATAAGTTTACACATAAAGCAGATGCTGCCGAAGATTGGGGAAAGAAAATAAGATAGAACAAGAAAGCCAGGCAGAGAGAAAAAACAATATAAAGAAATGATGAGTAGTGTGGAAAGCAATGGGAGTGTGGTGGAGTCTCAAACTCATCACTTAAAGATTCCGGAAATCAAATTCACAAAGCTCTTCATCAATGGACAATTTGTTGACTCCTTATCAGGTTCACTCTCCTCTTTTCTTCAAGTACTATTTTTTGTTGAATTGCTACTTCCAGATTGCATGAATGAATCTACTTTTTGTGTTCCTCTTTTTCTTTTTCATCAAATTCTTTTTACTTCCTTTTTTTGGATGTGATTTTGTTGATTGTAAAGGTATTTGACTAAGTTTAAAGGGAACCTCGCATCAACTCTAAAAGCTTATAAACAGTTTATACAATGGTAGATTTTGATTTAATTTATTAATCTGTTTGAATAAAATAAACTCTCAGTGTTAGGTGTTTTTCATTAATAAATGAGTGTAAGTCGTCGGTATTAATTAATTTTTAACCATCACATACTACAATTCCAAACTTTCATAATATAAAACTTTTAGAAATAAATGTAATAAATTAGTTCCAAAAAAAAAAAAAAATGATTTGTCTATAGCAAACAGCTTACTCCAAAAAAAAAAAAAAATGATTTGTCTATAGCAAACAGCTTACTCCAAAAAAAAAAGAGGTATTTGTAACAAACTGAATATTCAAATAAATTGAAAAATGAAAAAAAATATTGAGGAACATTTAAGAATCATACTGATTTCATAACTATTAATCCTCCTTTCGGATATGTGGTTGCAATGAAAGTGCACTATCATTATCTCGTATCCGTAAGAGAATTCTCGGAAAATTTTTAATCTTTTTTTTTCCAAACTTATTTTTCTTATTCTTTTAAAACATTTTAAAATAAAGTTTTATTTTATAAAATAAATATTATTTTTTAAAAAATTTACTCTAAAATTCTGAAGTCAAAATATATAATATTGAGATGAAGCGAGTATAAAAAGTTTTTTTTACAGCTGTGTATGTATATATATGTACTGAAATGATGGGGGTGAATACAGGGAAGACATTTGAAACGATAGACCCGAGAACAGAACAAGCGATAACAAATATTGCTGAGGGCGACAAGGAAGATGTTGATTTGGCTGTGAGGGCTGCCCGTCAAGCTTTTGACCATGGCCCATGGCCTCGCCTGCCTGGATCTGTACGTACAAATACTAACTGCGCCACTTTTTTCAGTAATTTAGAGAGTGACATTCTGTCTGCCCAAACTTTTTATTTTTCTTTCTTTTAATAAAATAATGGTGTTGGACCCGTTGTTTGTTTTGGGGGGTAAATAAAAGTGTTTTGGGCTGTTGATTGGTCAATTATTATTATTATTATTATTTTTACTAATAGTGATATTTAATAATTAATTAAATAATTTATTTGAAAAATGTTTAAATGGTAATGTACAATATATCAAAATATGATTTTGAAGTCTTGTACTACTAGAATTGTCAGAAAAACCACTAAAGTAAGTTAGTCAAAATATTAGTCGGTTTAGGTTTGTACATTGGTGAAGGAATTATTCATTTCCGAGAAGAGGGTATAGAACACTAATAATTTGATTTGATTTGATTTGTCCGAGTGATGTTATACATGATGGGCTCACCTAACCTTGTGTAATATAAAAACTACCATGGATAAAGAAAATATTCTTCATTGAAGTCTGTTTTTTTATAATTATCGTCTATTGATGCTAGAATTCACTCATACTTTGACAGTCTGACTTTAAATTTAAACATAAATAACTAAATTCGACTATAGAGATGAATTATGAGAAAAATTATCACTAAGGTGATAGTGGTTTGGCCCAATACTTCTCATAAAGAGGTCATGAGTTTGGGTTTGAATATGTTTGATGTAGTAATCTGCGAATCAATCTTATGGAATTGTTGATCTTGTAGCAGAAAAAAAAATGGATTTTGTGCAAATCCGTGATTTGAGATTTTATCTCCGGCTTTACTATTCTATTAAATACTCTATTAAATAGAAAAAATTCATAATCATCCAGTTAGGATCAATCTAAACCAGCCCATTATGTATATGATTGAACATGCCAACTATTAAACAACTTATTAGAAATACAAGACAGCCAATTCAAAATGTCACGAAATCCCCCACTCTTCGGGATGTCCTCAGATGGATTTTAATCCAGTTAACTGGCCTTGAGTTGATGGCTCACCATTTGAGCAATTTCTATGACATCTAAGAAACTCTTATGGTGGCACCCAAAGAGGGTTGTTGGTCGCCTCTGACTGTTTTTTTTTTTGAATTAAAAACAAGAAACTCATTTCGAACTACTCGAAACAATTAAAGTAAAATTCATTTTTAAAACCTCAATTTCCTGGTATAAAGTACTATATTAGAATAGTGAGTGAAGCTGATATATGGCCTTTCCAAGTTCCAGTAAACCCTACTTCCTTAACTTTAAGCAAAGGGTATTGTCATTTTATATCTAATAATCACCACCTTATTTAAAACTTTATAATGTTATACAGAGAATGATAGTTGTTTAATTCACTCCCTCATGTGCATGAGCAATTGTTTTTGCGGGGCACAAAGAATTCCTTATGGCCCTGCTTCAAGCTAATCAAACAAACCACTTATTAAAGTTTAGTTGGAATTATGTGGCAAATAGAGTAACGCTCTCAATGGATTTATATCAGGAAAGAAGAAGGATAATGATGAAATTTGCAGACTTGATAGACGAAAATGTAGAAGAATTAGCAGCCTTGGACACAATTAATGCTGGAAAACTATACAGCGTGGGGAAGACAGTGGACATTCCTGCAGCAGCAGAAACCATACGTTACTTTGCAGGCGCGGCTGATAAAATTCATGGGGCAACTCTGAAAATGTCAAGGGAGCTACAGGCGTATACACTGCACGAGCCCATAGGTGTTGTGGGGCATATCATTCCCTGGAACTTCCCAACTCAAATGTTTGTCATGAAAGTTGGCCCGGCCTTGGCTGCTGGCTGCACCATGGTTGTCAAGCCTGCTGAACAGACACCTCTTTCTGCGCTTTTCTATGCTCATTTAGCCAAGCTGGTAAGCTTGCAATTCTTGCGGGATGGATAGTTCTATGCAGCACCAATAGGTCCAACGATCCATGTATATCTCTCTCTCTTATTCAAAGTAGTGAGATGCACTATATGTGGTATTCACATTTGTACGAGAACTGGATCATAGAACATATTGAGGCCATTGGACTGGTGTTGCGTATATTTTCCCTTTTTTGTACCTCAGTAGCATAGCCCTCTGCACAATCACAAATGATATGAACTCGTATTGTTCAGCTCTGTTATCTTATTTGATATTTGCATCTATTTTCAATAAAACTGCAGGCCGGTATCCCAGATGGAGTGCTGAATGTTGTAACCGGATACGGATATGCAGCTGGTGCTGCAATTAGTTCTCACATGGACATTGATAAGGTTATCTCTTAAGATGCATTGTAAAAAAATCACATTAAGAGGAAAATAGAATAATAAAAGGCTTCTATTTTTGTACATTGCTGGTATTCCTACCCATCCCAAACAAAAACTAGACCATTTCTTGCCTTTTCAGGTTAGTTTTACAGGGTCCACCGAAGTAGGTCGTCTTGTAATGCAGGCTGCAGCGACAAGCAACTTGAAAGCTGTTTCCTTAGAACTGGGAGGCAAATCCCCTTTCATTGTTTTTGATGATGTGGATGTCGATAAAGTGGCTGATCTTGCTCTCCTGGGAACTCTATATAACAAGGCAAAATGATGTTCTTTCAACCTTCTCTTCTTTTATCAATCGGCTTCCATTTAAAGCAAGACATCAATGTTTTTTCCTTTCCATCACTTTTCCAGGGGGAAATTTGTGTGGCTGGCTCTCGTGTTTTCGTTCAAGAAGGGATATATGATAAATTTATTGTTAAGCTGGTAGAGAGGGCAAAAAAATGGATAGTCGGGGACCCGTTCGATCCAAATGTTCATCAAGGACCTCAAGTATGATTTGGATTCACTCCAGCTTTCTATTTGCTGCTAATGGAATAACATTAGAACTAAATGCATTATCCAAATTTTTAGTTCAAAAACATCATTTTTCATAGTTTGGTTAGAAATGAGACCTTCTGTGACCATTGATTTTTTCTTTTAACTTTTATATAGGTTGATAAGAAGCAGTACGAAAAAATACTTTCGTTCATCGATCATGGAATGAGGGAAGGTGCCACTTTGTTAACTGGTGGCAAGGCTTACGACAGAAAGGGGTGCTATATTGAGCCAACAATTTTCACTGATGTTACAGTAAGTATTTGTACGTAACTTTATTATACACAAATCTTGAAACTAATAAAATTCTTGATGTACATGATTAAATATTTCATTTTGTGGTATGCAGGATGATATGACTATTGCAAAGGAAGAAATTTTTGGGCCTGTAATGTCAGTAATGAAGTTCAAGTAAGTACTTTCATTTCAATATTCTTTCTTAACAATATCATGTACAATGCACGGATTTTTTGAGACCAGGTGTTGAAAACACTAAACGTTGAAGGTCATACCATGTTAGCACATTCTGATCTCACAATTGATATCATTTAAAATGTCTTTGATTATACTTAATTACTTACTTTTTTCGACTTTGACTGAAAAAAATTAATTAAAAAAAAATTGTAGGACTGTTGAAGAGGTGATAAAGAGAGCCAATGGCACAAAGTATGGGTTAGCAACTGGGATCATGACCAATGACTTGAACATTGCCAACACAGTTTCCAGGTCTATTCGCGCGGGCGTAATCTGGATCAACTGTTATTTTGCTTTCAACAATGACCTTCCCTACGGGGGTTATAAAATGAGTGGTTTTGGGAGGGATTTTGGGTTGGAATCTCTTAATAAGTATCTTCAGGTTAAATCCGTTGCAACTCCAATCTATCATTCTCCCTGGCTGTAAAATTTATGTGTGGAGGAATTTTCTGACTATCAAAACGGAGATGTGGAATGGGCGTTTCTTGGAAAAACATGCAAAAATACCCTTTATTATAGTGAATAAAATCATTTTTTTTTCTAGCATATCAATATGTTTGTGTGTGATATATATTAAAAATTATATGAAATTCCGTTGGATGTTATTTTTGAAATTTTCCTGGTTGTTGGTTACAAATTGTGACCCAATTTGATTAAATGAATGTAAATTTGAGCATGGTATTACATAACCTAGCTTCCAAAGGACAAGGTAACTGAAGAAAAGGGTTTGAAATATGAAACACAAGTACATGATAATAAAACATTATTGGCCAAACTATAATGGTTGAAGACTTGTCAACGTAGTCTCCCATTTTTTTTAAACAAAATAAGTTTTTGAAAAATGGGTTTGAACCACAGACCCCTCCACAACACACCCCTTCCCACCCCAAAAAAAGAAAAAAAAAAAAGGTGCCTCAAAATAAGGGCAAACTAGAAAGATGCCTTCAAATGTGCCGTTCATTGTCAAAGTCAGTCTATAAAAGTGATAAGATAGTGACTAGCGTGTAACAGTGTTATGGTCGATTGTATGGTACGAATGACTATAAGTTATTATATTTCTGGAAAAAGAGTTATCATCATAATACGTGTAAAATCAAAAAATTTAAGAACTAAGGAATTTAGATACAAGATTCAATAAGGGAACCCACAACATAAACGGCTTTCAACACAAAAGATTCTATTGAAAACTTTATCATAAAAATAAGAAAATAAGGAATTTAGTAAATGTAACTCTTCTTCAATTAGACCTACAAATGGATAGGATCAAGGCCCAAGCTTTGTCTCATTAAGGCCCAATCGACCTTGTTGAGACTAGTAAGGCAGGTCTATAGACCATCAAGTTATTGTTCGGCTTCTTCCTCTATTGACTTTTACCAAGTTATTGATCTCTCCTCAGTGTGTATTTAAAGTTAAAAAGTGAAAAAGATATTACTTACCTAAAGTGTATTTTACCATTTTATAATAAGCTCGAGAAGTTTTTTCCCTTCTTTTTGCATAAAAAATCTGAAGAATTTGAGGAAGGTTACCCAGAGATGGAGCAAGTAACACGTGCTGAGTTATATAGCAACCATTGTGAAAAAATAATGATGACAATAATCTTAAAAAATGCATGCAGATATAAGATTGCATATGGAGGAAGGATATGGATAGATGAAGGGCTTTAGAGTTAAGAATTTTAAAATAACTTCAATGTTAAGTTAAGAATTTAAATTATTCTAATATTAGGTTAATGTAAAATTCACCACAGTATTTGAATGAAAAGACTTGGATTTGAGGGAGTATTTGAATGAAAAGACTTGGATTTGAGGGAATGAGTTAGGAATCAATAATTTCATATAAAATGAATTTCAAATTTATTACAATAACTACAAAAATAATTCAAAATAGAAGCTTAATTATTTGTAACCTATTGCAATGTAAAATTATTCAAAGAAATTCAATCCATTTGTTACTATGAATCTGAAATTCTTAGTTTCAAATTTATCAATCCAAACAAAATTTTAAATTATATTTGAATTGATGGATTTAGGGTTAAGCTTGTTTAGATAATTTCATATTACAATAAATTTCAATTTTCGATCTCCTACTTTGACCTATTTTTTAAAATATTATAGTGAATTTTAAATCCACCTAGCATGGAATCATTTGAAATCTTTCATCCAGTCATTTGTTAAGAATGAATTGTCGAAACTTAGAATATAGGGAGTGTTTACGAACAAAGGAAAAAAGTAATTTTGCACTTTTAGCTTGAAAAAAGTCCAAAGGTAAGTGTTTGGAATTGCTGGTTTTGCTTTTGCTTCTTTAAAATCAAGTTCTAACTACTTCTAGTATTTTAGTAAATATATTTTTATCCTGAAAAACATTTGTATATTCCAAAATGCCATCTTATCATAATTTGCCGTAGCAATCATCCCAGTTTTACGTCCACCGTCAGAAGACATTTCTCTCCCTTCTCTTAGTTCCACAGGTAATCATCCTGATTTCACATCCACCATCAAAAGACGTTGCATTCTCATAGCAGAAAGAAGTGATTCCAGATTGTGGGCACATTAAAGCAGAATTTGTCCCCTTTTCTCCATTGTTTTCGCATCTCGTTGAAGGTACCCAGTTGTTTATTTTAACCATATTTCTCCAACACAAGAAAAAGGAAGTAGTGGATTGTTCAAAGAAGTATTTATGTACCTTAATGCAAGAAACGAGAGAACCAATTTCGCGGGGTTTTTAAAGGAGAAATTAGCAATTGACAATGCTAAGGCCTTAAACCCTATATTTAGTTGGGTTTGCGTGATCCCGACATATGTATAGCAAAAATTTAAAAATTTAAAAAGAACTGTCATAACAATTATATCAATACTCCGGATCCGATAAAATTTTTAACGATCTCATAATTTTCAATGATATAATAAATAAATTAAAACAATTTGATTTATACCTTTCAATTTACTCTGGTTGTCGTAGAAATTGAACTAATCGATTATTAGCTCCTTTCTAAATTTCGATTCATAGGGATCAAAACATTTTTCCTCTAAAGTAGTCTATATTTTGACAAAGAACACAAAATTAGAGTTCTGCTAGTAATTTTAATTTCTTTACTAATCTAGATTATAGAGTGAATATAGTGAATATTAATTCTTGTTATCAACTTGTTATAAAAGAAAAAATAAAATCTTGGTGGAATAAAGAATGGAGGAATAAAATAATTTTCACTTTATCTTTTTCTCTTGTGGCCAAAAATTAAAGGGCTATTATTAGCCTCAAATTTTCGGCCATCATGGTTTAAAGAGGGAACTAAAAAATTTCAAAAATCCTACTCTTGATATTTTTGATCTCTTTTTAATTGGTTGAAAAATATTTGGTTGTCCCAAAATTCTTCAATTATATCCCTTCATATCTTCAAAAGATATTTAGTATCTCCCAAGAATTTCAAACTCTTGAATTTCTATCATTTTTCAATAATTTTCATGAGTCTCTCCTAATGGACATCTTTGAATTGAACTTAGATTTTAAAATAAATTCCATAATTAATCTAATTAATTACTTTAACCCAAATTTTATCTAATCCACCTAATCACATTAGGCCCAATAAATAATTTAATTATTTAATTGAGTAAATTAATTTAATAATTAAATTAATTTATGGAGTACATAATTAATTTGATCCAATCAAATAATTATTTCACTCCAATTGAGTTTCATAATCTTATTAAGTTCAATGAAATAATCTAATTATTTAATTGAATAATTAATTCAGCTCATTGAAATAATTTAAGCTCCAATTAATTAAACTCCATTAATTAATTAAATCCAACTTCTTGGATCAATTCTTAAGTTAGAAATATTACATCTCAAATTATGTGTGATCCTTTAAATTCACAACTAAACTAGTAGTAGGCTTGTAATATTTGAAATATATGAATAATAATTATTTCATTTAATTAATCCATTTTAAATTAACTTTTTAATTTCAAGACTTCACAAGTCATGGGAAACACCTAACAAGTATATCATGACTACCTAAACTTAGGTGAAATAGCGATTGAACCTATTTTAATTTTGAGTATTATACACATAAGGTCCCAATTGAGTTTAGGGCATAAATTAATAGTCGAAACCCTAATTGCTCCATAACTATGATTTTATTTCAAGTTTCAATAACACATGATAAATCGTGAGAAAACCATCGTCTAACATTCATCTCGCCTTGGCCAAGGATTTTTAAGTCATGAACTACGAAAACATAGGAGATTCACTTGTTCTACCAAACAAGTGATGAATTATTTATTGGCCACTCATTAATTTTCATACAAATCAATGCAACATCTAACGTACTTCCTTGGTGATAATCAGGCAAACAAAAAATACATCAAAATGGAACACGACATGCACAAGACTACCATGGTGCCTTAAGTTTAAGGACTAATCGTGTACTATCGTAACATAAAAATTCTTATTTCGACAAATAATGTTTCCAATTAAGAATTTACAATGGGCTGTTCAGTGTACTTGTTCTCTAACAAACACCCGCATACATGCATTAGCGTCACTATGCCAATGTCCATGGAGCGAGACATTCTCTTCATGCGAGTATAGATTATATGCGTGAGTCTTTTGGGCTATTCGATATCCAATCTCAAAAAGTCCTCGACTCATAACTAATTTAATAGCAAAGCCATAAATATATATTCCATGATCACCATCAAATACGCGACTATCCCCCACAGCTAAGTTTGATCTATGGACTTTATCTAATTACTATATGCAATTAAAGATTAAGAAATTTGCCTATTTTATTAATATGATTTGAAAAAGATTATTTTTACAAATACATGAGTTAAAAGACGTTCAATCTAATTAGCGCGCCGGACACTACTCTAACAATCTCTTACTTGCTTTAGTGCCAATGACCTATGTACTTTGGGTCTATTTTCTCAAAATGTTTGTCGAATACCTTCTGCACTAGGGGTTTGGTCAGTAGGTGTGCTATATTTTCTGTCGAAGCGACTCTATCTATTAAAACATTGCCTCTACCAATGATCTTTTTGATCATATGGTATCGCCTCATGAAGTGTTTGGATCTTTGATGGGTCTTGGCTCTTTTGCTTGCATAATAGCTCCGTTTTTATCACACTATATCAATACGTGACGAACAACGAATGGAACCACACTCAACTCTTAGATGAAGTTCCTCATCCAAATAATTTCCTTTGCTGCATCACATGCAATGATATATTCAGCTTTAGTGGTAGAATGCACGATCATCTCCTGCTTGGAACTCTTCCAATTGATCGAACCACCGTTATGGTGAATACATATCCGGACATAAATTTTGAGTCATCTATATCGGATTGAAAACTAGAATCAGTATAGCCTTCTAATTTTAGTTCTCCAGAGCCGTATATAAGAAACATATCCTTAATTCTTCTCAAATACTTCAGGATCATCTTTATGGTCTTCTAGTGTTCCTTACCTAGATTGAAATGATATCTGCTCGTAACACTCAAAGCATATGCGACATCAGGCCTCGTACATAACATACCATACATTATTCTTTCAATGGCAGATGCATAAAGTATGGGGGTCATCATTTTCCTCTCCTCAAGAGTCTTAGGAGACATAGCCCTTAAGAGAGAAATGTCATGACTCATTGGCAAGAATCCTCATTTAGATTCCTCCATGCTAAACCTCTTTAGCATTTTGTTTATGTACGTAGATTGGATAGTCCGATCATCCTTCTAAATCTATCTCTATAGATCTTTATTCGAAGAATAAATGATACTTTTCTCAAATCTTTCATGGAGAACTGGTTAGATAACCAAGTCTTAGTTAATTGCAGTATCCCTACATTATTCCCAATAAGTAGGATATCGTCAACATGTAACATAATAAATGTCACTGTGCTCCCACTAACCTTCTTATGGACTCAAGGTTCATCCGAGTTCTTGTGGAAATCAAATGATTTGATTGCTTCATCAAATTTGATGTTCCAGCTTCGGGAAGCCTGCTTGAGTTCATAAATGGATTTCTAGAGTTTGCAATCCTTTTGCTCACTCCCTTTGGATATGAAACCTTCTGGTTGTCTCATATAGATTTCTTCTTTAATGTTTCCAATAAGGAAAATAGTCTTCACATCCATCTGTCATATCTCGTAGTCATAATATGTTGATATGGCTAGCAGTAACTAGATAGATGGATGGATTTAAACATCGCTACTAGTAAAAAGTTTTCTCATAATCAATTCCTTACTTTTGAGTATAACCTTTCATGACCAGTCGTGCTTTGTAGGTCACTAAATCTTCATTACTCCGAGCTTCCGCTTGTAAACCCATGCAACTAATGGGAACTATTCTCTGTGATGGGTCCATCAAGGTCCATACTTTGTTGGTGTACATGGAATCCATCTCGAATTACATAGCGTCTTGCTAACTTCCCAAGTCGATGTTAGACATTCCCTCTCCATAAGTCATTGGATCACTATCCAATATGAGATTATTCTTGTTGTTCTCTAACAAAAAACCATACCTCTCAGGTGGCTTTGAGATCATTTGGGATCTCCTATGAGGTTGTGTCTGAAGGCCCAGCCTCAGTTGGTTAGCCCATTACTGCATCTGTTGGGAGGTTCTGTGGTTCTTAAATTTCTTTAAATTCCATGATTTTACCATTTCTATCCAAGAGAAACTCCTCATCTAAGAAGGTGACGTTCCTCGAAACAAACACATTTTATTCTGACGGGTTACAAAAGTAGTATCCAATAGATTCTTTTGGATACCCCACAGACTTACATAAACTGGATCTCATATCCAATTTATCTTCCACTTGCTGTTTCACGTAAGCAGCATACCCCCATACCCTAAAGTATTTGTAAGATGATGATTTCCCACACCACATCTCATATGGTGTTTTGAGCATCGACTTTGATGGTACTCTATTTAATAGATATGTTGCCTTTTTTAGAGCATAGCTCCAGAATGAAAGAGAAAGCCCAGTGAAACTCGTCATCGATCGAATGTTCTAAACCTACGCTCCACAACTCCGTTGAGTTGAGAAGTAGAAGGAGAGGTCCACTGAGAGAGAATCTTATTCACTTTTAGATAATCAAAAAACTTTGTGCTCAAGTATTTACCTACTCGATTTGATCGAAGAGCCTTAATACTTAGCCCAATTTGTTTCTCCACCTCGCATATGAATTTTTTAAAATTTTCAAATGCTTTAGATTTGTACCTCATAAGATAAACATAACCATACCTAGCATAATCGTGATTGAAGGTTATAAAGTAATGATAGTTTCCACAAGTACTAACACTTAGTAGCTCACATACATCCGAATGAATCAAATTCAATAGATTTTTGGCTCGCTCTATGTAATACCCAATCCTCATACTACTAATTTGGAGGATCACAGGGGAAGACAAGGGGTGGACCTTTGGTGATCCTGGGAGATGGCCCCTGGATTGAGTCAAGTTGTTTATGGCTATGTGATTATTGATATTGTTCAAATCTCTATCCAGTGCATAGTAGGTAAGCCAATGGTCCAATGATGGAAAATTATTTTAAATAAACTGTTTTAGTTTAGGAGTTCGCATTCCTAGGGTGATTTCGTAGACATGCATCGTATATATGTTAGATTATCGCTTTAGCATGCACGATTTTCACTTGCTGAGCATTAGCTTATGTAGTTCATGCATTATAGGTGAGCATGGTGAGACTTGAGACCTCTAGTTATGAATTTGTATTAAAAATAGATTTTCATATTAAGGTTTATTTGATAAATTAAGAGAAGCTACTATGATTTTAAAGATTGATTTTAAGTTTATATTAATTATGAATTTCTTGTTGTGCCATTAGGTTGACTAATGCCCTAATTATTTTGATATACATGATGAATAATGTGTTTGATGATTCTATATAGATATGTCTGGGGTGATATTCATTGATGATATCTTAGTATACAACGAGGAGATATATGATTGACCTTTTAATATGACCTTGTAAACTCTAAGGAAGTAGAAAATTATTTGTTCAATTTAGTAAATACGATCTTTTGGTTATGTAATACAATATTTATTTTTGGGATTGGTAATTTTCCTAAGAAGATGTTTTTGTAACTATTCAAAATTTCAAGGTTATACTGAAATAGAGAAGACCAATAAATGTGATAGAAATAAGAAACTTTTTACGGGTTAGTGATATTATTGGGTATTCAGTCAAAATTTCTCAATTGTTGCTGCTTTATTTCATCATGCCTGTAGGTATAGGAAATTTGAATGGTTCGCTAAGTGGGAAGAAATCTCTAATTACTTAAAGAGAATTGATTTGAGCTTCGGTAGTGACTCCAACTTTAAATATAAGTTATGTATTATGTATAATGGTGTTATCTCATTGTATTTTGGTATTTGTTTGATACAATGTAAAAAAGGTACTCTATACTTTTCGAGTTAATTAGATTATTTTGGTAATACTACATATGACATTACAAAATCGAAGTACTTGAAATTTTTATATACTCAAAAGCAGTTGAACTTGAAGAAAGGATGAATATTATTAGTAAGTGAATATATTGTATGATCCATACCACTATAAATGTCATTGGAATGAAATATCTCAATAGACTAATATTTATACAAATTTTACATCATAAACTACTATAGGAATTGACGGTGTATAGATGATGAATTAGAGTAAATGGTGAATTATCTATTTATTAAAATTTTGGGTAAGACTGATTTTGATTGATCCAATTTCAAATGCTCAAACTAAGGTCGATGAAAAGTTTAGATTAAGATGAAAGACATACACTTAAATAGATTTTTGTGATAAGTGATAATAATCTCTTAATAAGAGATAGATGTGAAAATGAGGAATAAAAAATTGCAAGACTAAGTTTTAGGTGATGATCGTGTACTTTTCTATTTGTTTATTTAGTAGAATGAATGATGATTGTGTTCTCAAGAAAATATACAGATATCGGATACTAGATGAGCTATTATTGTTAATATTTGGTTTGCCACAGAAAAAGGGATATATGTAAAAGTTCATATATTGGAAAGATTTAGTTCTGCTTTTATTTTCAGGCAGAAATGGGAAGGCATTAAGAAATTTTGTATATCATAATGAATTGGGTTAATGTTTGTAGGTTAACTGAATATGCTCACTCTTTCTTAATTTACCCTAGGTATTCCATAAACATCTATGGAAAGATAAATGTATAGAAAGTAGTTAGACTTTATGATTTATTAGTGTCTATTAGTTCTGATGTAGATTTTAGGTCTTTATCCACTTTCTAGAAGATCATACATCAGGTATCAAGAACAAAATTATATTTTAGTATTGTGATCATCCATGTATCAATGAGCAACCAGGACAAACAAATTAGACTTTGCAAGATATGTTTAGGGATTGTGCATTAGATTGTTGATGTCAATTGAGAAATTTTTTCCTTAGGTGGAATTTCTTATAACTACAGTTATAAGGCTACTTGGGATAGTTCTCTACCTCTTTATATCAATGTCTCAAGTCACAATATTTCATGTGTTCATTTTAAGAAGTATATCATGAATCTATCTCATTTATTGAAAAAGGAGCCAATAGAACTAAATTGAGGTCAGAGATATGAAAAAAGACCTATAGAGATTTTAGTAAGAGATTTAAAGCAACTTCAAAATGAGAATATCTCATTAGTTAAAGTACTGAGTAGAAGTCAATCAACAGAAGAAGCTATTTGGGAAATGAAGCATAAAATGATAATTAAATATCTAAAGTTTTTTTGGTAAGTAAAATTTCAGGGATGAAATTTTAATAAGGAGGGGAGGATATAATATCCAATCCTCGCACTACTCACTTAGCCAATGTGATTCATGCATCACATACTACTTATATAATAATTTACATTAACATTTACATGACATCTTATGTAGCATTCTTAATCGTTAGACCTCTAATGCTATCACATGATATTAGTGGTTGAGATCTTATAACGTAATTAAGAAATTTAAATATTTAGATAAGAGAAAGAATACATTGGTCAATCTATTGGATATTCATAGCTTATATGTTATAATTTTAGAAGTAATTAAAGGTATTACTGGTAAGCTAATATGTTTCGATTCAATTAGATCAAGATGTTTTAAAGGTATACTTGGGATATTAAACATGATATAATTTGATTTAAGTGTCATATTTCAAGGTTCATATATGTATATGATTTTAGAAATGAAAACTAAACAATCTATTTAGAATCAGATGTTAATTGATTTAAAGATCGAATGAACAGTTAAGAAATTTGGATAGAATTTATTATCCGATCATACAAAAATTAAAATAGGTTGTAAATAATGAAATAAATGCTGAGAAACACAATATTAGAGCTGTATAAGTTGTGTATAATATAAAATTTAAACCACAATATGACACCTCAAGTTTTGCCACCTCATGCTTTTTTATTAAGTTTAAGCTAACACCTCAAATCCTTCACCCTTAAGCCACTACCAGACCCTCATTTTAGCCATTTTCAGCTTCCAAACACACACATTAAGATCTTCAAGTGCTCCAAATTGATTCCAAGTTGAAATAAAAGCAAGAAAAGCAAAGGATAAGTGATTACTATCAAGTTTAACCTCAAAATCTGCATAGGTAACACTTATCTACGGTTTCGCCTTCAGTTTTTAGATTATTTTGAATGGGTTTATTATTTATTAAACTTTAAATATCTCTTATAAAAGTTTTAGAAAGTTTTTAATTAGACTTTGGTGCATAAAGAAAGGGTTTTTGATGACACACACCTAATAGAAAATACTTGTGGCAAAAACTATCATCTCAGTATTTTCTTGTGTTTTAGGCATTAAAAGTGTATAGTATGTTTATTAAAACCTATAATTATTATCATTTACATGTTCATATATGAGATAAGAGTATTAAAATGAATTTTGATCGGTTAGAAATTGAAATAGAGCAGGATATTGAAGAAACACTCAAACTGCCAAAGTAGCAAAATTTATTTTGGTGTGCTGTGAAGGAAACTGAATTAGGGGAGCTAAATCCATGAGTTTTGGCAATTCTATGGCATGTTTATATGTTTTTATATGTTAGATAAGTGTGGTAAAACATTTAGAGTGAATAAATATGCCTAACGATGATAAAATTGCTATGAAACTTAATGTGAAAGCAAGGAAAATAGAAGATGGAAATCTGTTCCATTTTACTTCTTGGCATGTTTCGACATATCTATGGTAAAATTGATGTTTAGCATTTAGAAAATTGTTATAAGAGTTATAACACATCAATTAGGTGATTTTATCATACATTTAAAATGAGAAATCAAGGTACTTAGGAGATTGTATTAGGTTTTAGTCCCTCAGTAGTAAAGTTTGATTGTTACGTAGTTAAATTGAAATTCAAGGTCCTTGTATAGGATTAAGCATAATGAACTTGTTGATTGAGGATAGTGATTGATATCTTATATTTTTATAGATTATTCACATCTAAGGTTGAGGAGTAACACTTAAAAAAGTAAGAAGTAAGATACGATAGATTATAGGTAAGTGAAAATCCATTTGCAACTACAATGCATGGACATAATATTTCTTGCCTTATCTATATTAAATGTGATTCTTGTGTCTTGATGAGTGTATTATAAGTATTATAAATATCTTATAGTGCATACGTTGATTGGATGATGGGACATGAGATCCGTTATGTCATTGAACATGCCATTTATCAGCATTTACACGTGCATGCATAACACATGCTCACAGTTGAGGTTTTGCATGCATGATATTATTTTTAGTAAGAAAATATTTTGGTTGGCCACTACTAGTGCACCGAGGCATGCGAGGGGTTGACAGGGGGTATGCCTCTGGTGGTCACGAGATGATGGACCACTTGACTGTTCCATTATTGACTCCGCAGGTAGGAAGACTTCTGGAGGATCACAGGGGAAGACAGAGGGTGGACCTTTGGTGATCCCAAGAGATAGCCCCTAAACTGAGTCAATTTATTTATGGCCATGTGATTATTGATATTGTTCAAAACTATATTCGGTGCATAGTAGGTAGGCTAAGGGCCAGTGATGGAAAATGATTCTAAATAAACTGTTTTGTTTCAGGAGTTTGCATTCCTAGTATGATTTCATAGGAATGCAACGCATATATGTTAGATTATTGCTTCAGCATGCACTATTTTCACTTACTGAGCTTACGTCGTTCATGCATTGTAGGTAAGTATGGTGAGACTTCAGACCTCTAGTTATGAATTTACAATAAGTACATATTTTCATATTAAGGTTTATTTGATAAATTAAGAGGAGCTACTATGATCTTGAGGATTGATTTTAAGTTTGTATTAATTATGAATTTCTTGTTATGCCATTGGGTTGACTAATGCCCTAATTATTTTGACATACATGATGAATAATGTATTTGATGATTTTATATGGGTATGTTTGGGGTAATATTCATTGATGATATCTTAGTGTACAATAAGGAGATATATGATTGATCTTTCAATATGATCTTGGAAACTCTAAGGAAGTAGAAAATTATCTGTTCAATTTAGTAAATGCTATCTTTTGGTTATGTAATACAATATTTACTTTTGGGATTGGTAATTCTCTTAAGAATGTGTCCTTGTAACTATTCAAAATTTTGAGGTTGTGCTGAAATAGGGAAGACCAATAAATGTGATAAAAATAAGAAACTTTTTATGGGTTAGTGTATTATTAGGTAATTAGTTAAAATTTCTCCTTAATTATTGCTGCTTTATTTCATCATGCATGTAGGTATAGGAAATTTGAATGGTTCGCTAAGTGGGAAGAAATCTCTAATTACTTAAAGAGAATTGATTTAATTAGATTATTTTGGTAATACTACAATTGACATTACAAAATCGAAGTACTTGAAATGCCTATATACTCAAAAGCAGTTGAACTTGAAGAAAGAATGGATATTATTAGTAAGTGAATATACTGTATGATCCATATAACTATAGATGCCATTAGAATGAAATATCTTAATAGATTGCCTGTAAACTCGACCTCTTTGTATCAATGTCTCAAGTCACAATATTTCATGTGCTCATTTTAAGAAGTATATCATGAATCTATCTCATCTATTGAAAAAGGAACCAGTAGAACTAAATTGAGGTCGGAGATATGAAGAAAGACCTATAGAGATTTTAGTAAGGGATGTAAAGCAACTTCAAAATGAGAATATCACATTAGTTAAAGTACTGACTAGAAGTCAATCAATAGAAGAAGCTATTTGGGAAAGGAAGCATAAACTGATAATTAAATATCTAGAGTTTTTTTGGTAAGTAAAATTTCAGGGATGAAATTTTAATAAGGAGGGGAGGATATAATATCCAATCCTCATACTACTCACTTGACCAATGTGATTCATGCATTACATACTACTTATATGCTAATTTGCATTAATATTTACATGTCATTTTATGTAGCATTCTTAATCGTTAGACCTCTAATGCTATCACATAATATTAGTGGTTGAGATCTTATAACCTAATTAAGAAATTCCATATTTAGATAAGAGAAAGAATAGATTGGTCAATCTATTAGATATTCATAGCTTATATGTTATAATTTTAGAAGTAATTAAAGGTATTACTAGTAAGCTAATATATTTCGATTCGACTAGATCATGGTGTTTTAAAGGTATACATTCATAAACTAATAATACTTGGGATATTAAACATGATATAATTTGATTTAAGTGTCATATTTTAAGGTCCATATGCACATATGATTTTAGAAATGAAAACTAGACAATCTATTTAGGAATTGGATGTCAATCGATTTAAAGATCGAATGAATGGTTAAGAAATTTGGGTAAAATTTATTATCCGATCGTACGAAAATTAAAATAGGTTGTAAATAATGAAATAAATGCTGAAAACCCCCAGATTAGAGCTGTATAAGTTGTGTATAATATCATATTTAAACCACAATTTGACACCTCAAACTTTGCTACCTCATGCTTTCTTATTAAGCTTAAGCTAACACCTTAAACCCTTCAAAGCTTATTCTGAATGGGTTTATTGTTTATTAATGTTTCAATATCTCTTATAAATGTGTTATGAAGTTTTTAATTAGACTTTGGTGTACAAAGAAAGGATTTTTGATGACAAACACTTAATTGGAAATACTTGTGGAGGATCATATAGGTTGAAAGGGGGTGTGCCTCTGGTGGTCACGAGAAGATGGACCACTTGACTGTGCCCTAATTGACTCCGCTGGTGGGAAGACTTCTAGAGGATCACAGGGGAAGATAGGGGGTGGACCTCTGGTGATCCCAGGAGATGGCCCTGGAGTGAGTTAATTTATTTATGGCCATGTGATTATTGATTTTGTTCAGAGATCTATCCGATGCATAGTAGGTAGGCCAAGGGCCTAGTGATGAAAAATGATTTTGAATGAACTATTTTGGTTCAGGAGCTTATATTCCTAGTGTGATTTTATAGAGATGCATCGCATATATGTTAGATTATCGCTTTAACATGCACAATTTTCACTTACTGAACGTTAGCTTACGTAGTTCATGCATTGTAGGTAAGCATGGTGAGACTTCAGGCTTCTAGTTATGAATTTACAATAAGTACAGATTTTCATATTAAGATTTATTTGATAAATTAAAAGGAGCTACTATGATCTTGAGGATTGATTTTAAATTTGTATTAATTATGAATTTCTTGTTGTGCCATTGGTTGACTAATGCCCTAATTATTTTGACATACATGATGAATAATGTGTTTGATGATTCTATATGGGTATGTTTGGAATGATATTCATTGATGATATCTTAGTGTACAACGAGGAGATATATGATTGACCTTTCAATATGATCTTGGAAACTCTAAGAAAGTAGAAAATTATTTGTTCAATTTAGTAAATGCTATCTTTTCGTTATGTAATACAATATTTACTTTTGGGATTGGTAATTCTCTTAAGAATGTGTCCTTGTAACTATTCGAAATTTTGAGGTTGTGCTGAAATAGGGTAGACCAATAAATATGATAGAAATAAGAAACTTTTTATGGGTTAGTGTATTATTAGGTATTCAGTTAAAATTTCTCCTTAATTGTTGCTGTTTTATTTCATCATGCATGTAGGTATAGGAAATTTGAATGGTTCACTAAGTGGGAAGAAATCTCTAATTACTTAAAGAGAATTGATTTGAGTTTCGGTAGTAACTCCAACTTTAAATATAATCTATGTATTGTGTATAATGGTATTATCTCATTGTGTTTTGGTATATGTTTGATGCAATGTAAAAAAATTACTCTACACTTTTCGAGTTAATTGGATTATTTTGGTAATACTACATATGACATTACAAAATTGAAGTACTTGAAATGTTTATATACTCAAAAGCAGTTGAACTTGAAGAAATGATGAATATTATTAGTAAGTGAATATATTGTATGATCCATATAATTATAGATGTCATTGGAATAAAATATCTCAATAGACTAATATTTATACAAATTTCACATCATAAACTATTATGGGAATTGAGGGTTGTATAGATGATGAATTAGAGTAAATGGTGAATTATCTATTTATTAATATTTTGGGTAAGACTGATTTTGATTGATCCAATTTCAAATGTTCAAAATAAGGTCGATGAAAGGTTAAGATTAAGATAAAAGACATAAAAGGCACTTAAATAGATTTTTATGATAAGTGATAATAATGTGTTAATAAAAGATAGATGTGAAAATGAGGGATAAGAAATTGCAAAACTAAGTTTTAGGTGATGATAATCTAAAGGTTCCTCAACCAATCGACATAGTTAGGATTGATTGATTTATTTGTGTTCAGAATTGATGCAAGTAGATTTTTACCCATTTTATAGACAATCTACAAAATTTAAACGAGGTAGAAAATTAGCATTCTTTCAAAACATATTCATTTATAACAATGTCTTAGTAATAAATGTCTCCCACTATTTTATTTGAATTCCATCACCCTTAATAGCAATTCGGGAAATCTTATTTTGTAGTGGGCTTGAGGCGCAATCAATATGTCGTATGCCCCAATTGTATGAGCCCATAAAAGATATTGAAAGGTAGTTAACTTTTAATGATTGCATCTCCATACAACCCTTAGGATATTTTACCTCACTTCATCCCATATAGCCTAATTTTATGAACCCATATGGTACTAAGTTTCAAGCAAGACCCATCAAACCTTCATGTAGATAGAGCATCAAAATGTTTCATGACTCATGGCCAACGTAGAGACGAGTCCATCCCATGGGCATCACCATGCTTGTTAGAGATCACAACTTCCATTACAGAGTCATTCCAGAACTCATGGCCAATGATAAAGTAAGGTAGTATCGTCATGTCAACTACTTTTGATGGTAGGCATTGATTATTGGGTCCAACCCAAATTTATCTATATTTGCTTGAAATTAGAATTTAAAAATTCCTTTACTTGGTTTTAATTCAAGTGAGGTTAATTATTTTAATCAAGACCTCATCAATTTTAATCTTAGTTTATTTAATGTGCTTGCATTCAATTGACGACAAGCATACCGTTTAAATATGTTAAATAAGCTCTACGCATGCATTTAATACATTCATAATTCAGATGATCATGGGTCATTCCTATGCAATCTATTTGAGCCAAAAATGAATTTAGGTCAATCTGAGGGTAATAAAATAGAATTAGAAACTAATTTCTATTACATGAATATATCTCTTACATTCATAGGCCTTCTCTTGATTCTTCATCTCGGTCCTTCTTTTTGTCGACCAAAAACAAAAAAGAAAATTCTCACCCTATTCTACTCACATTTCAAAAAAATGTAAAGTACATACAATGAAAGAACAAGAGACTCGCATGCTCCATTTAAAAAATCAAAAGACAAATAAATCTAATCATATTGGTCTAAATACTCCATGATCATCTCATACATGCTATTAAAAAACATCACATGAATTTATTAAAGAATGTCAATTTACCATCCATTTAAATTATATTTTCTTGACTTGGGATAAAATCTCAATTTTTCAAGAAAAACCCTTTTTCAAAATTTTAAAATTAACATTTTAATTAAAAATCAAAAAATTAAAATTTTCAATTCAACATGACGAGGATGTCCGACACCACTATGCAGCGCCGCGCGCTGCGCGTTGTTGCACGCAGTCGTGCCATGTATTTTCCCTCTTCCAATTGAATCGAATTCAATCATACATGTTTTGTTTAATAATTAAATTAATTATAAAATTATTTTATCCCAAACAGAAATATAATAAATCAATCAAAATTTAACAATTAAATTCATAGCCATAAATCGAATCCAATTGGAATTGCACAAACTATGGCTCAGATACCACTATTGGGTTCGCGTGATCCCAGGGTATGCGCATCGGATAAATTAAAAATGTAAAAACAATATGCCATAACAATTATAACATTACTCTGAATCCGATGCGATTTTTAACGATATCGCAATTTTTAAAAGTGTAATAAATAAATTAAAATAGTTTCGATATACCTTTTAATGCACTCTGATTATTGTATAGATTGAAGCAATCGATTGCTAGCCCCTTTCTGAATTCGGTTCACAAGAATCCAAACATCTCCCCTCTAAAGTAGTCCACATTTTGAGCAAGAACACAAAATCAGAATTCCGCTAGGAATTCTGATTCTTTTACTAACCTAGTTTATGGAATGAATATAGTGAATATTAATTCTTATTATCAACTTGTGATAAAATAATTAATACTTAAACAAAAGATGAAATTTTGGTGGAATAAAGGATGGAGGAAGAAAATAATTTTCTCTCTTTTTCTCTTGTAGGGCTATTATTAGCCTCAAATATTCAGCCATCATGGTTTAAATAGGGGACTAAATTCCAAGAGTCTTATTATTGGTATTTTTAGTCTCCTTTTAATTGGTTGAAAAATATTTGATTGTCCCAAAATTCTCCAACTCCATCCCTTCATATCTTCCAAAGATACTTATAGTCTTATAAGAATTTCAAACTCTTGAGTTTTTATCCTTTTTCAACAACCTTCATAGGTCTTTCCTAACAGAACTCTTTGAATTGAACTTACTTTAAAATAAATCTCACAATTAATTTAATTAATTATTTTAGCCCAAATTCAATTAATTAAATTCATCTAGCCCACCTAATCAAATTGGGCCAATAAATAATCTAATTATTTAATTGAATAAATTACTTTAACAATTAAATTAATTTATGGACTACATAATTAATTTGATCCAATCAAATAATTATTTCACTCTAATTGAGCTTCTTAATCTTATTAGGTCTAATTAAATAATTTAATTATTTAATTGAATAATAATTCAACTCACTGAATTAATTTAAGCCTCAAATAATTAATATTCACTAATTAATTGGATCCAACTCCTTGGATCAATTCCTAAATTAGAAATATTCCATCTCAAATTGTGTATGACCCTTTAGGTTCATAACTAAGCTAGTAGTGGGTTTGCAATATTTGCAATTTATGAATAATAATTATTCCAATTAAGTAGACATAAGATCCTTCTGTCTACTAATCTCCCGATTAAGTTTAAGGCATAAATTAATAGTCGAAACCCTTATTGCTCAATTACTATGATTCCATTTCAAGTTTCAATAACTCAAGACATTCGTTAGAAAATCCCCGTCTAACATTCATCCCGCCTTGGCAAATGATGTCTGAGTCATGAACTATGAAAACATAGAAGATTTACTTATTCTACCAGACAAATGACGAATCATTTGTTGGCCACTTATTAACCTTCATACATATCAATACAACATCCAATGTACCCCTATGGAAATTGTGAGGCAATCAGAAAATATATCAAAATAGAACACGATATGCACAAGGTTACTATGGTGCTTTAAGTTTAAGGACTAGTCGTGTACTATCATAATATGAAAATTCTTATTTCGACAAACAACATTTCCAATTAAGAATTTCCAATGAGCCTGTTCAGTATACTTGTTCTCTAACAAGCATCCGCATACATGCACTAGTGTCACTACGTTAATGTCCATGGATCAAGATATCCTTCTCATGCGATCATGCATCATATGCGCGAATTTTTTGGGCTATTAGATTTTCCATCTCAAAAAGTCATCAACTCGAAACTAATTTAATACCAAAATCATATAGGCATATTCCATTATCACCATCAAATTTGTGACTATGCCCCGTAGCTAAGTTTAGTGTAGGAACTTTATCTAATTACTATATGTAATTAAAGATAAAGAAATTCACCTATTTTATTAATATAATTTAAAAAAAATATTTTTATAAATACAAAAGTATAAAAGATATTCAATCTAATTGGCACGACGAACACTATTCTAATATATTTCAAATCATATATGGTGGTTGGGATGTACAAGAAGCTATTCCTTTCCTATTTAATGTTGTAGTAATTAGAGTAAATCGAAAGCAAAGAAGGAAAGGAAAGTCGACGGCTACTTCTACTCTCCTATGTTTGAGTTCCCTGGGAAGAAAACGTATTCAGAATGTGGGGGCAAATTTTGTAGTTTTCAAAAGGAATGGGTTTTTCAGTCATTTTATTACTAACTTTAATTTGAACCAACTTTTATACCAAACATTCAAACTTTAGTTTTTCTAACTTCTCACTTTTTTTCCCCAAATAGTTTCTATTTTTGCTTCTTTCCCACTTTTTCATTTTTTTCTGAAATTTAGTGTTTTTTTTACAAGCGGAAGTTTTTTGCACACTCCCTATGTTTGTGTTACTTAAGTCTGATTCTATATGACAAAAGAAGTTGGGTTTTGTGCTTTGCTGCAATGAGAATCATGAACTTTAATAATTGGAGCACATAGCACCGAAGGATATCAAAGAAAACTACAATTACCAGAAATGTATTTCATCACAAAAAGTAGCAGCTATAATTTGAATCACAAATTTTACAGAAAATCTTTTGCACTTTTGAATCAGCCCAAGCAAATCAAACTAAAAACTAATAACAAACGTAATATATACAGTAGTATTCATAAAGCTAAGGGACCTTTACTTCTTTTCCTAATGTTGCATGGATAACTGTTAAGACTAGAGTTATACACCTTTGCAACCTCATCTTCAAGGTGAGATAAAGACGGTCCATGATGTAGAAAGGTTTGGAAAATCTCAAATAAGGCCTCGTACAATGGATTCTGCAGTGGGGTTTACTGCTGATTAAGGAAAGAATCATTTTAGATTAGAGTTAACTAATGTATATATGGTTTTAAACAACATTAGTAAATCTCAAATAAGGCCCCAAACAATGGGTTCTACAGTGGGGTTTACTGCTGATTTTAGACGAAGAAAGCATTTTAGATGAATGGGATGAAGATGATTTTGCTAAGGAAAGAAAGCAATTTAGACTAAGAAGTCTAATCGAGAAAAGTGCAAGAAAAGTAGGAAGGATGTAATGTGCTTCAGCCTTGCAAGGGTTGTGAAAATACACTACACAATCTCAAATCTCGTAATGATCAACTCTCTAATCGTATAATTATTGATTGGCCTAAAAGACTTGCCTTACTAATCAAGGACTAGGACTCTACATAGGAAACATAAAGTTGAGAATTTAACCAGTAAAAATTCTTAGTCCAACTGATATTATTCTTAGCAAGTCAACATAACACAGCCCAAGATAAGGCCCAGGAGTAAAATATTACCCATATTGCACCACTGAAAATATCAAATTTCCCTTGACTCTAAAATTTTTCTACATTCCTAATGAAATTTCAACTGCAAGAGAGCAAAATAAAACAAGAAATTCAGCCTATACTTCATGTAATTTTCTAAAAACCCTGGGATATATTAAGATCCAATGTTGCCCTTATGTATAAGCACATATTCCGCATGAATCTTCAGAAGAGAGTGAGAACATTGAGTAATAATAGATAGAAAGAATTACTTGTAGCTGCCCTCCTTAAGGCAGTTAGGCATCTTGGTCCATATTAAGCTGAGGCAAGGTCTAGTTTTGCCATCCCATGTTTACAATGTCAGAACTAGAAGTTTGCTCTCTTTCTAATATCAGCTGAATATATTATGTTATTGTTGAAGGCAAAATAGTCGGGGATAAACATACTATAGGTGGAAGTAGAAGCTTCTTGATCTTATTATTATGATTGTCCTTAATAATTCCTCTTTTGATACTTTTGCATGTTTCATCTTTTTGGCTTTTCCTTTGATACTTTATCATTCTTCGTCATTTTCGCTTTTACTTCTTTTGGACAGGACATGCTTATCATAGTTTTAATACTTGATTAGCAAATACCACACGCTTATTGAAAGAAAGGGAGATGCTAAACACTAATTGGTTGCACATATGTTATCCTAATTGCATTATCAATTTCGTTTATTTGACCAACACATTCCCTGCATTCTGTGCATTAGGCAAGCATTACTGTTATAGTATCACAAAAGTAATCAACCTTAATTATAACAATAAGTGGGTTTCATTTACAGATAGAAAATAGGATACGACAACTTAAGAATACTTCATTGACAAGTTCCTTGATGAAATATCCTTATTAATTTCATGTGTGTGCACAGAACGACTGAAGGCTGCAATTATCAACATAATCAGCACCCTAAGACAGACAGAAATCGTACAGTTATTCACTCAACCGAGAACCATTATGAGTCATATATGACTAACATCTTCTGATGAGAAATTCTACCGTAATTTATAAACCTTTTTTAACATGATACACAACCATAAACATAGACAGGAAAACTGAAAGGATATGGAAGATTAAAGCAACTGGTTCACATTGCCATCCAATTTTAGGCACTACGCTGTCCTTTTATCATAACAACTCATATGCAATCAAAGAGTTAAAATTACCTGCGTCAATCTCCAAGATTCTCCGAAGAAGAAACAGTGTTATCACCCTCGTCGTCATTTATTTCTCTTATTTTAGCAATTTCAGCCTGTGCACGCTCAACAATTTTCTTCTTGTGCAATTCCAACTCTCTCCGAAAATCCTGTCTTTGTTGGGTTCGCTATAATCGCAAAGGTATACGCACCAAAAAATTAAAATTTTTATTAAACATAAATTTAACCCCTCGATTCGAAAGCGATTTTAACGATTGCACTTATTAAAGTGAATATATAAATAAATATTAAATTTAGATTATATCTTCCGTCCATTCCAGTTATTGTAGGGAATGAAGTAATCAATTGCTTATTCTGGACTATCAAAATTCACAGGGATCCAAGTGTCAGGGATCCAAGTGTCTCTCCTCTATCAGGTCCACAATATGGAAGGGCAAGACTAATCAAAAGAATTTGTTAGTATCCTTTTAATTGTTTACTAATTTAGAACCGGAGTAAATTTTCAAGAATAATAAATATTAATTCTTTAAGTTCTTGAAACAATAATACGAAGAGAATAACAAAAAATTGATTTTTTTTTCTTTCTTTTCTTTTCTTGAAGAGTAAAATAGAAGATTTTAAACAAAATAATTTTTGTTTAAAATTTCTGAATTATTAATTGTAATTTTCATCCATCATCATATATAGGATTGAAAATTTACTTATTCTCCAACTCTTGGAGAGTTTGACAATTTGGACTACTTAAAAATCTTATCTTGGAAGGATTTCAAATCTTCCAAAAACTCTTTTCTTTTCTCTCTTCTATTATATGTGGACTAATTTGAGACTATATTAATCTTTAAAATTATCTACATACATTGTTGATATTAATTTGAACTCTTCAAATAATATCAAGATAGATATATATCATACATATACTATTATTATATTTATATATAAATTAAATCTTAGTGGCCTATTTTATCCCATAAAATTGGTTACTATATTTATTTATCTATAAATATGTTAATTAAATAAATGTGATTTATTTAATTTATTTTCTTCATATTTTAGTGGGTTTTCTAAGTGATCCATATTAATTTTGGGCTTGGACTAAAAAATTTTCAAATCAATCAAATTGATTCAATTCCAATTTAATCAATCCAATTGATTAATTTAATTTACTCCTATTGGGCTTTCTAATCAAATTAAGTCCAATTAAATAATTCAATTACTTAATTGAATAATTTAATTTAATCATTAAATTAAATAGAACCCTTAATTAATTAATACATCAGTATTAATTAATTAATTTTCAACCATTGGGTAAATTCTAAAATTTAGAAATGTTACTTTCCATAAAGATGTGTAACCCTCTTAGGGTCACTACTAAACTAGTAGTGGGTTTGCAACATTTGCAACTTATGAATAACAATTATTCTAATTAATTAATCCAATTAATTAATTCGTTTTGAATGAACTTAATTTCAAGAACCTCATTATCCATGAAAACACTTAACAAGTAATCATGACAAACTAGTCTCAGTTAAAATAGCGAGTAAACCTATTTCAATTACGAGTACCATACACGTACGATTCTTTCGACAACTAATCTCTCGATTGAATATAAGACATGGATTATAAGTCGAAACCCTAAATGATTCAATAACTGTGATCTCATTTTAAGTTTCAATGATTCTTGATGAATCATGATTCATTTTTCCTTGGCTAAGATCTTTGAATTATGAACTATGAAAACACAGGAGATTCCCTTGTTTAAAAAGACAAGTGTCGAATTCGATGTTGGCCACTGACAAACCTTCATGCACATTAGTGCAACACCCAACATACCCCATTTGTGATTGTCAAGCAATCAGAAGATATATCAAAGTGCTGCAGGATGCACACAAGGCTATCATCGCACCTCAAGTTTGAGGACTAGTCGTGTACTATCGCAACACATAAATTCTTGTTTCGACAGACAAAGCCTCCAATTAAAAATTTCTTGCGAGCCATGTTCGGTGTACTTGTTCCTTAACAAGCACCACATAGATGCACTTGTGTCTCTATGTTAATGCCAATAGAATGTGATATCCTCGTCTCATGAGCATGCATCATATGTGCGAGTCTTACTGAGCTATTTGATGTCCTATCTCAAAAACCTCTTAACTCAAAACTTATTTAAGACCAAAACCTTAGAGGCATGTTCCATGATCGTCATCATATGCGCAACCATGCCCCATAGCTTAATTCGGTCTAAGGACTTTATCTAATGTACATAAATAAAAGATGCAAGATATAAGATGAAGAAAATACCTTTTATTAATATGATTCCCAATAAGATTGTCTTTACAAAAGAAAAAAAGTATAATATATCCAATCTAATTGGGGCGTTGGGCATCCTACTCCAACAATCTCCCACTTGCCCTAGCTCCAATTGCCCATATATCTTAGGCCCATCTTATCAAGATGTCCGTCGAATATCTTCTGTGCTAAGGGCTTAGTGAGTGGGTTTACTATATTTTTTGCTAAGGCAACTCGATCCACAATGATGTCGCCTCTACCAATAATCTCTCTAATCAAGTGATATTGTCTCATTATGTACTTGGATCTTTGATGAGATCTTGGCTCTTTTGCTTGCGTAATGGCTCCATTGTTATCATAGTAAATCATAATTAGATCAACAATGAATTACTCCCAACCTTTAGATGAAGTTTCTAATTTAAACAGCTTCTTTTACTGTATCTGATGCAGCAATATTTTCAGCTTCGGTGGTAGAGTCTGCAGTCGTCTCTTGCTTGGAACTCTTTCAACTGACCGCACCACCATTCAGGGTGAATGTGTATCCGAACATAGACTTTGAATCATCTATATCGGACTGAAAAATAGAGTCTGTATATCCCTCCAGTTTTAGTTCTCAATTGCCGTATATCAGAAATATATCCTTAGTCCTTCTCAAGTACTTGAAGATCATCTTAACGGCTTTTCAATGTTCTTTCCCTGGATTGGACTAATATCTGCTTGTGATACTTAGAGCATGTGTTATATCAGGCTTGTACATAACATTGCATACATTATGCTCCCTATTATGAAAGCATAAGGTATGCGAGTCATCCTTTCTCTCTCTTCAGGTGTCTTGGGAGATATAACCTTAGAGAGTGAAACCTCATGACTCATAAGCAGGAATTCTCTTTTGGATTCCTTCATACTAAACCTTTTTAGCACTTTGTCTATGTACATGGATTGGGATAGTCCAATCATCCTTTTAGATCTATCTCTATAGATCTTTATCCCTAAGATAAAAGATGCATCTCCCAAGTCCTTCATGAAAAACTGATTAGATAACTAAGTCCTCGTTGACTGCAACATCCCTACATCATTTTCAATAAGTAGGATGCCATCAACGTAGAGCACAACAAATGTAACTACACTCTCACTAACCTTCTTATAGACACATGGTTCATCTGAGTTCTTATGAAAGTTAAATATTTTGATTGTTTCATCAAATTGGATGTTCCAACTCCTCAAAGCTTGTTTAAGTCCATAAATAGATTTCTGGAGCTTGCAAACCTTTTGCTCGCTCCCACTAGATATGAAGCCTTCTGGCTGCTTCATATACATCTCTTCCTTAATATTTTCATTAAGAAAAGTGGTCTTCATATCTATTTGTCATATCTCATATTCATAATATACAGATATGGCCAGCAGTATCCGTATGGATTTAAGCATTGCTACTGGTGAAAAAGTATTCTCATAATCAATTCATTACTTTTGAGTGTAACCTTTTGCTACCAATTGTGCCTTATAGGTCGCTACCTCTCTATCTACTTCAAGCTTCCGCTTGTAGACCCATTTGTAGCTAATGGGAACAATTCCTTTGGTGGGTCCACCAAAGTCCATACCTTATTGGAGTACATAGAGTTCATTTCAGACTGCATAGCTTCTTGACACTTCTCCGAGTTGATGTCAGACATCGCCTCTCCATAGCTTCTTGGATCATTATCCAATGGGAGTTCCTCTTCTTTGTTCTCTAATAACAAGCTGTACCTCTTAGGTACCCTTGTGACCCTTTCGGATCTTCGAAAAGGTTGTGCTTCAAAGGGTCCACCATCAGCTGGTGTACCATTTACTGCATCAATTGGGGTGTTATGTGGTTCTTGAACCTCTTCAAGTTCTACGACATTGCCACTTCCATCTGAAAGAAATTTTTCTTCAAGAAAGGTATCCTCGAAACAAACACCCTTTGTTCTGTGGCATCATAGAAATAATATCCAATAGACTCCTTTGGATATCCCACAAACTTGCATAAGATGGATCTCGTATCCATCTTATCTCCCAATTGCTGCTTCACATAAGTAGCACACCCCCATACCCTAAGGTATTTATAGGAAGGTGTCTTTCCACACCACATTTCATATGGTGTTTTGGGCACGGCTTTAGATGGCATTCTTTTTAATAGGTATGCCATCATTTCTAAGGCATAGCCCCAAAATGAAAGAGGCAATGAAGTAAAGCTCATCATAGATTAAACTATATCCAATGAGGTTCAATTCCTGCGTTCCTCAACTCCGTTGAGTTGGGGAGTAGCAGGAGGAGTCCACTGTGAGAGAATCCCATTATCTTTTAGATAATCTAAAAATTCTATGCTTAAGTATTCACCTCCTCAATCAGATCAAATACTTCAGACTTGTACCTTAAAAGGTACACATAACCATACCTAGAGAAGTCATCGGTAAAGTTTAAGAAGTAGTTATAGTTCCTGCGGGCACTAACATTTAGTGGCCCACATACATCTGTATGGATCAAATCCAATAGATGCTTGGCTCGCTCCACTTATCCAACAAATGGAGATTTAGTCATCTTTCCTTTGAGGCATGATTCACATATCGACAGTTCTTTCTGTTTCTTTAGATCAAGCAATTGTGCCAATTTGATAATCTTTTTCTCATAAATATGTCCTAATCTTGCGTGCCACAGGCTCATGGAACTATGATTATCTAATTTTTTCTTATTTTGTTGAATTGTGAAAATGGGGTTATGGGGAGTAACAATATATAAATAATTCGTTAAAGAACCAGAATAGATATAATCAGAACGTTTGAAAATAGAACAACTTCCATTTTTAATGGTAAATCTAAAACCTTCTCTATCCAAAATTGGAATAGAGATAATATTTTTAATAATATCTGGAACAAAAAGATAATTATTTAAAACTATTACAAAACCATTTTCAAAAGCTAGATTAATGGTTCCTATAGCTAATGCAGCAACTCTTGCTCCATTCCCCATCCTAAGGACCGTCTCTCCTCCATTCAGCTTCCTACTTCTTGCCATCATCTGCAAATCATTGCACATATGTGAGCCACAACCGGTATCTAATACCCAAGAAGTATTGTTAATCGACAAGTTAACTTCAACAAAATATATACCTAAACTCTTCAGGCTTGCAAGATACTCCTTGCAATTCCTCTTCCAATGCCCTGGTTTGCCGCATTAATGGCACTTGTCATTGGCTTGAAAAGAAACCTTTTTGACACCGCCCTTAGCTTTCAGCTTGTTGGGTTTAGAGGAACCCTTTCCTTTCTTTTATCCTTTCTTGGGCTTTTTAGCCTTTGATTCGGAAGAAGATCCAACAAGCAGAACTGGCTTGTCCTTTTTTATGGTGGACTCAACCATCTTTAACATATTCACAAGCTCAGCAAGACTAGTCTCCATGTTGTGCAAGCTAAAGTTGACAACAAAGGTATCAAATGATGGAGGCAGAGACTGCAATAGAAGGTCCGTATAGAGTTCGTTCTCCATAACGACTCCAAGGGACGCCAACCTTTCAATAAGGGCTATTATCTTCAATCCATGATCATGAACTGAAGAGCCCTCAGTCATACGACATCTAAAAAGCTCTTTTGAGATCTGATATCTCATCTGCCGAGTTCTTTCACTGTACAACTCTTGTAGGTGGATGAGGATCCCATAAGTAGTATCTTGATCCTCGTTCTGCCTTTGCAATTCATTTGACATCGATGCCAGCATGTAGCATCGAGCCTGCAGATTATCATCAACATGATGTAAATTATCCTCGACAGCAGTGTCGAGGACATATACCCTCTTCTCTAACTGAAAAACTATCTTCAGATTTTTTAGCCAATCGACAAAGTTAGGTCCAGTTAATTTATTTTGTTCAAGAATTGTTGCAAGTGGATTCTTTGCCATTTTAGTAGAATAATCTACAAAACATGCACGACGCAGAAAATGAGTAAACTATGGGAAAAACATACTCATTTAATATAAGGTCTTTAATACTAAATGTCTCCCACTATATTGAATATAGTACATTTGTTTTTTTGAAAAAAAGGTTTTAAAGTCCTATCAAAATAAGTAAATTCTAATTAAGGGGATTTGGGTAGTTCTATTTTAGTTTGCATTTTGAATCAATAATTTTGTAATAAAGGGTCATGGTGTATAAAAGGTTTATTGTTAAATTAATTTGAGGATTTTAATTTTTATTTTTATTTTGTTGTCATTATTTTAAGGCTTATTATTTTATATGTGTTTTGTCTTTGGTATGTAATGATATCGTTGGAATTAATTTTCTAATTTTTTGAAATTTCAAGTCACAGACAAGTGGCTTTTTAAAAATTTAAACTAAAAGTTAATGGAATCTCTAGAAAAACTAATGGTGTTGTTGTTGGGTTCGCGCGATCCTGGGAAACGTATGCGCAACGAAATTTAAAAATTTTCAAAAATATAAATATACATTACATCACATGTAATTAAAATGAATCCCGAAACTCTTTCGCGATTATTCAGTTGTGTATTTTCTGATAGTTAAAGTAAGAAAGTTTCAGAAACTCTTATCTTGATTTGCACTCCGGCTAATCTAGGGATTGAAACGATTCAAATCGTTATCTTTGCATGAAAGTATCTCCATGTTCTTCAATTCAAAACCCCTTTGATTGAAATCTGATTCGCTTCTAGGATTCCAAATGTTATCCCTCTAATGATATCCACACCTTGGATGCCCACTCGCAACCTAATCCTATGCTAGTAGTTTTTGATTCGATAATTCTATCTCATAACAATTTTATTTGGAATAAGAACACACTAACAATTAGTATTTTAGGTGTTTAATTTAATTCTTAATTTAACAAATGAATCAATAATTAAACTAGATAAAAGGTTGGTGAACTTTTGGAGATTAAACAAAAAAGAGGGACGAATTTTTGGAGATGAAGAAAACTATTTTTCTTCAAGAGAGAGGGGTTGTTTTCCTCATTTTTTCTTCACAAAATCTGCAATAATCCCCATAAAAAACATTCAAGAAGATTGTCAATAAAGGCTACCACAAGTCATTTCCATGTAGAACTCTTCTTCCTTTATTAGTAAGTTTTTTTATCGCATAAGGACTTTTCTTATTTCTTATTACCTCTTAGAAATTGAATTCTCAATTTAACTTCATCTAGGAATTAGATTCTCAATCCAATTTTCTGATGGGCTTCATACAAGCCCACACTTCATGGGCCTAGACCTAAATAATCAATTAAGTCATACTTTAATTGATCAAATCAATTAAATTTATTTATTTAATTAATTAGGTTCATTTTAATTAATTGATCCAATCAATTAATTAAATATTCCAATTGGACTCCCTAATCTAATTAGGTCCAATCAATTAATTTAATTAATTAATTGAATTAATTCCACATTTGAATTAATTTAACCCCTATTAATTAATCACATTAATTAATTTAATCCAACACTTGAATTAATTTCTAGGCTAGAAATAAACTTATCCAAGTTTTGTGTGTGACCCCTTAGGTTCACTTTAAGCTAGCCATGGACTCACAACTATTGTGACTTAGTTGAACAATTAATTATTCATTAATTAATTCAAATAATTAATTCTCTTGGAATTAACTCATTAATTCCAAGAACCCACAAGACATAGGAAACACCTTGCAATGCATCATGACTCCTAGTCTAAGGTGAATGTGCGAACCTATTTCAATTACGAATACCATGCAAGTACGGTCCTTCCGTCATCTAATCTCCCGATTGAACCTAGGGTATAGATGTTGAGTCGAAACCCCATTAGCTCAATAATTGTGATACCCGAGCCTCTTACTACTCGTATGGCCAAATATGATTCATGAATTACATGTTAATTGCGTGCTATTTGCATTGATATGACATCATATAATTCATTTTATTTTATACAACATTCTTAATCATTAAACTTAAATTTGAAGCTCTCGCATGATATTGATTATCGAATCTTCTAACCTAAATGGTTGATTTTGTATTGAGATAAGAAGAAATTTAGGTATCAATAAGTGAATAGTGCTAGGTTACACGTGGTAACCTTAGGAGTTCGAAAGGTGTCACCAAAAAGTTTAAAGAAAGTGAGTCAGTTTGATCATGAGTTTTAATATTATATGTATATTTAAGCCATACACTTGGGACAACTAGACATATAATACTATAATTTAAATGTTATATAACTAGGTTCATAGGTTTGTAATACTATCAGTGCACAAACTTATTAATCGGGCAAGAACCGATGATTTTTCGGGTGAAGAACCTAATGAATGGACATAGGAATTAGCTACGGGAATGAATGTGATGAGGATAGGTTGCAACCAAATAAGAATATGTGAGACACACAATATTAGGGCTGCAAGATAAGGGAGAAAATCAGATTATACCATTACATGCCACCTTAAACTTATGTCACCTCATGCTTGGACTTATCAAGCTAGCACCTCAACCTATTCTTCACTTTTAAGTTAACAGCCACGACTTGAACCTTCTTCTAAATTGTTTTAGCTTCTAAATACATGGAAAAATCTCTCTAAATAAGTCCTAAGTGATTCCAATCAAAAAAGGAGGCAAAACAAGCAAAGGAATGAGAAATAACCAAGTTCAAGTAGAAAACTGTGTAAGGTGAGCTTAACCTATGGGTTTGGCATGACTTTCAAATTTATTTTGAGGTTTATTGGCTTATTAAGCTTTGAATATTATTTATAAATGTGTTAAGATGTTATTAGATAGGCTTTGAAAGAAAGGGTTTGTGGTTGGAAATATTTGATAGAAAACACTTGTACTAGAAATTGTCACCTTGCTGTATTCTTATGTTTTACGCTTCAAAAGTGTATGGTATATTGAATAAAACCTATAATTATCATCATATACATGTTTATATATGGGTTAAGAGTATTGGAATAAATTTTCATCAGTTAGAAATTGAAATTGGGCATGATATTGAAGAAAACACTCAAAACTGCCAATGTAAGAATATCTGTTATGTTCTGCTGTGAAGGGGACTAAATTACAAGACCTAGCCCATGTGTTTTGGAAACTTTATGGCATGGTTATATTTTTCTACATTTTATCTAAGTGTGGTAAAAATTTTAGAGTGAATAAATATTTCTAAGGATGTCAAAATGTCTATGAAACCTAATGTGGCAGCAAGGAAATTAGAGGTGAAAATCTGTCCCATTTAATAAATTAGTATGTTTCAGCCGAAATATGTTGCTATTGAGTTCTAACACTTAGTTACATGCTATTAGAGTGATAATACTTTAATTACATGATGTTTACATGTATTTAAGATGATAAATTAAGGTATTTAAGTGACTATATTGGGTTCTAGTTTGTGAAAGCCTGATTGTTACCTAGATAACTTGGTGTTTAAGATCTTAGTATGAGATTTTGTGCTTTCAACTTGCCAAATTGAAAATAGTGTTTGATGTTGGGTAATATTAAAGGCGATTTTACATCTAAGGTTAGAGAGGAATACTAAACAAATCTAGACTAAGCCACCAACTAAGTGAAAGGTAAGTAAAGATTCATTTGCAACTACAATACATAGACATAGTAGATATGTGAATTATATGTAATATCATAAATTATATGTGCATAGTAGAGGGCTCTCCATTGAGTATACATATATGGGCATTATCATTGGCACGTGCATGCATCATATACGAGCATTGTGATAAATCTTGCATTGCACAACATGATTATGAGAAAGAAAAATATTTTGCTGACCACTACTAGTACACCGAAGCATGCATAGATTTGCATAGTTTTATACATGGATTTACAGATTCGCGTGCATGGATTTACATACGTATGAGTATGCATGGATTTTCATGCTTATATGATTATTGGCCATTGGATTATGGAGATGCACAGAGCTCTTTTCCGGTGCATGGGATAGTAGCGTTGGTCAGGGGCCCAAGAAAAAAATAATTTTGAGAGAAATAATATGATGCATAAAATGGCATTGTGGGCATAATATTTTGAGATGCATGACTTGATATTGTGGATTATTCTTTGACATGTATAATCTTTACTTGTTGAACATTAACTCATATAATTTATGTATTGTAGGTGAGTACGACGATGGTTGAAGCATCTTTTACTGGCTGGGCGGCTGCTAGAGCTCCTACAGGTGTCTGAGAGAGTGTGTACATGGATGACGACCTATTGGGCTATTTTGTTGGCTTGTTATATTTTGAGTCTGTTGTATTATATTTTTATACTAGTATTATATTTTTCTTTTAAAACTTTACTATAAATAAGTATGTAAATATTATAGTCGTTGTGGGTGTTGCGCTTTTAAATAAATACTAATCCTGCTATATACATGACATGTGTGAGAAAATATTTTAAACAAGATTGTGCATGTAAGAAGTGATTTATCTTTTCTTAAAGTATTATAAAAAAAAATTATCGTATGCACACAGGGTCTATCATGTTAAATTAAACAATATATATCTAGTTGTTGAGTAGTGGGTGTTACAATAATTATGTTTCCATTCCTAGTAGCTTGACTCGATGATGAAAAAGTAGAAAACCCCACGTCTAATTTTCATCCAACCTTGGCTAAAGATTTTAGAGTCAAGTACAGTGGAACACATAGGAGATTTACCTATTCATCTAGATAGGTGACAGATCCTTTGTTGACCACTCATTATTCTCTATACATGAAGATGTTACATGCAATGTAAACCCTTGTGATTGTCATGCAATCAAAAAATACATCAAAGTATAACATGTCATGTATAAGGTTACCATGGTGCCTCAAGTCGAAGGACTAATTCTTACACTATCATAATGAGAAAATTCCTATTCGACAATAGAATATTTCCAATTGGGAATTTTTAGGTTGGGTTGTTCAGTGTACTTGTTCCCAACTAGCACCCGTATATATGCACTAGTGTCTCCACACCAATACCTATGGAATAAGGCATCCTCCTTTCAAGCCTGCATCGTATGCGCAAGTTTCAATGGGATCATTGATGTCCTATTTTATTGATCCTTAACATGGAACATTTTAAGATCACAGCCTTAGAGGCATATTCCACGATCACCATCATATGCGCAACCACGCTCCATAGCTATGTGTGATCTAAACACTTTATCTAATTCTTATGATGAATTTAAGATAAAGATTATCATTTAAATGATATTAATATAAATAAGAATGATTCACAAGAGTATAAGAATAACCAGATCAATTGGCTCTCCGGGCACTACTCTAACAATCTCCCACTTGTCCTAGAGATAATTTCCCTCGTATTAAGGCCCATCTTCCCTAGATGTCCTTCAAATACTTATCTAAAGTGTTAAATCAGTGGGTTTGCTATATTTTTTGCCTAGGCAAATCTTTCCACGCTGATGTTGCCTCTACCAATGATTTTCAGAATCACGGTATCGCTAATTTATTTCCGCTTGGATCCTTTGATGAGACATTGACTTCTTTGCTTGTGCAATAGCCCCCATTGTTATCGCAGTACTCCAGTACTCAATGAACAATGGTTGGAACTACATCTAACACTTGGATTAAGTTCCTTATCCAAACAATCCATTTTTACAGTATCGTATACCCAGATGTATTCAATCACGGTGGTGGAATCCACAATTATTACAAGTTTGGAACTCTTTCCAACTAACCGTCCCACTATTCAGGATGAACATGAATTTAGACATAGACTTCAAGTTATCTACTTTAGACTAAAAACTAGATGAAGCATCTAAGTTTCAGTTCTCTATAACCGTACTCTAAGAAGAAATCCTTAGTACTTCATAAGTACTAAAGATCATCTTTATAGCTTCTAATGCTTTTCGCATCGAATTGATTGATATTTGCTCGTAACACTCAGAGCATTTCTGATATCAAATCATGTACATATATTTGCATATTTTATGCTTTCTTTCAAAGATGCATAAAACATGTGAGTCATTATTTCTCTTTCTTTCAAAAGTCTTTGGGGATGAGGACTTCAAAAGAAAAATCCCATGACTCATAAACAAGAATCTCTCCTAGGATTCTTCCATGCTAAACCCTTTTAGCATCTAATCTATGTACTTGGATTTAGAATAGTCCAAACATCCTTTCAGATCTATTTCCATAAATCTCAATCCCCAATCCCTAGGATGCTTTTCCCAAATGCCTCTTGGAGAACTTTGTAGATGACAAGTCTCAATTGACTGTAACATTTCTACATCATCTCTATGAGTAAAATGTCATCAACATAAAACATAAAAATCATCACCATACTCCCACTAACCCTCTTGTATACATATGGCTCATTCGCATTCCTAAGAAAATCAAACCATTTGATTGCTTTAGAGAATCAAATATTCTACATTCAAAAAATTTATTTTGAGTTCTTAATAGATCTCTGAAGCTCGCAAACATTTTCCTTGTGTTTGTTTGATATGAAGACCTCAGACCACTTAACTTATATCCCTTTCTCAATACCCCTATTGAGAAAGACGGTCTTCATATTCCTTTGCCATATCTAGTAATCGTAATACGTAGATATAACTAACATACTCTGAATGGACTTTAGCATCACATCTGGTAAAAGGTATCCTCAATAGTTAACACCTTGACTTTGAGCGTAACACTTTGCAACCAGTCGTGCCTTTATAGGTCACCACCTCTCCATGTTCTTCAATTTATATTTGCAGACCTGTTTACAGCTAATGGGAACAATTCCCACTAATGGGCCCACCAAGGTCAAACCTTGTTGGAGTATATAGAGTCCATTTTGGATTACATGGCATTTTTCCAATTTTTGAATTGATGTCATACATCATTACTCCTTAGTTAGTTCTTGTTGTTCTCTAGCAAGAGATTCTTATCGTATAAGTAGCATTGAGATCCTTTCAGATCTCATTGAAGGTTGTGTACTAGAAGTTTTAGTAATTTGTTCATACACCATTGCCACTTGTGAGACAAACTATGGTTTTTGAACTATTTCAAGTTCTATGACCTAACAATTTCTATCTAATAGAAATTCTTTTTTCTCAAGAATGTGGTGTCCCTAGAAAATAAACTCCTTTGTTTTTAGAAACCATAGAAATGGTATTCTTTGGATTTATTTGGATACCCCACAAATTTGCATAAGTTGGATTCACATCCATCCTATCTCCTACTAATTGCTTTAAAGAAGCAGACCCCTTTATACCCTTAGGTATACATGCAAGGGGTCTTTTACCACATCATATCACATATGATTTTTTTAGCACCGATTTAGATGATATCCTTATTTAATAAGAATATCATCGATTCTAAGGTGATTTCCCAGAATGAAGGAGGAAATAAGTGCAACTCAACTTGGATTCACTTAAAGTGAGAATCTAATTCTCCATTAGATAATTAATAACTTTCCACCTTAGTATTCTCTTCCTCGATCACATCGATTAATTTAATACTTTGGGTAATTTAATTCTCTACTTCATATCTAAATTCTTTGAACCCTTCAAAGGATCTTAGAATAATGAAGTAAGAATAGTTCGCTTGTACACTAATACTTAGTGAACTACTTACGTCCCTTTGGATCACATCCAAAGGCGTGGTTTGCTCCATTTGTCTCACAAATGGTGATTTGGCTATGTTTTTCTAGAGAAAAGATTTACAAGTTGGCACCTCATGCAAGTCCAAAAGGTCAAGCAAATATACCATCTTTTGAACTCTTTCTTTAGACATATGACCTAATCTAGCTTACCACAAGTATGCACTATTTTGATTATCTAATTCTTAGATTATTTTGTTGATTATGTAGTATGGAATGTTGGGATTGTATAGTTCATTTGTCAATATAGCAAAGACAATTAACTAATACTATCTTAATTCCATCCAGAGTTAAGTGGATCATTCCTATAGCCAATAAAGCAACACTTACTTTATTCTCAAGCTTAAAGATCATTCTTTATCTTAATCTCTATTTTTCTTGTCATCCACTACAACCCATTGCAAAGATGGGATCATATCCGATATCCAATATCCAAGAAAAAAATTATCAACCTTAATGGTTGATATCAATAATGTATAAACTTGAATTAGAACCCCTTCTAATTCAACTAAGAAATTTAATACTTGTGTTTTCTCTTTCTATGCCCTAAATATCCACAATGGTGACAAACATCTATATTGAGCTGGTAAGTTTGTTTGTTTGTCTAAATTATCCTATATGGAATTACTAGCGATAACCATTATCCTATGCGAGGCAGAAATTTAAGCATTCATTCAATTAATATCCATTTATGATATGGTCTTTAATCATAAATATCTCCTACTATTTTATTCAAATCCTATCACCCTCTAGATGGAAATTCGGAAAATCTAATTTTTTAGTGGGCTTAAGGTCCAACCAACCTTGTTATACACCCCAATTATATGAGCCCATACAACAAAACTAAAAAGTAGCTAACAACATTAGCAATTGCATCCACATGCAACCCTCAAGTTATTTTGCCTCACCTCTTCCCATACACCCTAATTTTATGAGCCCATATGGTACTAAATGTCAAGCATTACCCATCAAACATCCATGTAGATGGAGCATCTAAACGTCCCATGACTCATGGCCAATGATAAAGATAAGTCTACCCCATGGGCATCTCAATACTTAGTAGTGGTCACAGCTTGCCTACAATTAGCTTATCCCACGACTCATGGCCAACGAACTAAATATGGTAGCGTATCGGCATGCCACTACTTTTGATGGAAGGCATGGACGATTTGATCCCACCCAATATTGCCCATTTACGCTTGATATCAAACTAATAAATGTTCTCAACTAGAAACATTTTCCAATGAGGGTCATACTAGATTTATTATACAAGGTCTCATCGTTTTCTTTTCTTGTTTATTTAATGTTCACTATTCTAACGATGACAAGCATACATCATAAGGAAACATTAAATAAACACAACATGTATCACATACATCCTAAAATAAATAGATGATCATGAGCCTTTAATCCTATGCAATCCACTCAGCCAAAGTGGATCTAGATCAATCTAAGGGTGATAATTAAAATGCAAATAGATCTATCTATTACATAAATATATCCCATACATTTATGGGTCTTGTTTCCTTGCTTTTCCTACGTCTTCATTCAATCTTCTTCTAATGTCCGCCAAATTACAAAAAGATTAACCTCACCGCCTAATTCTACTCTCATTACATTTGCTAAAACTACAAGAAATCTTGGAACAATTCCAAGGGGAGATACATAGGAGGGAGATAGAAGTACATAAAGAATAAAATAGAGAAAGGTGAGACTCGCAGGCCTCATTTTAATTAAAACCCAAAAATAACAAATTATGCATAAATTTAAACCAATCACATTGGCCTAGGCTCCATGATCATCCAACTAGCATGCTTAACATAAATCATCACATGATAATGAAAATATATACATTTACCAATTATATTATGTGCAATTTCTTTCAAATTTGGGATTTTTATGAAAAATAATTTTTCAAAATTAAAATTAATATTGAATTTAAAAATGAAAAATCATAAACTTCACGTAATAATTACGTAACGAGGCAGGATGGACAATAGTTCAACAAGGTTGCTGCTCGTGGTGTGGTTGGGCAGCCCACCCGACGTTACAGGTTGGTTGGCTGGGTGCCCGCACACCGGGTGTCAGCGGGCAACCCGGCACCCGACGTTGGGTGGCCGGCAGCCCACCCGATGTTACACGTCTGGTGGTCAACACTCCAAATTTTTTTTAATGTCCAAGAATTCAAGATTTTTCCAAAATCTTGATTTCATAGTTTCTTGATCTCATCAAGAATTCTTGATTTCTTGATCTCATCAAGAAATTTTAAAAACTTGATAAAAACTAATTTTCTTGATCAAGAAATCAACTTATTTGATTTTTTTATTTCTTGCCACGTTTCAAGAAATTCAAGATTTCACAAATCTTGAAATTCTTTGAAAATCAAGAAATCCAACTTCTTAACTCGTCTCAGTTCTTAAAACGTTTTAACATTTAAAACGATTAATGATATTAATCCCAAATAAAAAAAATTAATTGATTCAAAACCAATCACACATATAAATATTTAATCTATCTCATATATTAAATAAATATAACTGAAAAGTATCAGAAACGCACGAACCTTGGCTCTGATACCACAATTGGGTTCGCGCAATCCGGGAAATATATACGCAGTGAAAGTTAAAAAATTTCAACAACAAAAATATACATTACATCACATGTAATTAAAATGAATCCCGGAACTCTTTCGCGATTAATCAGTTGTGCGTTTTCTGTTAGTTAAAGTAAGAAAGTTTCAGAAACCCTTACCTTAATTTGCACTCCGGGTGATGTAAGGATTGAAATAATTGAAATCATTATCCTTGCATGAAAGTATCTCCATGTTCTTCAATTCAAAACCCCTTTAATTGAAATCTGATTTGCTTCTATGATTCAAAATGTTATCCATCTAATGGTATCCACACCTTGGATGCCTACTCACAACCGAATCATATGCTAGTAGTTTTTGATTCGATAATTCTATCCCAAAATAATTTTATTTGGAACAAAAATATACTAACAATTAGTGTTTTAGGCGTTTAATTTAATTTTTAATTCAAAAATTGAATCAAGAATTAAATTAGATAAAAGGTTGGCAAACTTTTGGAGATTGAAAGGAAAGGAGGGACGAATTTGGAGATGAAGAGAACTATTTTTCTTTAAGAGAGAGGGGTTGTTTTTCACATTTTTTCTTCACAAAAATCTGCAATAAAATCCCCATAAAAAACATCCAAGAAGATTGTCAATAAAGGCTGCCACAAGTCCTTTCCATGTAGGACTCTTCTTCATTTCTTATCTCCAACTCTTTTAGTAAGTTTTCTTACCCCATAAGGACTTTCCTTTTTTCTTATTACCTCTTTGAAATTGAATTCTCAATTCAACTTCCTCTAGAAATTGGATCCCAATCCAATTTCCTGATGGGCTTCATACAAGCCCACACCTAATGGGCCTATGCCTAAGTAATCAATTAGGCCCTACTTTAATTGATCCAATTAATTAAATTAATTTATTTAATTAATTAGGCTCATCTTAATTAATTGATCCAATCAATTAATTAAATATTCCAATTGGGGTCCCTAATCCTATTAGGTCCAATTAATTAATTCAATTTATTAATTGAATTAATTCCACACTTTAATTAATTTAACCCCATTAATTAATCATATTAATTAATTTAATCCAATACTTGAATTAATTTCTAGGCTAGAAATGGATTTATCCAAGTTTTGTGTGTGACCCCTTAGGTTCACTTTAACCTAGTTGTGGGCTCACAACTCTTGTGACTTAGTTGAACAATTAATTGTTCTGATTAATTAATCCAATTAATTAATTATCTTGAAATTAACTCATTAATTCCAAGAACCCACAAGACATGGGAAGCACCTAGCAATGCATCATGACTCCTAGTCTAAGGTGAATGTGGAACTTATTTCAATTACGAATACCATGCAAGTACGGTTCTTCCATCATCTAATGTGATACCCAAACCTCTTACTACTCACATGGCCAAATATGATTCATGCATTACGTGTTAATTTTATATGCTAATTGCATTTCTATTGACATTACATAATTTATTTCATTTTATACGACATTCTTGAATATTGAACTTAATTCTGAAGCTCTTGCCCGGTATTAGTTATTGAATTTTCTAATCTAAGTAGTTGATTTTATATTGAAATAAGAAGAAAATGAGGTGGATCAATATTAGATATAGATGGGATATATAGGTTATAATTTTGGAAGTGTTGAAAGTGTTACTAGTAAGCTTATACGGTTTAATTTGATTTGATCAAGTTATTTCAAAAGTATATATTTGTAAATTAGCATACTTGGGATATTGGACATGATATAATGTGATTTAAGTGTCATATTACAAAGCCCATATGTGCATATGATTTTAGAAATACAAACTAGATAATACTTTAAAAATCGGATGCGAATCGGTTTGGAGATCGAATGAACGGACATAGGAAATAACTATGGGAATCAATGGTGACTAAGATAGGTTGAAACCAAATAAAAATAGGTGAGACACACAAGATTAGGGCTGCAAGATAAGGGAGAAAATCAGATTTTTCTATTTACTTGCCACCTCATGCTTTCTTATTAAGCTTAAGCTAACATCTCAAGCTAACACCTCAAACCCTTCACCCTTAAGCAATGAACAGACCCTCATTTCAGCCATTTTCATCTTCCAAACACACACCTTAAGGTCTCCAAGTGATCCAAATTGATTCCAAGTCGAAATAAAAGCAAGAAAAGCAAAGGAGAAGTGATTACCATCAAGTTAACCTCAAAATCTGCATAGGTAACACTTATCTACGGTTTTGCCTTTGGTTTTCAGATTATTATGAATGGTTTTATTGTTTATTAAGCTTTCAATATCTCTTATAAAGGTGTTAGGAAGTTTTTAGTTAGACTTTGGTGCACAAAGAAAGGGTTTTGAATGACAAACACTTAATAGGAAATACTTGTGGCAAAAACTGTCATCTTACTATTTTCTTGTGTTTTAGGCTTCAAAAGTGTATGGTATGTTGAATAAAACCTATAATTATTACCATTTACATGACCATATATGAGTTAAGAGTATTTAAATGAAGTTTTATTAGTTGGAAATTGAAATAGAGAATGATATTGGAGAAACACTCAAACTGCCAAAATAGCAAAATCTGTTTTGGTGTGCTGTGAAGGAAACTAAATTAAGGGAGCTAAATCCATTATTTTTGGTAATATTATGACCTAGTTATCTCCTTATATATGTTATCTAAGTATGGTGAAAATTTTGGTGTGATTGAATATACTTAATGGTGCCAAAACCATTAATGTCATGAAGTGTGCAAAACTGTCACGGTAGGAAACAATCTGTTTCAGTATGTCGTGAAGAGAGCTGAACTTGGAAATCTATATCCGTGATTTTTAGCACTTATATGATATGTTTACATTTATATACATGTTATCTAAGTGTGGTAAAAATTTGGGAGTGATTGGATATGCTTAGGGATGTTAAAATTATCATGCAACTAAACTTGACAGCAAGAAAATATGAAAATATGAATCTGTCACATTTGATCACTTAGCATGTTTCAACGTAGACATGTTGCTATTGACTGTTAACAATTAGGCACATGCTATTAGATTTATAATACTTCAATTACATGATGTTTGTATGTATTTAAGATGAGAAATTGAGGTATTTGAGGGGCTATATTGGGTTCTAGTTTGTGAAAGCTTGATTGTTAGCTTATAGCTTGGTGTTTAAGGTCTAGTATGAGATTTTGTGCTTTCAACTTGCCAAATTGGGAATGGTGCTTGATGTTGGGTAATATTACAGGCTATTTTACATCTAAGATTAGAGAGGAATACTAAACAAATTTAGACTAAGCCACCAACCAAGTGAAAGGTAAGTAAAGATTTATTTGCATCCACAATGCATAGACATAGTAGATGTGTGAATTATATGTAATATCATAAATCATATGTGCATAGTAGAGGACTCTCCATTGAGCATACATATATGGGCATTGTCATTGGCACGTGCATGCATCATATACGAGCATTGTGATAAATCTTGCATTGCACGGCATGATTCTGAGAAAGAAAAATATTTTGCTGACCACTACTAGTGCACCGAAGCATGCATAGATTTGCAGGTTCACGTGCATGGATTTGCATGCGTATGAGTATGTATGGATTTGCATGCTTATATGATTATTGGCCATTGGATTATGGCGGTATACAGAGCTCTTTTCCGGTGCATGGGATAGTAGCGTTGGTCAGGGGCCCAAGAAAGAAATGATTTTGAGAGAAATATTTTGATGCATAAAATTGCATTGTGGGCATAGCATTTTGAGATGCATGACTTGATATTGTGGATTATTCTTTGACATGCATAATCTTTACTTGCTGAGCGTTAGCTCATATAGTTTATGCATTGTAGGTGAGTCTGGTGATACTTGATACCATGGACTTACTGGGCAAGCTGTTGGGGTTCCTACAGGTTCTGAGGATCAGTGTACATGGATGACGACCTGTTGAGTTGATTGTTAACTTATTTGATTTTATAGTCTATTGTATTAGGTTTTTGGATTTATACTATGGGTTACTTTTATAACTTTTCTGTACACGGGTATATAAATATTATTATTGTTATGGGTCCTATGTAGGTATATATATTAGTCTGTGAGTGGGAAAATATTTATTATTTATTAATATATTACAGGAAAAAAATAATAATAATGCATGCACACAGACTCTATCATGTTAAATTATACTATATATATATAGTTGTATAGTAATGGGGGTGTTACATCTAATATCTCGATTGATCCTAGGGCATGGATGTTGAGTCGAAACCCCATTAGCTTAATAACTATGTTTTTATTTATAGTTGTTTGACTCGATGATGAATAATTAAAAAACCCCACGTCTAATTTCTATCCAACCTTAGCCAAGGATTTTAGAGTCAAGTATAGTGGAACACATAGGAGATTTATCTATTCATCTAGATAGGTGACGGATCCTTTGTTGGTCATTCATTAATCTCCATACGTGAAAATGTTACACCCAATATAAACCCCTTGTGATTGTCATGTAATCGAGAAATACATCAAAGTACAACATATCATGTACAAGGTTACCATTGTACCTCAAGTCCAATGACTAATTATTGCACTATCGTAACTAGAAAATTCCCATTCAACAATAGAATATTTCCAATTGGGAATTTTCAGGTGGGGTTGTTCAGTGTACTTGTTCCCATCAAGCACCCGCATACGTGCACTAGTGTCTCCACACTAATACATATAGAACAAGGTATCCTCCGTTCGAGTCTGCATCGTATGCGCAAGTTTCAACGGGATCATTAATGTCCTATCTCATTGATCCTTCATTTGAAACGTTTTAAGATCATAGCTTTAGAAGCATATTTTACGATCATCATCATATGCGCAACCACGCCCCATAGCTATGTGTGATATAAGGAGTTTATCTAATTCTTGTGATGAATTTAAGATAAAAATTGTCATTTAAATGATATTAATATAAATAAGAATAATTTATAAGAGTATAAGAACAGTTAGATCAATTAGCTCGTCGGACACTATTGTAACAGTTGTTTCTTTTTGATTCAATAATCTCAAGTACCAGCTGTTGTATAACTACTCTGGCAACCTTCTTGGTGTCCTTGCAACCTTCAGTTTGATGGATTGTGCCATTTTCTATCGTGCATGTAGTACTTTACTTTTGTTGTTTATTTCTTTAGCTTTTTGAAACCTGACAAGTATATCTCTATATAAATCGTTGTTCTTTCATGTTTCATTACATGTATATGATTTTAAGTTGTCATTTTCATTTCTCTTTATTAACATTATTCTATTTCTTGGTTTACTTTTATTAAACTACTTTCTGCTCTTATTTTTATGTTTTAATAACTAAAAGACGTTTACAATATAAAACCTCACAAGAAATGAAAACAATATTCATTTTGATCAAGATGTTTTCATTTTATTAATATTAATTATTCTTCCATTTTGAATTGTATTAAAATGTGTAAACTAGAGGAATTTTGTGTCCTGGTGGGTTTAATAAGGGTGGAGCTGAAAAAAACTTTGGAGCTATGGTACTGAGTCAAAAGAACGAAGAATTGACCCTTCTATTTTTGGGCCATCGGTTTTTAGTCTTATCTTCTGATAATAATCCCGGAAGCTTTGAAGCTCATTTTGCTTGAGACTTTAAAGTTGTGTATAGGCATTCAAGTTCTGCAGCCAGGTTGCATTAAATCTGCATATATGTTTTCAATTTCATTTATCCTTCTTTTTCAGTGATTTTCGCATCTTGGACCTATCCTGTTGCTTTCGTTGGACTCTGAAAAATTATAACTTACAATATTATACATCTTTTTATCCCGTCTTGCCTTGGCAAAATCATTACGAACAACTAACTTTTAATTTGCTTACTTCATGGTTTGGCATGAAGGGATTTTGCTGCAACTGGTTTTATTCTAGCGTGCGTTTGTACACTGAAAATGACTACTTTACTTTTTGGATTGATTATTGGATTTCGAGGAGGATTGGAATTCAAGTAAAATTCTTGATGTCTGCTGGTTCCAAACCTTAGAGTGTTTGGATGTGTTTTGGGGGAAGTGTTTTGGGAAAATGTAATGAAAAATATGATGTATTAGAAAGAAAATATATTTTGACAACGTATATATTTGATTATCTTTTGAGAGAATGAAAATATTTTGGGAGAGTAGAAACAAACATAAGTCAATTTTCCAAACTAGAAACAATAGAGGGAGAATGAAAATATTTTGGGAAAAGTATAAACAAACAAAAGTCAATTTTCCAAACTAAAAAAAAATTATTTACTAGTGGCGTCACAAAGAATCTAATGACATTTAAAGGGTGTTAGGTTAGGCTTATAAGATAAGCTCATTTAAATATTTTGACATTCAAAGATTCTATTTTATTTTATTTTATTAATAAAATCTAATATCAAGATAGATGAGGCTTTTGAAATATTTTTAAATAAATTTAGCTAAACTTATTTGTAGTGAATATAACTAAATTAGTAGATTCTTCATGCACACACTTACAAGCATTGGTTCTTATATTTTATAGACACTGAAAATTTATTGTTATTTATGCATGGATATGGGTAATATATATTTACTCATCAATTTTATATTTTTATTAATTTTTGGATTCTTTCAAATTGAATTCCAAAGTTAAATATGAAATTAAATAATGCCATGAATGAGGTTGACTTGTTTAAAGTATTCCAATTGTGATAAGTTTCAAGATATTGAAAGTTAATCAAATTGTGTCATATCAACAGTTATTATGATAGAACTTCCACTATATATATAAACGGGGTAATTCCCAAGAAGCATCTTGCGACTGAAAGAAATAAGGAGGAGAAGATGCTCAATTCTCGAATGGCTCTCCCAAAGTCTTCCATATTCCACCCCTTGAAGATGACAAATCTCTAATGCTAATAAGCATTCTCCACAACTACGTCTTCCATATTCCACCCCTTGAAGATGTAGAAATCTTAAGTATCAAGATGCATTCTCCACAACTACGATTCTTCCAATTTCAAAAAATACACAAGGCGCAGTTTCGAACCCTTTAAAAGCCGAGCACAAGTCTTTCAAATTTAAGAAGTGCTTCAAGTTCAAGTTCCCATACGGAATTCCAAATAACCCAAGATCCATAATTCCACAAAATTGCAATAGAGGGAAAGTTGATGAAGAGACGCATTTTCTTTAAATCCACGATAAATTCTCAAATATCAATCCATCAAGACTCGAAAATATGATCTCAAGCCCCCAAACCAAAGAACCTCATAGGAGAAGAATTAGAAGAGTTCAACCTACTTTTCACGTTGGTACATCTATTGATCGATTATGGAAAATTCACTTGTGTTTAGGTTCACCTCAAGCTTTCGGTTGATTTCAGTAGATTATGTAATGTGGACAATCTTGGAGAAAGGTCCAAGCAAAATCACACAGGTGGATTCAACAGGGGCCTAGAGATCAAAGTTAAAGTGGACCACCATCGATAGACCACACGCCACTTGGGCAAAGTGAAGGATATCTTGTTCAAAACCACTGATTAAGAGATGCTTAGCAAGATAAAGAAGTGCAAGATGGTGAAAGAGATACATGAGAAGATAACCTTGATATGTGAGGGAACGAATCAGATAAAGGAAATAAACTCTCCATGGTCATGCTAAAATTGCAAAATTTCAAGATGAAGTCCTGAGAAACCTTGGACAAAAGGGTTGTGAGTTTCACCAATTGTTAGAGTAGTGTTTGGCAAGTCAATTAGTTTGGTTAATTTTTATGCTCTTTTACAAACAATCTTATTCTAATATTTTTTTTTAACATAGATATTTTTTTATCTTTATTTTTTTTATCAATTAACTAAAATTCTTATATTATACATAGTTACGGGGCATGGTCGCACATATGATGACAATTATGCAATATACCTCTATGGCTTTAATCTTAAATTCATTACGAATCGAGGGTTCATTCAGATGGGACATATAATAGACTTGCGCACATAATGCATACTTGAAAGAAGGATGTCACGCCCTATAGGCATCAACGTGGTGATGTTAGTGCATGTGTGCGGGTGCTTGTTGGAGAACAAGTGCACTGAGTAGGCCCATTGAAAATTTTCAATTGAAAATGTTGTTTGTTGAATGAAAATTTTTCAGTTGCGATAGTGTATTAACTAGTCCTTAGATTTGAGGTACCATGTTAACCTTATGCGTTACATGTTTGATGTATTTTTCGATTGCATGATAATCATAAGGGGTTTATATTGTGTAACACCCCCATTACTACACAACCATATATATTATATAATTTGACGAGATAGAGCTTGTGTGTACGTACAATATATTTGTTTTTTTTAACATTTTAAGAAAAGCTAAATCACTTCTTACATGCACAACCCTGTTTAAAATAGAAGGATCAGTATTCATATAAAAACACAACACCCACAACGACCACAATATTTACATACTTATTTACAGTAAAGTTTTAAAAGAGAAATATAGTACCAATCTAAAAACATAATACACTATACTCAAAATATAACAAGCCAACAAAATAGCCAACAGGTCGTCATCCATGTACACACTCCCTCAAACACCTGCAGGAGCTCCAACAGCCGACCAGCCAGCCAAAGATGCTTCAAGCATCGTCGTACTCACCTACTATGCATAAACTATATGAGTACTCACCTACAATGCTTCAAGTATTTTATATTAAGTGTTTGTCATCAAAAACCCTTTCTTTGTGCACCAAAGTCTAACTAAAAACTTTCTAACACTTTTATAAGAAATATTGAAAGCTTAATAAACAATAAAACCATTCATAATAATCTGAAAACCAAAGGCAAAACTGTAGATAAGTGTTACCTATGTAGATTTTGAGGTTAACTTGATGGTAATCACTTCTCCTTTGCTTTTCTTGCTTTTATTTCAACTTGGAATCAATTTGGATCACTTGGAGACCTTAAGGTGTGTGTTTGGAAGATGAAAATGGCTGAAATGAGGGTCTGGTCGTGGCTTAAGGGTGAAGGGTTTGAGGTGTTAGCTTGAGATGTTAGCTTAAGCTTAATAAGAAAGCATGAGGTGGCAAGTAAATGGTAAAATCTGATTTTCTTCCTTATCTTGCAGCCCTAATCTTGTGTGTCTCACCTATTTTTATTTGGTTCCAACCTATCTTAGTCACCATTCATTCCCATAATTATTTCCTATGTCCGTTCATTCGATCTCCAAACCGATTCGCATCCGATTCTTAAAGAATTATCTAGTTTGCATTTCTAAAATGATATGCACATATGGGCCTTGTAATATGACACTTAAATCACATTATATCATGTCCAATATCCCAAGTATGCTAATTTACAAATATATACTTTTGAAATAACTTGATCAAATCAAATTAACCGTATAAGCTTACTAGTAACACTTTTAACACTTCCAAAATTATAACCTATATATCCCATTTATATCTAATATTGATCCATCTCATTTTCTTCTTATTTCAATATAAAATCAACTACTTAGATTAGGAAATTCAATAACTAATACCGTGCAAGAACGTCAGAATTAAGTTTAATATTCAAGAATGTCGTATAAAATGAAATAAATTATGCAATGTCAATAGAAATGCAAATAGCATATAAAATTAACACGTAATGCATGAATCATATTTGGCCATGTGAGTAGTAAGAGGCTCGGTTATCATATCCTCCCCTCCTTATAAAAATTTTGTCCCCGAAATTTCACTTACTGAAAAAGTTCAGGATACTTAGTTCTCATTTCATCCTCCCTTTCCTAAGTGGCATCTTCTACCAATTGGTTTCTCCATAACACTTTGACCAATGGAATCTATTTATTTCTCAGCTGCTTCACTTCTCGTAATAAAATTTGTACAGGTTTTTCTTCATAGCTCAAATTTGCCTTTAATTCTACTAGTTCATTCTTCAGAATGTGAGAGGGATTAGCAATATATTTCCTCAGCATAGACACATGAAATACATTGTGTATTTGGGATATAGACATTGGCAGATCCAGTCTGTAAGCAACATCATCAATTCTTTCAATCACAGAGAATGGACCAATGTATCTGGGACTCAATTTTCCTTTCTTTCCAAACCGCATGATGCCCTTCATTGGTGCTACTTTCAAAAACACCTGATCTCCTACCGTAAACTCCAGCGCCCTTCTTCGTCGATCTGTATAACTTTTCTGCCAATTTTGGGCAGTTTGCATTCTTTGTCGAATTCGTGACACAGCTTCTATCATTTCTCGAATCATATCTGGGCCCAAAAGTTTCTTCTCACCAACTTCATCCCAGTGTATCGGAGACCTACATTTTCTGCCATACAATGCTTCATAGGGAGCCATTCCAATGCTAGTCTGATAGCTGTTGTTATACGAAAACTCCACCAAAGGTAGGAATTTACTCCACTGACCTTGGAAGTCTAATACACAGGCTCTGAGCAATATCTATATTGTTCGTTCAGATTGCCCATCCGTCTGAGGATGATATGTTGTACTAAATGATAATTGTGTTCCCAAAACTTTATGTAAACTCCTCCAAAAAGCAGACAAAAATCTTGAATCTCTATAAAAAATAATAGACAATGGCACACCATGAAGTCTGACAATCTCCTGAACGTATAATTGGGCATAGCGATCCATGGAATAGGTAGAACATATGAGAAGGAAATGAGCAGACTTAGTCAATCTATCAACGATAACCCAAATAGCATCATGACTCTTAGTAGTCTTTGGCAAACCAGTTACGTAATCCATAGTGATCCTTTCCCATTTCCATTCTGGAATAAGTAGAGGTTGTAAAGTCCCTGTGGGTCTTTGATGTTCGGCCTTTATCTACTGACATGTTAGACATTGCTCCACATGCTGGGCGATGTTCTTTTTCATACTCGGCCACCAATAATGCATTTTCAACTCTCTATACATCTTGGTAGCCCCTGGATGTACTGAATAAGGGGTTGAATGTGCCTCTTTTAAAATGTCTTCCCGAATGTTATCAATATTTGGCACACAAAACCGCCCTCTAAATTGTAAAATATCATTATGAGTCATCTCAAATTCAAGAGACTTCCCTGTAGCAATATATTTGCTCATATTGATGAGATATTCATCATCTCGCTGTCCCTGTTTGATCCTATCAATTAGCGTAGGCTGAAGTATCAGGGCTGCCCACTTTGCCTCTATTACTCCTGTCTGTAAAATCTCTATATTCATTTTCTTCAACTCATTCAGTTCCAGTTTCTGAATTAAAGCCATAACTATTGTACTTTGTGTGGATTTTCAGCTCAATGCATCAGCTACAACGTTGGCTTTACCAGGGTGGTAATTGATCACACAATCATAATCTTTTACTAGTTCTAGCCATCTTCACTGCTGCATATTCAACTCTTTCTGTGTGAAGAAGTATTTGAGGCTCTTGTGATCAGTATAGATCTCGCACCGTTCATCATATAAATAGTGCCTCCATATTTTAAGCGTAAATACTACAGCAGCAAGTTCCAAGTCGTGCGTGGGGTAATTCTTTTCGTACTCTTTAAGTTGCCTGGATGCATACGCAATTACTTTGCCATTCTGCATCAGTACACATCCTAATCCATTCTTCGACGCGTCACTATAAATTACGAATCCTCCCGTGCCTAATGGAATTGAGAGAATAGGTGCTGAAGTCAGCCTCTTTTTCAGCTCTTGGAAACTTCGCTCACACATTTCCGTCCATCTAAACATCACCCCTTTTCTGGTTAATTGTGTCAATGGCATTGCAATCTTGGAGAACCCCTCCACAAATCTTTAGTAATATCCAACTAAACCCAGAAAACTACGCACCTCTGAAGGATTAGTAGGCTGCATCCAGTTGTTGATAGCTTCAACTTTACTTGGATCTACTGATATTCCCGCTCCTGATATAACATGTCCCAAGAATACCACACGATCCAACCAGAACTCGCATTTCTTGAATTTGGCGTATAACTGCTTCACTTTCAGGACCTCTAGTACTTGTGTTAAATGTGCGGCATGCTATTCTTTAGTTCTGGAGTAAACTAGAATGTCATCTATGAACACAATAACAAATTTATCCAGAAATTCTTTAAATACTCTGTTCATCAGATCCATGAATGCTGCTGGAGCATTAGTTAATCCAAATGACATCACCAAAAATTCATAGTGCCCATATCTTATACTAAATACTATCTTGGGGATATCCTCTTCCTTTATTTTCAATTGATGGTACCCAAAGCGTAAATCAATCTTTAAAAATATTGCGGTACCCTGAAGTTGGTCAAATAAACCATCGATTCTGGGTAATGGATACTTATTCTTAATTGTGACCCTATTCAACTCTCCATAATCGATGCACAGTCTCATGGTGCCATCTTTCTTACGTACAAACAAAACTGGTGCTCCCCAAGGTGAAAAGCTCGGTCTGATGAATCCCTTGTCCAACAAGTCCTGTAATTGTACTTTCAATTCTTTCAACTCTAAGGGAGCCATTCTGTAGGGAGTTTTAGAAATTGGAGATGTTCCTGGTTGTATGTCAATAACAAACTCTATTTCACGATCTGGTGGCAGTCCCAGGAGATCATCTAGGAATACTTCAGAATATTCTCGTACCACTAGTATTTCACTCAGAGTTGGTGGGTGTTGTTCCTCAATGTTCATGACACTCACCAAGTACCCTTCGCAACCATCATCGAGTAATCGTTGTGCCTTCACTGCTGAAATCATAGGGAATCTAAAATTCTTCACAATGCTAGCAAATGTGAAAGACTCTTTCCCATAAAGTTGAAATGTCACCGTCTTTTCCTTACAGTTGATAGTAGCCCCATACTTTGACAATCAATCCATGCCCAAAATAACATCGTAATCATTCATATCCAATACAATCAAATCAGCATGTAGTTCTCTACCTTCAACAAGTATAGCACAAGCTCTCAAAATCCGATCGGTTTGTCTAGCATCTCCAGAGGGGATTGTTACACTATAACTGATTTCTGCTACATCTGGTATTCTACCTAGCCTCTTCACATACTCAGTGGATGCAAATGAATGCGTGGCTCCAGAATCAAATAATACAAGTGTTGGAACACTAGAAATATAAAGTATACCTGTTACCACCAATGGATTTGCTTCTGCATCCGCCCTGGTCATGGTGAACACCTTGGCTGGTACATTCTTTTGGCTGGTCTGATTTTGTTTACCTGGGCAAAATTTAGCAATATGTCTCAGTATTGCATATCGAAAATACGTCCTGGTATCTATATAATAGCCTCCAATATGTCGATTACCATATTTCTGACACATAACTTCTGGTATCGGTGCTTTTCCTTGTTCGACCCGTGGCTTCTTATTTTGACCTTCTTGTTGTTGGTCTTGTTTTCCTTGAAATTTAAATCCTGGCTTCTGTAGTTGGATCGGCCTCTGCATTTGGACTGGCCTCTTTTTCCCTACAGTCCATCTTTGTCCCTACTGTATGAATTGCTGTCGAGCCTCTTGTGCACGAGCAATTCTCAATTCAGCCAGTTCTGCTATTAGTGCCCTCTCAGCTACCTGTGAAAATGTCACCCATTGAGTACCCGCCATATTCATATCCTAGTATAACTTTGGCCTCAAACCCTCTAAAAATCTCTCTACTTTAAGTGCTTCAGTGCTGACCATGTGCGTAGCAAACCTGGACAGTTGTTCAAATTTACGAATATATTCCCCAATAGTCATCGCTCCTTGTCGCAGTTGTATAAACTCATTCATCTTCATCATGCGAACTGGGGCCGTGAAATATTTATTTCGGAATAACTCATGGTAGTAATGTCCTCTATGCTGCTGATCATGTCCCACCAATGGCCTGCACTACCGCGAAGCATGAAAGTGGCACACATTACCCTCTCCTCTACTGGCACCCTGCTATACTGGAACATGTTTTGCAGGGTCCTCAACCAGTCCTCTACAGCGGTAGGATCAATCGCATCCTCAAATGTTGGGGGATCCAACCTCCTAAATCGTTCTCCCACCATATATATATAGTCCGCCCGTTGTTGGTTTACATCCACCCGTGGTTGCTCACCATTATCTCTCTGTCAAATCAGTTGCTGAATTTATTCGGACTGTCGTTCAATCAACTCTATTAATCGGTTAATCATGGTATCTCAATCATTAACCGGGGTGGGTGTCTCATTTCTCTATGCTCTGGCACCACCACTGCTCTCACCACGAGTTCTCACCATTTTGCAGTGCTGTTTTACACAAGTTTGACAACATATGGCCAATATAATTCATGGAATATGTAATGCAATATATGATAATGTAAAACTTACTGGCGTGGCTGCGCTCCGCAAGTTCTAAGATCATGTACATGGACAATCTACAAAATCAAGACCTGGGCTCTGATACCACTCTGTAACACCCCCATTACTACACAACCATATATATTGTATAATTTGACGAGATAGAGCTTGTGTGTACGTGCAATATATTTGTTTTTTTAACATTTTAAAAAAAGGTAAATCACTTCTTACATGCACAACCCTGTTTAAAATAGAAGGATCAGTATTTATATAAAAACACAACACCCATAACGACCACAATATTTACATACTTGTTTACAGTAAAGTTTTAAAAGAGAAATATAGTACCAATCTAAAAATATAATACACCATACTCAAAATATAACAAGCCAACAAAATAGCCAACAGGTCGTCATCCATGTACACACTCCCTCAAACACCTGTAGGAGCTCCAACAGCCGACCAGCCAGCCAAAGATGCTTCAAGCATCATCGTACTCACCTACAATGCATAAACTATATGAGCTAATGCTCAGCAAGTAAAGATTATGCATGTCAAAGAATAATCCACAATATCAAGTCATGCAACTCAAAATGCTATGCTCACAATGTAATTTTATGCATCAAAATATTTCTCTCAAAATCATTTCTTTCTTGGGCCCCTGACCAACGCTACTATCCCATGCACCGGAAAAGAGCTCTGTACACCGCCATAATCCAATGGCCAATAATCATATAAGCATGCAAATCCATGTATACTCATACGCATGAAAATCCATGCATGCGAACCTGCAAATCCATGGATAAAACCATGCAAATCTTTGCATGCTTCGGTGCACTAGTAGTGGTCAGCAAAATATTTTCCTTTCTCTGAATCATGCAGTGCAATGCAAGATTTATCACAATGCTCGTATATGATGCATGCACGTGCTAATGACAATGCCCATATATGTATGCTCAATGGAGAGCCCTCTACTATGCACATATGATTTATGATATTATATATAATTCACACATCTACTATGTCTATGCATTGTGGTTGCAAATAAATCTTTACTTACCTTTCACTTGGTTGGTGGCTTAGTCTAAATTTGTTTAGTATTCCTCTCCAACCTTAGATGTAAAATAGCCTGTAATATTACCCAACATCAAGCACCATTCCCAACTTGACAAGTTGAAAGCACAAAATCTCATACTAGACCTTAAACACCAAACTATAAGCTAACAATCAAGTTTTCAGAAACTAGAACCCAATATAGCCTCTCAAATACCTCAATTTCTCATCTTAAATACATACAAACATCATATAATTGAAGTATTATAACTCTAATAGCATGTACCCAATTGTTAACACTCAATAGCAACATGTCTAGGTTGAAACATGCTAAGTGATCAAATGTGGCAGATTCACATTTTCATGTTTTCTTGCTGTCAAGTTTAGTTGAATGATAATTTTAACATCCCTAAGCATATCCAATCACTCCCAAATTTTTACCACACTTAGATAATATGTATATAAATGTAACTATATCATAGAATTGCTAAAAATCATGGATATAGCTTCCCAAGTTCAGCTCTCTTCATGACATACTGAAACATATTGTTTCCTACCGTGACAGTTTTGCACACTTCATGACATTAATGGTTTTGGCACCCTTAAATATATTCAATCACTCCAACATTTTCACCATACTTAGATAACATATATAAGGAGACAACCAGGTTATATTATTACCAAATATAATGGACTTAGCTCCCATAATTCAGTCTCCTTCACAGCACACCAAAATAGATTTTGCTATTTTGGCAGTTTGAGTGTTTCTCCAATATCATTCTCTATTTCAATTTCCAACTGATAAAACTTCATTCCAATACTCTTAACTCATATATGGTTATGTAAATGGTAATAATTATAGGTTTTATTCAGCATACCATACACTTTTGAAGCCTAAAACACAAGAAAACAGTTAGATGATAGTTTCTGCCACAAGTATTTCCTATTAAGTGTTTGTCATCAAAAACCCTTTCTTTGTGCACCAAAGTCTAACTAAAAACTTCATAACACTTTTATAAGAGATATTGAAAGCTTAATAAACAATAAAACCATTCATAATAATCTGAAAACCAAAGGCAAAATCGTAGATAAGTGTTACCTATGCAGATTTTGAGGTTAACTTGATGGTAATCACTTCTCCTTTGCTTTTCTTGCTTTTATTTCAACTTGGAATCAATTTGGATCACTTGGAGACCTTAAGGTGTGTGTTTTGAAGATTAAAATGGCTGAAATGAGGGTCTGGTCGTGGTTTAAGGGTGAAGGGTTTGAGGTGTTAGCTTGAGATGTTAGCTTAAGCTTAATAAGAAAGCATGAGGTGGCAAGTAAATGGTAAAATCTGATTTTCTCCCTTATCTTGCAGCCCTAATCTTGTTTGTCTCACCTATTTTTATTTGGTTCCAACCTATCTTAGTCACCATTCATTCCCATAGTTATTTCCTATGTCCGTTCATTCGATCTCCAAACCGATTCGCATCCGATTTTTAAAGAATTATCTAGTTTGCATTTCTAAAATCATATGCACATATGGGCCTTATAATATGACACTTAAATCACATTATATCATGTCCAATATCCCAAGTATGCTAATTTACAAATATATACTTTTGAGATAACTTGATCAAATCAAATTAAACCGTATAAGCTTACTAGTAACACTTTTAACACATCCAAAATTATAACCTATATATCCCATATATATCTAATATTGATCCACCTCATTTTCTTCTTATTTCAATATAAAATCAAGTACTTAGATTAGGATATTCAATAACTAATACCATGCAAGAACTTCAGAATTAAGTTTAATATTCAAGAATGTCGTATAAAATGAAATAAATTATGCAATGTCAATAGAAATGCAAATAGCATATAAAATTAACACGTAATGCATGAATCATATTTGGCCATATGAGTAGTAAGAGACTCGGGTATCATATATTGACTGTAACATCTTCGTGTATAAAGGTTAATAAGTGGCTAACAAAGGATTCGTCACCTATTTGGAAGAATAGATAAATCTCCTATATTTTCATAGTTCTTGACCTTGAAAACCTTGGCCAATGTAGAATAAATATTAGATGAGGATTTTCTAAGGTTTCAACAAAAGTCAATGTGACTTGAAATGAAATCATAGTTATTAAGTTAAAATAGAGTTTTGACTAATAATCCATGCTCTAAACTTATTAAGGAGATTAGTTAAAAAAATAATTGTATTTGCATGGTACTAGTAGTTGAAATAAGTTCGCTTGCTACTCACCTAAGACTAGGTAGTCATGAAATACTGCTAGATGTTTGCAATGACTTGTGACTTTCTTGAAGATACGGAGTTAATTCTAAAATGATTAATTAATTTAATTAATTAATCAAAATATTAAGTTATTCACTACGTTGCAAGAGTTATAAATCCATTGCTAGCATAGTTGTGAACCTAAACGGTCACATATAAATTAGGATAGTCCACTACTAATCTAAAAAGTAATCCAAAAAGTTGAGCTAAGTTAACTAAAAATTAATTAACAAGAGTTAGAATTAAATTAATTAATTCAATTAAATAATAAAATTATTTAATTGAATCTAATTAAGATTAGGGGCTCATGAAAAATAAATTAATTAATTGATTGGATCAATTGATTAATGAGCTTAAATTAATTTAAGGAGTTAATTAATTTATTTAATTAAATAATATAATTATTTAATTAGGCCTAGTTTGATTAGGTAGCCTTTGCGAAATCAATTAACTAATTGATTTGATCAACTAATTAAATTGGCCTTGGTTAACTGATAGAGATTAATTAATTTAACTTTAATTAAATAAATTAAGGTCCAAGCCCAAGCTTATGACCCATAGGAGAGGCCCATCTAGAAGTCTGGGAGGGAGAGCAAGCTTGCAATCTTAGATTAGAAAATAATGAGATAAGAAAGAAAAGAAGCTAGAAACCGAATTGGATTAGGGCTTCTTTACATTGTGTATAAATACACAATGCTAGGGCCAATTTTTGTTGTTTTTCGCAAGCTCAAAAATCATCACCCCTCTCTTGTCTCTCTCATTCTTTCATTCTCTCAAGACATTTCTTATTCCATCAAGAGGATCTATCCCCTCTCTTACCTCTTTTAGGATGTCTAAATTTGATTTCTGCATGTTTAAATTTTTAGAAACCCATTGCATACTCATTCCATAATTTTGCAAACTCAACAGTGATATTGGGCTTAGGTTATGCGTTCTAATTACATTCGCGATATATGCCTTAGTTTCATACGACAAAAAATATGTATTATTGCATTTTTGTTTGGGATTTAAATTCTAAATTTTTTCGGCAATAATTGTTAAAATTGCATGACACGAATTGATCACAAAAAAAACTATTATTGCCTTTGTTGGTTGCCGCCTATTTTGGGCTCGATGATGGCCCAAGTTGTGCTAGGACTTCATTATACCGTGACCAGGTCTATCGCACGCTTAATTGAACATCGCCCAGTATTGGAAGACGACATGGCATGACGGTCGCTAGGTCACGCAAGTAACCAGGATGGGTGATGTACCGATGCATTAGAGCTTGGAGGACTAGACAACATGCTCATGCATCACCTAGGGCTATGCATGGGGTGAATGTCACCTAATGCACAAGGCGTCCATATGGGAACAGGTAGGCATAATCCTATCGCTATCAAGGGGCGACATTAAGTTCTTGACACCCTATGTGCCTGTTGGGAAATGACCCAGCATGGCATGTGCCGCGTGGGCACACGACGGGCAGCAATTAAGTTGTTGCCCATTTGTCGTCACGTCTATAAGAACTTGATTTTTCAATTTTTTTAAATTAATCATTATTTTTAAAATTTTGAAAAATAGTTTTTCTTAAAAAATCATAAATTTATTCCCAAATTTAAATAAATGAAAATTTAATTATGGGTAAATTTACATGCTTTAAATTTATTTTATGAGATGATTAAATTAAGAATGTATGGATGTGGATGATCATGGAGCCTAGACTCATTATGGATACCCTATGTTTAAATCTGTGAGTCTCGCTTTTTCTATTTAACTCTGAATTTAAATTGTGTCTCCCTATTATATACCTCCCCTTGGAAGAAATTCTAAGGATATTTGTTTATGATGTAGCGATTGCAATGAGAGTAGTTTATATGTGGTAATGTTTATTTTTTTGTAATTTAACAGACATTACAAGAAGAATGAGCAAGGTGGTGAAAATGAGGAATGAAGGCTCATGAATGTATGGGATGCATTCGTGTAATAGATAGAAATCTATTTTTTAAATTCTATATCGAGTATAAATAGACAATATTAGGTTGGACCCAATCATCCATACCTTTCATAAAAAGTAGTTGGCATGTAAAATGTTGCAACACTTAGTCCATTTGCCACGAGTCATGGGATGTCCTAAATGGGGGTAAGCTGTGATGCCTACTAGCATGGAGATGCCCGTTGGTCAGAGGGCTAAGGTGTCATGGGACTTACCTTAGTTGTCTTACTTACATATATCTTTTTTGGGACATGCTTGACACTTAGTATAGTATGGACTCAAAAAATTGAGGTGTATGGAAAAAGGTGAAGCAAAATAGCTTGAGAGTTGTATGGGGATGCAATTATTAGATAGACTTATAAAATTAGGGTGTATGACAAAGCTAATTGGGCCTTAGTCCTACTAGAAAATAAGATTACCCAATTTTCTATCTAGAGAGTGATGCGATTCGAATGAAATAGTGGAAGACATTTATAATTAAAGACCTTATTATCAATGAATAAACTATTGAATGTATGCTTTATTTTCTGCCTCGCTTAGAGTAATTGTTATCATTTATAAATCCACTTATATAAGACAACAATGAATATCATTAGCTCCATTGCACTTGAGATTTGAGAATGGTTCTCAAAATTGAAGAGATTTATAAATGTGAAAAAGAGTGTATCTACAACGGTGATAGAAACTACTCCTACAAAAGTTGTGAAAGCACATTCCAGCAACATTTAACAAAGAGTTGCAGAGAACCTTTTATAATTGTTAAAGAAAGACCTCTCATAAATGTTATAAGATACTCTAGCTATAAAAGCCATTTTTCATTGTTAGTTCTACCTACTTTAGGACATAACATCTATGAGAAGGGGCGAGAAAGCGTTCTCAATAGAAATAAAAACACAGAATTAGGTAAAGCTAGGAGATTGATCCGGAGAAGATAGGTTCGTGCCACCATTGCAGCATGTCGGGGCATAGAGAGATGAAATGTTAGTATTGACTGACTTAAATGAATTAAGAAAGGGTTCTAATTTAAACTTTGAATTAGAAAGAGTTTTGAGTCGAGTTTATTTTTTATTAAAGTTAACCAAGGGGTTAACAATTCTTCTTGGGTATTGGATACTAAATAGTGATCCTATCTCTGCAAAGGATTGCAAAAGATGACAAGAAGAATGACACTAAGAGAAAATGACACCCTTAAACTTGGAAGTGGAGCAAAGGTTGCTTCATTAGCTAAAGGAACAGTACCCTTAGCTCTTTTGGAACAAAGGTAGCATTAATTATTCAATTTTAGTAGCAAATGACATTAGGAACATAATCTTTGTTGTGCAGAGAAAGTTTGATTAATAAATCAAAGAATGAAAATGTTCTATAGCTCTTGATGTTGGTATATTGGCAAATAATTTATGCAACAACAAATTCCATGCTACTTATTCAAAAAATTCGACATAAATTAGATAATTATAGTTCCACATACTTGTGGTATACATGATTAAGTCATATTTCTATAAAGAGAATTCACAAGATAGCATAATTGCTTAACTTTTTGGATGAGCAAAAAATGCCAACATATGAATATTATCTTAAGAGAAAGATGACCAAGTCACCATTTATTGGGCAAGTGGAGCGTGCTGCAAGTTATTTAAATTTGATCCATATTGGCCCCAAATGAAGGAGATGTATTCAGGACACTAAGTATTAGTGCTTGAGGAAACTACCACTACTTTATAACATTTACCAATGATTACTCTAGGTATGGATATGTATATTTTTTGAGATATAAGTTTGAAGTTTTTGAAAGGTTCAAAGACTTTAGGCATGAAGTGGAGAAACAAATGCGATGAAGTATTAAAACTCTTAAATTTCATCGAGAAGGTGAATACTTAGTGTAATAGTCAAGCCTCACACTACTCACTTAGTTAATATGATTCATACATTATGTGCTAATTTTATATGCTACTTGTATTTCTATTGACATTGCATAATTTATTTCATTTTATACGATATACTTGAATATTAAACTTAATTCTAAAGCTCATGCACGGTATTAGTTATTGAATTTCCTAATCTAAGTAGTTGATTTTATATTAAAATAAGAAGAAAATAAGGTTGATTAATATTGGATATAGATGGGATATATAGATTATAATTTTGAAAGTGTTAAAAGTATTACCAATAAACTTATACAGTTTGATTCGATTTTATCTAGGTATTTCAAAAGTATATATGGATATATTACATATTTGGGATATTGGACATAAGATACTATAATTAAAAGGTGATATTACAATATTCATTTATGTATAAGATTATATAATTTTTAATATGGACAATTATTCAAGAATCAGGTGACAATCGAGTGAAGAACCTAATGAACGGACATAGGAATTACCTATGAGAATGAATGGTGACTAAGACAGATTGCAACCAAATAAGAATATGTGAGACACACAAGATTAGGGCTGCAAGATAAGGGAGAAAGTTAGATTTTACCATTACATGCCACCTCAAGCTTATACCACCTCATGCTTAGACTTACAAGCTAGCACATCAACCTATTCTTCACTCTTAAGCTAATAGCCATGACTTGAACCTTCTTCTGCACCATTTCAGCTTCTAAAGACATAGAAAAAGCTCTCTAAATAGGTCATAAGTGATTCCAACCAAAAAAGGAGGCAAAACAAGCAAAGAGAAGGAGAAATAAACAAGTTCAAGTAGAAAACTATGTAAGGTGAGCTTAACCTACGGGCTTAGCATGACTTTCAGATTTCTTTTGAGGTTTATTGGTTTATTAAGCTTTGAATATTATTTATAAATATGTTAGGATGTTATTAGATAGGCGTTGGTGCACAAAGGAAGGGTTTTTGGTTGCAAATACTTGTGGCAGAAACTGTCACCTTACTATTTTCTTGTGTTTTAGGCTTTAAACATGTATGGTATATTAAATAAAATCTATAATTATTACCATTTACATGTCCATATATGAGTCAAGAGTATTGGAATGAATTTATATCAGTTAGAAATTGAAATAGAGCATGATATTGGAGAAACACTCAAACTACCAAAGTAGCAAAATCTATTTTGGTGTGCTGTAAAGGAGACTGAATTAGGAGAGCTAAATTCATGAGTTTTGGCAAGAATATGACCTGGTTGTCTCTTTGTATATGTTATCTAAGTGTGCTAAAAATTAAGGAGTGATTGAATATACTTAAGGGTGTCAAAACCATTAATGTCATGAAGTGTGTAAAATTGTCGCGGTAGGAAGCATGCATGGATTTGCATGGTTGTATGCATGGATTTATAGGTTCGCATGCATAGATTTGCATGCGTATGAGTATGCATGAATTTTCATGCTTAAATCATTATTGGCCATTGGATTATGGCGGTATGCAGAGCTATTTTCCGGTGCATAGGATAATAGCATTGGTCAGGGGCCCAAAAAAGAAATGAATTTGAGATAAATGTTTCGATGCATGGAATTGTATTGTGGGCATAGTATTTTGAGATGCATGACTTGATATTATAGATTATTCTTTGACATGCATAATCTTTACTTGTTGAGTATTAGCTCATATAGTTTATGCATTATAGGTGAGTCTGGTGATACTTGATATCATGGACTTACTGGGCAAGTTGTTGGGGTTCCTGCAGGTTTTGAGGATCAAGGTATATGGATGACGACCTGTTGGGTTGTGTTGTGGGCATATTCTAATTTTTACATTCATTATTATTATGTAAATTGCTAACTATATATAAAGGGCTATAAGATGAAAAATGTCCTTCTTCTTCCTAAAGTAAAGGGTATTATTTTTATTTTTGAGTCTATCGTATTATAACTTTGGGATATCGTGTCCTATATAACTCTTGAAATTTGATAGTAAATAAGCTTGAGAATAGTGTGACTGTGATGGGTGTTATATTTTTATATAAATTGTGATTTTTCTGTATACAAGGTTATATGTATGAAAATACTGTTTCTCAAAATTATGTGAATGAAGGTTCTTGTCAAAAATAATGCATAGTTCGGCAGGAGCTGAGCTGGGCATACATTGAAGCTAGTAAGAATATCATCTATCAAATGGGATAAAGGGAACCTAAGACCAACTTCTAAACTAGCAATGTGAAAGGCTAGACACCTTGGGGGTGGTTCATCAATCCTATCTCTACGATCAGGAATTATTACTTTGAAGTCATTTTGGATAAAAAACCTATACCTAATTCTGGCAACCTCAATCTCTTGAACGATGGTCCTAATCAAAGCCCAAGGGGCAGTAAATTCAAAATTTGGGTCCTCTTGGTAGGCGTCTTGGTCTGATCCCTCACCCTCAGTGGTCTCTCCTTTGGGGACAACATCGAGTTGAGGGGAACTAATCAGAGTTTTTTAGAGACCAGTAACATCCCTGGAGCTCGAGCTACCAGAGCTCCTATCAGAATCAGAAAGAGTTCGTTCAGAATGGTAGGTCGACATTATTACAAGAGGAAAAAAGGAATGGTAGAATAATAAGTTGAGAAAAATATATAGGAAAAAAGCTCAAGAACTCGTCATGAAAGCTACCTCAAAATTTGATCTCTAGAAAATACACCGAAAATAAAGCTCGAGTTCGCTCCGATCCAAGAGTTCGCTTTACCCTAGGTAAGATGGTGAAAATGAGTGGTAAGAACTAGAGAGTATATATATAAGGGAAGTAATTCAGACAAACGAATAGGATGAAACACCAATTCAAAATGAACGGATAGAATGAAAGCACCAGTTCAAAATGAACAGCCAAGATGGGACATCAGTTCAAATGGACGGTCCAGATCAACTTTTCCTGCATAAATGCACAAAAAGCTGGGGGAGAAATGATGTACCAAGCATCAAAATTACCTTAATGCCCTTGAAATAGCATTAAAACACCAAAAATACCTAAAGACCCACGTATTTTTTATGTCGACCCGACTCGATCCGATATTGAGTTCGGGTCGACCCAGTTCCCAACCATTGATGAAGTGGACCGATGGGATTTATTAGTCAACCTGATCATGACATCTGGATCCTAGCATGTATAGCCTACGAGAATCGATCAATATAAATACCTGGTGCACAGGTCTCATAAGGTAATTTTTATATCATTCACTCAGCTCGCTTACTAGTTTCTTTTGACCTCAAAACTTAACTAACTTAAGCATCGGAGGGTTTTAGTTGGAGCCCACCCCAGGTAGCCTAGCACGTCTCTTCAGGTCCTTTCAAATTTAAGTACCCGAACTTAGATGATCTCCACCTGAATTCAGGTATACTGACTTTACTTCTAAATCACCTTCCCCATAATCTTACTTTTAAAACTTAAGCTTCTTACCTAAATTAACAATTGGAATAATTTGCCTTTCACACTCTAAACAGATGACATTAAATCAATAAACATTTGCAGAAGAAATATATGTGCTTCTGGGGTACCACATTGTCACTCTTATTGTTCTAGTATATCAGAAGAATGTCTGATTGTTTTCATCATCAGTTCATAGATGTGGAACTGGAGTTTGATGGGAAGATGATGATCACGTATTAATTGAAAATCTTATCAGAAATATAGAATTAGATTTAATAAAACAAAGCGCAATGATTCTTTTTGCGTGCAGGACTTACATTCTCATGATAAGATTACAGCCCAGGATGGTATACTTTATTTTCCAAAATAGAGAACCGGTCAGTTCCCTTGACACATGTACTGGATTTAAAGAAATTTACCTCAGATCTCCTTGCCCAAACTTGTGAGCATCCTACGAGATCTTCAATTCTTATCATGCCAATGGTGGATTATAAATCATCTGAAAATAATGAATTTGTATCCCAACTTGAGAATTCATTTGGTGATGTTGATGGTTATAAAGTAAAAAAAGAAATGGTGCCTCTCCTTAAGGCCATCTTCAAAAAGTACGGGGATATAGCTAAGGAAGGCACATTTTTAATGGAATGACGTTCTTGCCTTCTAGAGTTGGTTTGTAGCATTTACAAGAGGTTGGAAGCTTCAAATTTTATGCAGTTGACACCTTTGGAGCTCCAATCCATGCTTGGTCAAATTGGAGACCTTGAACTTGTCAAGGTGTAAGTTGGATGGCTTCATGAAAGGCTTAATCAGATATCCAAAACCAGGCAGCTGGTTGTGGGTGTTTCAACTCTTGAGGATGTAGAGGCAATAACCATACTAGTTATCGATGAAAAGCAGAAAGCAGTGGAAACCTTTGAAAAAGATGGAAAATGTTCCAATTTTAAAGGTTCTTTATTAATGTTTTTTAAAGGTTGCTCCCAAAAACCCCTTTCGCCATATTCAACAAAGTAAAAAATAATTAGATGATTAAAATTCCCTAACTCTTTGGCACGTAAGGTTAGGTCACATTTCTTAAAAAAAGGATCAACAAGCTGGCATAATTGCTTGACCTTAGGGCGAGCAAGGACTACTAACTTGTGAATTTTGTCTTAAAAGAAAGATGACGTATTTTGTTAGAGTAGGATGCCCAACGCCCCAATTAGATTGAGTGTATTATACTCTTTTACTTTTGTAAAGACAATCTTATTGAGAATCATATTAATAAAAATGTATTTTCTTTATCTTATGTCTTGCATTTTTTATTTCTGCACATTAGATAAACTCTTTAGACTAAATTTAGCTACAGGGCATGGTCGCGCATATGATGGCGATCATAGAACATGCCTCTATGGCTTTGGTCTTAAATAAGTTGCGAGTCGAGAGCTTTTTGAGATGGGATATCAAATACCTCAGTAAGACTCGTACATATAATGCATGCTCGTGAGACGAGGATGTCACATTCCATTGGCATTAGCGTAGAGACGTAAGTGCATGTATGTGGGTGCTTGTTAGGGAACAAGTACACCGAATATGGCCCGCAAGAAATTCTTAGTTGGAGGCTTTGCCCGTCGAAATAAGAATTTCTGTGTTGCGATAGTACACGACTAGTCCTCAGACTTGAGCCACGATGGTAGCCTTGTGTGCATCCTGCAACACTTTGATATATCTTCTGATTGCTTGACAATCACAAAGAGGGTATGTTGGGTGTTGCACTGGTGTGCATAGAGGTTTTTTAGTGGCCAACATAGAATTCGACACTTGTTTTTTTAAACAAGGGAATCTCCTGTGTTTTCATAGTTCGTGATTCAAAGACCTTGGCCAAGACAGTATGAATTGTGATTCATCAAGAATCATTAGAACTTGAAATAGGATCACAGTTATTGAATCATTTAGGGTTTCGACTTATAATCCATGCCTTAGATACAATCAAGAGATTAGCTGTCGAAAGGACCGTACGTGTATGGTACTCGCAACTAAAATAAGTTTACTCGCTATTTCACCTAAGACTAGTTTGCCATGATTACTTGCTAGGTGTTTTCATGGACAGTGAGGTTCTTGGAATTAAGGAGTTGATTCCAAGCGGATTAATTAATTAGAATAATTGTTATTCATAAGTTGCAAATGTTGCAAACCCACTACTAGCTTAGTAGTGAACCTAAGAGGGTCACACATCTTTATGAAAAGTAACATTTCTAATTTTAGATTTTATCAAATGGTTGGAAATTAATTAATTAATACTGATCAATTAATTAATTAAGGGTTCTATTTAATTTAATGGTTAAATTAAATTATTCAATTAAGTAATTGGATTATTTAATTGGACCTAATTTAATTAGGAAGCCCAATTTGAGTAAATTAAATTAATCAATTGGATTGATTAAATTGGATTGAATCAATTGAATTGATTTGAGGATTTTTGAGTTCAATTCCAAAATAAATGTGGATCACTTAAAAAGCCCACTAAAGTATGAAGAGAATAAATTAAATAAATATAATTTATTTAATTAACATATTTATAGATAAATAAATATAGTGACCAATTTTATGGGATAAAATAGGCCACTAAGATTTAATTTATGTATAAATATAATTAAAGTATATATATATGATATATATCTATCTTGATATTATTTGAAGAGTTCAAATTAATATCAACAATGTATGTAGACAATTTTGATAATTAATGTAGTCTCAAATTAGTCCACATACAATAGGAGAGAGAAAAGAGAAGAGTTTTTGGAAGATTTGAAATCCTTCCAAGATAAGGTTTTGAAGTAGTTCAAAATTGAAAAACTTTCCAAGAGTTGGAAAAGGATTAAAATTTTCAGTCCTATATATATGAGGGATGAAAATTACATAATCAATTCAAAAAAAATTTTGAGCAAAAATTATTTTGTTTAAAAGTCTTCTATTTTTACTCTCCAAGAAAAGAAAAGAAAGAAAAGAAAATAAGTTTCATATTATTCTTTTCAAATTATTGTTTCAAGAACTTAAAGAATCAATCTTTATTATTCTTGAAAATATACTCCAGTTCTAGATTAGTAAACAATTAAAAGGATACTAGCGAATTCTTTTAATTGGTGTTGCTCATCTTTATCGTGGACCTGATAGAGAGGAGACACTTGGATCCCTGCGAGTTCTGATAGTTCAGGATAAGCAATTGATTGCTTCATTCCCTACAACAACTGGAGTGCATAAAAGGTATAATCCAATTTTATATTTATTTATATATTCATTTGAATAAGCGCGATCGTTAAAATCGCTTTCGAATCGAAGGGGTTAAATTTATGTTTGATAAAAATTTTAATTTTCTGCTGCATATACCCCTGCGATTATAGCGAACCCAATAGTAGTATCAGAGCCACGGTTTCGTTTATTTAGTAAATTTCGAATTTATGAATACATATTTTTAAATTGTTTAAATTCATGTTAATTATTTAAAATTTTATTTTGCATATTTTTAGAAATTTTTAATTGGAATAATTTTTAATTGCTTAATTAAATTATTTAAATATGAAAAAAAAAAATTATCGTCGGCTGAGGTGTCAGACACCGACGGCTGCGCGCGCGGGCACCCGACAGCGGGCGCTGGGCATCCGGCTGCGCACGCGGGCACCCGGCAGCGAGCACCCGACGGGCAGCAGTGGTGCTGCTCGTCGTGTCATTCTGGGTTCGTTTTATTTTTTTTTTTTCTGGAATATTAAAATTAAATGTTAATTTTAATTATTTCTGAAAAATATTTTTCAAGCAATTAAAAATTATACCAAGTTAAAAGAAAAATTGCGTTTAACAATTTGGTAAATTTACATGTTTTGATAATTACATATGATGTTAATTATGAGCATGTATGGGATGATCATGAGCCATTGGACCAATGTGATTGGTTTTATTTAATATTTTTGGATTTTAAAATGGGGCCTACGAGCCTTTTATTTCATTTATGTAAGTTATTTTATTTTTTGTAAAGATAGTAGAATAGATGGTAAGGTTTTTCTTTTTCTTTGGAAGACGAAAGAGAATAAAAAAGAAGGTCCATGTTTGTATGAGATACAATTATGTAATAGAATAGGTATATTCCATTTTATTACCCTTAGACTCACCTTAGGTCCATTTTTGGCTCAAATGGACCGCATAAGAATGGTTCATGATCATCCATTTATTTAAGTATGTATTAGATGCATGCTTAGGATTTTATTTAATGCTTTTATACTTGCGGAATGATATTATGATGTCATGCATTAAATAACCAACCTAATTTAAATTATGATGAGGTCTTGGATAAAATTAAACCCCACTTAATTTATTAAAATTAAGTAAAAGAATTTTTTAAAAATTCAATTTCAAACAAAAATGGACAAGTTAGGTAGGACATATCGTTCCATGCCTACCATCAAAGATAGAGGCATGACGATCGCTACCGCACTTGATCACTGACCATGAGTCGTGGGGTGGTCTTGTGTTGGAAAGCTGTGATCTCTACCAAGCATTAGAGATGCTCGTGGGATGGAATCATCATTATGTCGGCCATGAGTCGTGGGACATCTTGATGCTCTATCTACACGAATGTTTGATGGGTATTGTTTGACACTTAGTACCATATGGGCTCATAAAATTGGGGTATATGAGAAGAGGTAAGGCAAAACAAACTTGAGGGTTGTATAGTGATACAATCGTCAAAGAGTTGACTACCGATAAAAAATATTTCATGGCTCATAAAATTGGGGTGTGAAATATTTTCATTGGACCTCAAGCTCACTAGGAAATTTGATTTCCCGAAATTCCATAAGGGGTGATGGAATTCGAAGAAAATAGTGGGAGACATTTAGTATTAAAAACCTTATATTAAATGAATATATTTTTTCCCATAGTTTACTCATTTTCTGCTTCGTGTATGTTTTGTAGATTATTCTACTAAAATGGCAAAGAATCCACTTGCAACAATCCTTGAACAAAACAAATTAACTAGACCTAACTTTGTCGATTGACTAAGAAACCTGAAGATAGTTTTTCAGTCAGAGAAGAGGGCATATTTGTCCTCGACACTGCGCCTCCTTCGGTACCACCATAGGATATTATTTCAGAGGATTATGCAGATTACTTACGTCATGTTGATGACAATCTGCGGGCTCGATGCTACATACTGGCATCGATGTCAAATGAGCTGCAGAGGCAGAACGAGGATCAAGATACTGCTTATGGGATCCTCATTCACCTACAAGAGTTGTATGGTGAAAGAACTCGGCAGATGAGATATCTGATCTCAAAAGAGCTTTTAAGATGTCGTATGACTAAGGGCTCTTCAGTCCATGATCATGGATTGAAGATGATAGCCCTTATTGAAAGGTTGGCGTCCCTTGGAGTCGTTATGGAGAACGAACTCTATACGACCTTCTGTTGCAGTCTCTGCCTCCATCATTTGACACCTTTTTTGTCAACTTTAACATGCACAACATGGAGACTAGTCTCGCTGAGCTTGTGAACATGTTAAAGACGGCTGAGTCCACCATGAAAAAGGACAAGCCGGTTCTGCTTGTTGGATCTTCTTCCGATCAAAGGCTAAAAAGCCCAAGAAAGGAAAGAAGAAAGGAAAGGGTTCCTCTAAACCCAACAAGCTGAAAGCTAAGGGCGGTGTCAAAAAGGTTTCTTCTCAAGCCAATGACAAGTGTCATTACTGCGGCAAACCAGGGCACTGGAAGAGGAATTGCAAGGAGTATCTTGCAATACTGAAGAGTTCAGGTATATATTTTGTTGAAGTTAACTTGTCAGTTAACAATACTTCTTGGGTATTAGATACCGGTTGTGGCTCATATATTTGCAATGATTTGTAGATGATGGCAAGAAGTAGGAAGCTGGATGGAGGAGAGACGGTCCTTAGGATGGGAAATGGAGCAAGAGTTGCTGCATTAGCTATAGGACCGTTAATCTGGCTTTAGAGAATGGTTATGTAATAGTTTTAAATAATTATCTTTTTGTTCCAGATATTATTAAGAACATTATCTATATTCCAGTTTTGGATAGAGAAGGTTTTAGATTTACCATTGAGAATGGAAATTGTTCCATTTTCAAACGTTCTGATTTTATATATTCTAGTTCTTTGACAAATTGTTTATATACTATTACTCCCATAACCCCATTTTCACAATTCAACAAAATAAAAGAAAATTAGATAATCAAAGTTCAATGAGCCTGTGGCACGCAAGATTAGGACATATTTCTGAGAAAATGATTAACAAATTGGCACAATTGCTTGATCTAACGAAATAGCAAGAACTACCAACTTGTGAATCCTGCCTCAAAGGAAAGATGACCAAATCTCCATTTGTTGGACAAGTGGAGCGAGCCAAGCATCTATTGGATTTGATCCATACAGATGTATGTGGGCCACTAAATGTTAGTGCCCGTGGGAACTATAACTACTTCTTAACCTTTACTGATGACTTCTCTAGGTATGGTTATGTGTACCTTTTAAGGTACAAGTCTGAAGTATTTAAAAAGTTCAAAGAATTCAGAACTGAAGTAGAGAAACAAACTGGATTAAGTATAAAAACTCTTCGATCTGATCGAGGAGGTGAATACTTAAGCACAGAATTTTTAGATTATCTAAAAGAGAATGGGATTCTCTCACAGTGGACTCCTCCTGCTACTCCCCAACTCAACGGAGTTGCGGAGGCGAGGAATCGAACCTTGTTGGACATGGTTCGATCTATGATGAGCTTCACTTCATTACCTTTTTCATTCTGGGGCTATGCCTTAGAAACAGCGGCATACCTATTAAATAGGGTGTCATCCAAAGCCGTGCCCAAAACACCATATGAGATATGGTATGGAAAGACACCTTCCTATAAATACCTAAGGGTATGGGGGTGTGCTGCTTATATGAAGCAGCTAGTGGGAGATAAGTTGGATATGAGATCCAACTTATGCAAGTTTGTGGGGTATCCAAAGGAGTCTATTGGATACTATTTCTATGATGCCACGGAACAAAGGGTGTTTGTTTCGAAGAATGCTACCTTCCTTGAAGAAGAATTTCTTTCAGATGGAAGTGGCAATGTCGTAGAACTTGAAGAGGTTCAAGAACCACATAACACCCAACTGACGCAGTAAATGGTACACCAGTTGATGCTGGACCCTCTAAGGCACAATCTCTTTGAAGATCCAAAAGGGTCTCAAGGGTACCTAAGAGGTACAACTTGTTATTAGAGAACAAAGAAGAAGGACTCCCCTTGGATAATGATCTAAGAAGCTATGGAGAGGCGATGTCTGATATCGACTCAAAGAAGTGGCAAGAAGCTATGCAGTTCGAAATGGACTCTATGTACTCCAACAAGGTATGGACTTTGGTGGACCCAACACAGGGAATTGTTCCCATTGGCTGCAAATGGGTCTACAAGCGAAAGCTTGGAGTAGATAGAGAGGTAGCGATCTATAAGGCACGATTGGTAGCAAAAGGTAATACTTAGAAGCAAGGAATTGATTATGAGGAAACTTTTTCACCAGTAGCGATGCTTAAATCCATACGGATACTGTTAGCCATATTGCATATTATGACTATGAGATATGGCAAATGGATGTGAAGACCGCTTTCCTTAATGGAAACATTAAGGAAGAGATCTATATGAAGGAGTCAGAAGGCTTCATATCCAGCGGGAGCGAGCAAAAGGTTTGCAAGCTCCAGAAATCCATTTATGGACTCAAACAAGCTTCAGGAGTTGGAACATCGGGTTTGATGAAACAATCAAAACGTTTGACTTTCATAAGAAACCGGATGAACCATGTGTCTACAAGAAGATTAGTGGGAGTGTAGTTACATTTGTTGTGCTCTACGTTGATGACATCCTACTCATTGGGAATGATGTAGGGATGTTGCAGTCAACGAGGACTTGGTTATCTAATCAGTTTTCTATGAAGGACTTGGGAGATGCATCTTTTATCCTAGGGATAAAGATCTATAGAGATAGATCTAGAAGGATGATCGAACTATCCCAGTCCATGTACATAGACAAAGTGCTAAAAAGGTTTAGCATGGAGAAATCCAAGAGAGGATTCCTGCCTATGAGTCATGGGGTTTCACTCTCTAAGTTATGTCTCCTAAGACACCTAAAGAGAGAGAAATGATGGCTCGCATACCTTATGCTTCTGCAATAGGAGCATAATGTATGCAATGTTACGTACAAGGCCTGATATAGCACATGCTTTGAGTGTCACGAGCAGATATCAGTCCAATCCAGGAGAAGAACACTGGAAAGCCGTTAAGATGATCCTCAAGTACTTGAGAAGGAATAAGGATATCTTTCTGATATACGGCAATGGAGAACTAAAACTGGAGGGATATACAGACTCTAGTTTTCAGTCCGATATAGATGACTCAAAGTCTATGTCCGGATACATATTCACCTTGAATGGTGGTGCGGTCAGTTGAAAGAGTTCCAAGCAAGAGATGACTGCAGACTCTACCACCAAAGCTGAATATATTGCTACATCAGATGCAGCAAAAGAAGTTGTTTGGATTAGAAACTTCATCCAAGGGTTGGGTGTAATTCCATCCATTGTTGATCCAGTTATGATTTACTGTGATAATAATGGAGCTATTGCGCAAGCAAAAGAGCCAAGATCTCATCAAAGATCCAAGCACATAATGAGACGATATCACTTGATCATAGAGATCATTGGTAGAGGCAACGTCATTGTGGATCAAGTTGCCTCAAAGAAAATGTAGCAGACCCACTTACTAAGCCTTAGCATAGAAGATATTCGACGGACATCTTGAGAAGATGGGCCTTAGATACATGGGCAATTGGAGCTAGGGCAAGTGGGAGATTGTTAGAGTAGGATGCCCAATGCCCCAATTAGATTGAGTGTATTATACTATTTTGTTTTTGTAAAGACAATCTTATTGGGAATCATATTAATAAAAAGGCATTTTCTTTATCTTATGTCTTGCATTTTTTATTTCTGCACATTAGATAAACTCCTTAGACCAAATTTAGCTACGGGGCATGGTCGCGCATATGAAGGCGATCATAGAACATGCCTCTAAGCTTTGGTCTTAAATAAGTTGCGAGTCGAGAGCTTTTTGAGATGGGATATCAAATACCTCAGTAAGACTCGTACATATAATGCATGCTCGTGAGACGAGGATGTCACATTCCATTGACATTAGCGTAGAGACGTAAGTGCATGTATGTGGGTGCTTGTTAGGGAACAAGTACACCGAATATGGCCCGCAAGAAATTCTTAGTTGGAGGCTTTGCCCGTCGAAATAAGAATTTCTGTGTTGCGATAGTACACGACTAGTCCTCAGACTTGAGGCACGATGGTAGCCTTGTGTGCATCCTGCAACACTTTGATATATTTCTGATTGCTTCACAATCACAAAGGGGGTATGTTGGGTGTTGCACTGGTGTGCATGGAGGTTTGTTAGTGGCCAACATAGAATTCGACACTTGTTTTTTTAAACAAGGGAATCTCCTGTATTTTCATAGTTCGTGATTCAAAGATCTTGGCCAAGGCAGCATGAATTGTGATTCATCAAGAATCATTGGAACTTGAAATGGGATCACAGTTATTAAATCATTTAGGGTTTTGACTTATAATCCATGCCTTAGATTCAATCAGGAGATTAGCTGTCGAAAGGACCGTACGTCTATAGTACTCGCAATTGAAATAGGTTTACTCGCTATTTCACCTAAAACTAGTTTGTCATGATTACTTGCTAGGTGTTTTCATGGATAGTGAGGCTCTTGGAATTAAGGAGTTGATTCCAAGCGGATTAATTAATTGGAATAATTGTTATTGATAAGTTGCAAATGTTGCAAACCCACTACTAGCTTAGTAGTGAACCTAAGAGGGTCACACATCTTTATGGAAAATAACATTTCTAATTTTAGATTTTATCCAATGGTTGGAAATTAATTAATTAATACTGATCAATTAATTAATTAAGGGTTCTATTTAATTGAATGGTTAAATTAAATTATTCAATTAAGTAATTGGATTATTTAATTGGACCTAATTTGATTAGGAAGCCCAATTTGAGTAAATTAAATTAATCAATTGGATTGATTAAATTGAGATTGAATCAATTGAATTGATTTGGGGATTTTTGAGTCCAAGTCCAAAATAAATGTGGATCACTTAAAAAGCCCACTAAAGTATGAAGAGAATAAATTAAATAAATATGATTTATTTAATTAACATATTTATAGATAAATAAATATAGTGACCAATTTTATGGTATAAAATAAGCCACTAAGATTTAATTTATGTATAAATATAATTAAAGTATATATATATGATATATATCTATCTTGATATTATTTGAATAGTTCAAATTAATATCAACAATGTATGTAGACAATTTTGATGATTAATGTAGTCTCAAATTAGTCCACATACAATAAGAGAGAGAAAAGAGAAGAGTTTTTGGAAGATTTGGAATCCTTCCAAGATAAGGTTTTGAAATAGTTCAAAATTGAAAAACTTTCCAAGAGTTGAAAAATGATTAAAATTTTCAGCCCTATATATATGAGGGATGAAAATTACATAATCAATTCAAAAAAAAATTTGAGCAAAAATTATTTTGTTTATAATTCTTCTATTTTTATTCTCCAAGAAAAGAAAAGAAAGAAAAGAAAATCAGTTTCATGTTATTCTTTTCATATTATTGTTTCAAGAATTTAAAAAATTAATCTTTATTGTTCTTGAAAATATACTCAAGTTCTTGATTAGTAAACAATTAAAAGGATACTAGCGAATCCTTTTGATTGGTGTTGCTCTTCCGTATCGTGGACCTGATAGAGGGGAGACACTTGGATCCCTGCGAGTTCTGATAGTTCAGGATAAGCAATTGATTGCTTCATTCCCTACAACAATCGGAATGCACGAAATGTATAATCTGATTTTATATTTATTTAAATATTCACTTGAATAAGCGCGATCGTTAAAATCGCTTTCGGATCAAAGGGGTTAAATTTATGTTTGATAAAAAATTTAATTTTCCGCTGCATATACCCCTACGATTATAGCGAACCCAACATATTTAACATATAGTAAATAAATATTATTTGATTAGACATATAGATTGTGTAGGATGCATTACGAAAAGTCTCTTTTATCCTTCAAAATAAAACGTATGTTTATGTATATATATAATTATGTATATTTATACATATTACAAATAATATGTATTCACAGTATTCATGTTTATATTTATAAGTATTATATTATTTGTACTATAAATGCAAGGTATATTTCAAAGTATACATATTTAATATTATTTATATAATCTTTATATCAATATATATTTATTTGTGTATCATTGATATTTACAATATATATTAAAACATTTATAGTTGATATTTATTTGTGTATCATTAATATTTATTTTGCTAATATTGTATATATTATATTATTATTAACATAAATATCAACAAAATTCAACTATTAATACATATTTATTTATTTGATAATCCTAATATGAATGTGTAAACATGTTAATTTATATTATTAATATTATCTATATAATTTATACATAAACATATATTTATAAATATACACTATTTATATTATTTATAGAGATATTTATATAAATATATATATATACATTTTATTTATATTTTGGATATTCATATTACTAATAATATAAATATAATGTATATATATATTTATATATGTATATACTATTTACTATAAGTAATATATTTATTTTGTAAATATAAAATATATAAATACATAATATACTATTGATACTTATATTACTAATAATATACGAGGGGCATTTTCATCCATTAATAATTTAATATGGGTTGGACTTAAGTATTGGATTATGGATCACGCCTCCTAGGTGTGATCGATGTTCAAAGTGGAGAGTGAATTACATATCGGGCTTAAACTTTTTCATGACCGGACTATTTTAAAGCAAACAAAAGAATATGAGACAATACCCATCAATCGAGCTCTAATCCATACTAGCAAACGAGCCCTAGAGATAAATCGAGTCCACCCATAGATGGGGACAATTCATAACAAGCAAGTTGGTTATTGTAGGAGTCTCCAAAACCAGCATATGTCTGAATCTGCATGATATTATGCTAGTCCTAGGGTATGAGAAAACGAAGGCACCACAGAAATGCACTTTTCGGTGCGTGGAGAAGAAGTGGGGATGAAGACGTGCTGCAGGGCTGCTTGGTTATGTGAGCAGAATGATTGTAAAAGTAAAAATTGAGGTAACAATTTATAATTTAGTATTGTATGAAAAGTGAAAGACTAACATATTGGAAATTGGAAGGTAGATTTTTTCTTCAGTCGTCCAACTTACTTTTCTCTTACTTTTTCCTCTTAGAACACTAATTTGAGCTTTAGGAGGATTGGTTATTTTGTAATTTTCAGAATAAAATCCGACTTTTTCGTACTATCATGTGGATTTGCTTCATGAAATTTGATATTTTATGATATGTGATTATCATCACATTATTATCAAATGAGTATCACAGTGTTGTGCTCCTCGATATGATTTGTTTAGGCCAATTTCAGCATGGTAGTTGGAACTTCCCGAATAGCATCGGGTTTGCCAGATTGGGGTCTTGGACACCATAGTACCTATTCTCCTCCCATGCTTGGGCGGAGTGGTCCTTGGCGATGGGTCATAGATTTGTTGACATGTACTTGGGCATGTCTATATGTGATATAATAAAATCGCTCCTTGCTTTGTTGAGTAAGATACAAGAAAGCAGGAGTTTGAAGGTGGTATCTTTGTCGGACTTGTAAATGTATTTGCATCCGACTTTTTTTAGTAAAAATTTTAAAGTGATTCAAATTTTTTAGACGAACATATCATTGAATTTATATTTGCATTCTTTTTAAAAAAAAGAATCAATTGTACAAGCAGTGTCATTTTCTTCATTTTAAATAAAAGATTGTTTCTTTATCCATTAAAAAATACTTACTAATATAGTTTTTATATCATGCTCACCAATTTTATTTACATTAAATTGACCATTGACCTCACTAAGTTTCCGCTTACATTTTATTTGTTTTCTTCCTCTAGTTACGCTTGTTAAGCTTGGAGAAGGTAGTGATCCGGAGAAGGTAGTGATCCAATAACGACTTAATAATGCCATTATAACAAGTAGTGATATTGAAAGTTCGGGAGGATTAACTGTAGAACTCATTTTCTCATGGGTTGTTCTATTGAATTTTATAAATCTGTAATGGATATTGAGTAGTGAAAAGTTTTTGTTTTTTTTTATATAAGAAAGTCGATTATTTCATCTTTAGAGTCGTCTTAATAGCATTGAGGATTCTTAGCGACGAATTCTGCAAAATTCATCACTAAAATTATTTTTTTTTTAAACATTGTTTTTATTTCGATCATTTTACCCTATTTCAAACAAGAGATCCATATTATACTCTATTTTAAATAACAAATCCATAACCTATTTGTCACAACCATTCACAAATATTCAACAACTCCCCACAACATAGCCAACAATCATTCACAACACATTTATCATTCCAACAATCTAAATATCATTAACTAAAAGACATTTCATTAAAAAAAACTCATCGTATATTTAATAAACTATCATATACACAAATCATACAAATGAATTATTAAATAAATTAAATCATCATAAAAGTCAATATTAAAAGTAAAATATCATCATATATACATTAGACAAAAGTCTAATACACCTAAAAATTTGATTGAATTTGATGACTATGAAAATGAGAATCTTCAGGTGCTGTTACAGCCATGTCTGCAGAATAACAAACCAAAAATATAATTAGAAAGAAATCAACACTATATATTAAACATAGTCGTATATATCAAAACAACAACAACGACTAATATGAACAATATTGACATAACAATTAATCCATAAAAAAGGTTTGAATAATTGTACAAAATTGAAATACTTACACTAAACTAAGAGTGAGGCGGTGGAGGCCGGGGTGGAGCTGAGGGGGATGGCTGCAGTGTCTGTACTACTTGCGATGCACCGGGAGACACCTTATCAAGAAACTGCAGAATTATGGCTTGTTGTGACTCCATGACATGCAGTCTATCTTTATAAACTAGTAGCTCGGTCCTAGTGTCTGCTAGCTCGGTCCTCATGTCTGCTAGCTCACTCTTGGTACCTGCTTGCTCCTCTTATGTCATATGAAACTGATCTCTAAGCACTGCATTGGTCGGCCTGGATGATGCAGTATCAGAAGTAGTCGATCTGAGAGGCTTCGACCTATTTCCAAGTCCACGCACATACCCCGAATGTGTACCGAGGACATGGTCACATACTCTATCTACAATATGTACATTGTCTAAGGTGTGAGCATCGTCCCCGGTATCTGTGTGAGCCTATGACTCTTGGTACTCCTCTCGAAGTCGCATCATCTCATCCTAAAATTAATAAATATGTCAACATATTTAGTTTTAAATAAATTTAAAAAAAAACAGTTGAATGAATTAATTACTTACATATGCGCTCTGAGCTCTATCTTCTACCTAACCCTTCATAGTGTTGTAGTGAGTTTCATTAAAAATGGCAATTCAATCTTTTCTACTAATTCCATCGGTCTGGAAATAACATATGTCATATGTTACTTATTGAATAAATTAATTATTTAAATGAAACTTAAGATTTTATATACTTACACCATCGTAACTATACTGTACAAAAGACTTTGAACCTCCGCAATGATTATAAGACAACTTTGCTCGATTTGCGGAGTTCATCGCTGACCATTTCTACAAAAAAAAAGTTAAAATAATAAATATCATAAGATTAAATTAATAAATATAAGATTTCATTAAAATAATTAGCTAAAACTTATTATTAAATTTACATTAAACTCCTCTGACTCGAATAATGTACATATATACTCCTAATCCGCCTCAGTCTCACAGAAATCCTGAGGCACATGTTTCAGTCACTCCTCCCAAGGTAGGTCTGTGAGACTTTTGTAGTGTTTATGTCATAAGTCTATCGGTCTCTTTCTTAACTGACTCTGGTCCTGTGCCAAAGTCTACAGTAAACATAGCCTACAAAAAAAATATGTGTTACCATTTAATATATCAAAGAGAAAGTAAATCGACAAATAAGATAGTTAATTATACTAACCGACAACCGATCAAATATAGGCCTCTTCTACTCCTCTGTAATGTACCTCCAATCAGCTACTTGTAATGCTGCAAACTTCTTCACCACTACACCGAGCTCCGTCATAAAGGAGGGTCCATGCTGCCCTATAGGACGGCCATCAAATTTGCAAAATGTGACCGGTATCCTCCCCATCTCCTCTATATAACATCTGAGTTTGTCACCATGTGTGGCTCTCATATCTCGATGCTGCATCTGCATAGATGCTGCGATAGTAAAAAAATGTGTTAGATTACTGTTCAACATAATTATTAAATAATGATAATATAAAACAAGTTAAAAAATAAAATAAATCATTGGATATACCCTCCTCCATCGTAATGTCAGTAGTAGTTCGATCAATAATAGGTTGCTCATCAATCTTTTAGGAGACATACCAATAAAACACAAACATGTGGTTGGATAGATAATATAAATAAGATTATTTTTGAACTTTACTAATAAATTATGAATAATATTAATATATTTAAAAATCTTACTATAAGCAGAACTCGGAGGAGTGACTATAGTAGAGGGTGGCTAGAGGGTACAAACAACTATTAGCGAATGATTGAAAAAATAATAATTAGTAAACACAATCAAAAGATATAGATATCGGGATTGAAATAATAATTATTAACATTCATAATTAACAATAATAAAGGAATGAAATAAAGTCAGAAATAAAGCAAATGATAAGATAATTCCAAGAAAGGAAACCATACATGCTTATTGGATTATTGTTATTTTCTTATGAGAAGTTTATAATGTCCACGGAAAAGTTCATAAGTTCATAAAATCTTAATTTTTTCTTAATTTTAATATTAGAAATTGAATGAATAAATAGAAAATATGAATAACATAGTATAAATACTTAATAAAATAAAGTAAAATAAGAGTTGATAGTTCATACCATTAGTCACTATCATCACCAGACAATAATATTTGCTCTTCTCCCTCACTATCTAAGTCAGTGTCTTATCTTCATCATTAATGAAATCATGCATGTTCTTTGAGAAACCTACTTGTGTATCTAACAATTCTGTATATTGAGGTTGAATGTCTAGTCTGCAGAGATCTAAAATTTATAAATCTTTATGAACACTTAAGCTTATCTCATCTTATGAGATCTCTTGATTAGGCTCATTATTGGATGAACTTTCAAATTCATGTTCTTCGCTATTTTCGTCTTTCTTTTCAGTTACTTCATATATTTATCGATGTTGCACCTTTTGCACAACTTTCCATCTTCCTCTATGCTTTATATTATCCAAGTATTAGACTTGTCTTGCCTGAGTTGCCAAAATGAATAGATCATCATCATACTATGTCTTAGACATGTCAATACATGTTAAACCGAACTCTTGCATGACTGATTTCTTTTTGGGTTACACTGGAACCAATCACACCAGAATAAATGTACCTTATATCCAAATGTATAAAAAATTAAAACATCCTTCAAAACTCCAAAAAAATATAAGTTATCACCATCGTTGGATGATGGCACACTAACTCCACTATTTTGAGTAGTCTAATGAATATCACGAGAAAGTATATGATATCGAGCACCATTAACAATACAAGCATCATATAGTCGAACTTCAACATCAGGTCTCAATGCTAGAAAGTATAATTCATATGTGGCCTCCGAATTTTTTTGATTTCTTAGCCTAATCATTTTGTCCGTAAACCACTGCGAAAATTACTTCTCATGACATTGTAGAATGCAGTTTGAAGGATTTATTGACGAAAGAATTTACAAATATTCACTACACACAAATATATATAACTATTACAAACTTAATCAAAATTATGAAAAAAATAGAATAGAATTTGAAATCTTACTTTCTATATCGGTCGACTTCTTTACAATTATTGAGAACATACTAATGTGCTTTCATACATAAAGCAAGATGCAATTTATGATTTTGTTGGCTACCCATCACTCTTACTTCTTGAACCATAATGTTAAAAAAAGCACCAAAGAAAGTATTCTTTCCATCTTGCACAAAATAAATACTATATCCTCCTCCATTTTACTCAAGTCTGTAATATGTAAAAAAAATTTGGTGAGTTTTTTGAAGAAGTCACATGCTTCCCCGTTTGTATGGTGTTTGAATTCTCTTTTATGGTAAATCTTAATATGTTTCGAATTATGCTTTCAAATTATAAAGAAAGTATGTTTATAAGTTGTAGAAGTATGCCTTAAAATTTTATGACTTCATGTTTTATGTATGATAAGATATTATGATTTTATCATGAAAATTACAATAATTTTATCTCCATTTTTCAGTAATTATTTTTTTGAATTATGAAACAATTTTTATATAGTTAGAATCCTTGTGAAATAAGCTTTCCAACCATAAATTCCATGATTAAAAAGGTTTAAATGGGTGATATATGGCCTTTAGAAGTTAGGATTGTGCATTAGAGTATTCTAAAATTTTTGCGAAAATTTTGGAGAATAAGATGAATAGTAAACAAGCAATCCCACTCTCGATTGTACTTGTATGTGATCCAAACCCTTAGTTCTAGGTGTCGGATTTCAAAACGGATAGCACCGTTGGATTTCGAAGGGTAGAAAATGGGGGGGTGGTCGGAGCGGTGTCGCTAGAAAATGCCGAGAAGGCGGTGCGTGGGCCATCCTTCGTTCATTGGTTTTTGATTAAAATGACACAGTTTTAATTAGAATTTAATTTTCTATTTTTTTGTAATTTAAATTTATTTTGAATTGAAAAATTTTTTTTGAATTTTTACCTTTAAAAATTGTATAAAATTACAGAAAAAAAATCTAAATTTTTTATAGATTCTAGAAAATAGTTCCTATACTTTGGCTACTTGGATGAAAATTTATAACATTTATTGATTAATGTGCTCATTAAAGAATGTATGAAAATTAGTTTTTCATACAAAAAAATTATAGAATTGAGTATGTTACAATTTTGAATGTTTGGAAAACTTTCATCTTGTATTCATAAATATTAGGATTGGATGTGTGTCCAATCTAATATATATTCTCATTGTCTAGATATGGCGATAATCAGAGCATTTGACAAAGTGGAAAATTTATAAGAATTATAAAATAGATGTGGATCACTCATTGCCACAACATCTTATGATAATAAAGGAAAAACACAAGGATCTTATTTATTTAGGTTACATTTCAATGGACATAGTTATTATGTAGAACGTCGAATGCTTAAAAATTCTCTACTCGAATAGTGGAGTAATATTATTAATGAAATAATTGACTGAGAGGGAGACATAGATCTTAAAGTATTGAGATCAACGTTGATTAAGATATGGAGGAAAGAGATGGAACTCAAGATGAAGAAATTATTATCTTTGAGGATAAATTCTTATTGTCACATCTTATACTTTGCTCCAACAGATAGGCTTTCAGAAGGAATGACCAATATGGTGTTTCATTTATGTATTAGGAGGAAATTTTATTTTCCTTAAGAAAATGACTCATTATGTACATATATTTGCTTTAGTAGCATTTATAAACATGTTATGTAACATATGTTAATGCACTTCATTCTATGTAATATATATTTTGCTTCAAAGTATGTATTGTGAATCTTTTAATAATGTAATAGTTTTAAGATTATATGATGACAATATATGCTTATTATCATATATATATATATGATAAGATGGATTCTTGTATAGCATGAGTTATGCAATTAAGTGGGAGTTCTAGGTTGGAAAAATTTAAGTTATTCTTACCTTGAACTTATTGATATTTTGTTACATTAAAATTAAATTTATAATAATGAACATTTGGACTATAGATGATGATTGAGAAGTAAGTGCACTTTCGAATCTATACTATATGTAAACTTATCATAAATATTAATTTTAACCACAAAATTAAATGTGTATGTTTAATAAGCATTGACATGTGTGATTACTTTTTAAAATACAAACCATGGTATCAAAATCTATCATAGCTAAACTTAACAAATGTGATAAACTGAATAGCGATAATTATGACACTAGGCGCCATAAGATTTGGTATGTACTGGATGAACAAGATACCTTAGAGGGCATCAACTAAATCATGCAAGACTCTGGTGTGTGCAATACTGCTCAATAAAAAGGGATCAAGAGGCTTACCAGGCGTGGAAGAAGAAAGATTCCAATACTAGTTCAATTCTGGTTAGTTCTATGATTGATGACCTAATTCATAAGTGTGAGCAGCATGCTACTGCTCATGACATCTGGTGTACCTCAGGAAAAAATATGGAGAGTACAACTGTCACTCACCTGAGGCAGCGATTATCAAGTTTGACACTTATAAAAAGTAAGCTGATCACAGTATCAAACAACATCTGAGAACTATGTCAAATATGACCATGAGTTGAAGTCAGCTAGTCATATCCTCTATGATGAACAGCAAGTTCAATCTTTGATCCGATCTCTTCCTAACAAGTGAGAGCATCTGAAAGTTAATCTAATTCACAATGATAGCATTAAGACTTTCTTTGATGTTGCTCGCCTTGTTGATTTGAGGATGAACAGCTTGGTGCTGTGAAGTCCATAACAAGTGCTTTTGTAGCTAAATTCAATTTCAAAAAGGCTTCGGGCTTTAAACACAAGAGGAACTGGAAGAAAGGGAAGGAGATTAGAGAAAGGTCCAAGAAGAACAACCCGAACCCCAACCACAAGAACAAACATAAGCGCTTTTGGGAAGAAAAAAGACGAGCAAAATAAAGTGCTATAACTGTCAAGCACTTGGTCATTTCGCTCGTGAGTGCCCTAAGCCTAAAAAGGTAGCACTTAACAACACTTCTTTAAGTGTTATATATGTCTCTAGTACTATTTTATTAACTAAATCGTATCCTGTATAGATTATAGACTCAGGTGTAACAAACCATGTAACTAGATCATGAAATGTTTTGGATTTTCGTCAAGTTTCTTGTGGTACGAGGTGGATATATATAAAAATAATATCCGAGTTGAAGTCAAAGGCATTGATACTTGCAAATTAGAGTTGTATGGTGGCCAAACACTTATTCTACTTGATGTCCTCTATGTACGAAGATTCGACAAAACATGATTTCTATTGTTGTTATTCTAGGATTGGGTTTTAGCTTGAACTTTAGTAGTGGTTTGGTTCGTATTTATATGGTAATATGTATTATGGTTGTGGACATCTTAGGAATGGTTTTATGGTGTTGGATTGTGATAAATAAATATTTAACTATTATGTTGACCGTTATATTTTATTAAATATTTGTTCATTTATTATTGCAAATATGAAAGTTTATACTTGGTATGCTAAATTAGGTCACATTGGGTATGATAGGATGAATCGACTAATAAAAGTAAGGACTATTGGGTTCTCTTTCTAAAGTTGATTTTCCTGCTTGTGAATATTGTCTTGCTGCAAAGATGACACAAAAACTATTTGGAAAGGCCATTAGGGCAGAATATCCATTGCAGTTAATCCATTAGGATATTTATGGTCCAATGAGTATGAAGGCTAGGCATGGAGCCTCATATTCCATTATATATATAGAATATTTTATGTGTTTTGGTCATGTTTATTTGATTTCTCATAAGTCTGAGGCACTAGAGTGTTTTAGACATTATGTAAATGAAGTGAGAATTAAATAGATAAAATAATAAAGACTTTAAGAACTGATCGAGGGCGTGAATACCTATCTGATCAATACAAGGATCTATGTAATAAGAAAGGTATAATTAGATAATGTTCTATTCCTCACACACCTCAGCAAAATGGTGTTGCTAAAAGAAGAAATAAAACATTGTTAAATATAACGAGTTTTATGATGGCGTAAGCTAACTTACCTATTTCTTTTTGGGGAGATGCTTTGTTAACTGCGGTATATATTTTGAACAAAGTGCCTTCAAAATCAGTATCTTCTAGACCATATGAACTTTGGATTAGTAGAAAGCCAAACCTAAGCAACCTTAGACCTTGGGGATCAGCTGCTTACATTCATGACTCTTCCAATAAATTTGGAAAGTTAGGTCCTCGAGGAAAGAAGTATATTTTTATAAGATACTCTAAGCAGTCTAAAGGTTATGTGTTCATATGTGAACAAGATGATGGAAGTATTACTAAGATTGAATCACGAAATGCAATATTTTGGGAGAATGATTTTTCTAGTAGAGGCGAAATAAAGAAAAGAGAACCTTTATTTGAGTTGTCTAATTTAGATATGACTATGTGCAAGAAGGATCATTAGAAATTCATGAGGATGAGTTAACACTTGATTCCAGTGGGATCAATTCTCATCAAAATGATCTATCTGAATCTCAACTTTGAAAAAGTACCTGGAAAAGTATGCCTAAACGTCATTATAAGATTGAAGGACATGTTTTTATCATATTTCCAGTAGATGAAAAAGAGTTTAAAAACATAAATGACGCTCTGTCTTGTCCTTCAAAGGATAAATAGATTAGAGTAATGGAAGAAGAAATGGAGTCTATGGAATCAAATCATGTCTGGGAACTGGTTGATCTTCCATCTGGGTACAAAGCTATTGGGAACAAATAGGTTCTTAAAATTAAAAAAAAGACTGATGGAACTATTAAGAGGTATAAGGTTTAACTAGTAGTAAAAGGTTATACCCAATAAGAGGGTATTGATTATGAAGAAACTTTTTCGCCAGTAGTAAGGTTTACCTCTATTCACCTACTATTAGCTATAGTAGCTAATTTAGATTTAGAATTACATCAAATGGATGTTGAGATGACTTTTATCAATGGAGAACTTGAAAAAAAAATCTACATGGAACAACCAGTAGGTTTTGTCATCAAAGGCCACGAAAATAAAGTGTGCAAATTGAATAGATCAATTTATGGCCTTAAGCAGTCTTCCAGATAATGGTATTTGAGATTTCACAAAGCGATAATCTCATATAACTTCGTCATGATAGATGAAGATCATTGTGTTTATGTGAAAATGTCCAATAGAAAGTTTGTGATTCTATCTCTTTATGTCGATGACATATTGTTAGCCGGTAATGATAAGGAGTATGTTCAAACCATTAAGAAATAATTATCTTCCAACTTCAAGATAAAGGATATGGATAAGGCAAATTATATTCTTGGTATTAAAATTCTTAGGGATTGTTCTAAGAGACTACTTGCATTGTCTCAAGAATCATATATTAAGAAGATTCTGGAATGATTCAGAATAAGAAGTTGCAAACCCATTGATACTCTTGTAGCTAAAGGTGAAAGTTTAAGCCGAGAAATGTGCCCAAACACTTCAGAAGAAAAATAAAAAATGTGTAAAATACCATATTCCAGTATTGTTGGGAGTCTAATATATGCTATAATGTGTACTCGTCCTAATATTTGTTATGCCGTGGGTCTAGTTCACAGGTATCAATCCAATCCAGGACGAAGACACTGGAGTGTAGTTAAAAGGATTTTTAGATACCTGAAAGGCACTGCAGATTATTTGCTTTGTTATCAAGGAAAAAATCTATTACTGAAAGGTAACACAAATGCTGACGAGGGTCGTGATTTGGATGAACATAAGTCCACCTCTGGACATGCTTTCTTGCTAAATGGTGGTGTTATCTCTTGGAGAAGCAAGAAACAAACTTGTGTATTGCTATCCACAATGGAAATAGAATTTGTGGCATATGCCTCTTCAGTACAAGAAGGTGTTTGGTTGAAAAGATTCTTATATCATTTGGGAGTAGTAAGCAGTTGAGTGGGAGTTGTAAAGATTTACTATGATAATCAATCGGCTATTGCTTACACTAAAGACTCTAAATATCATGGCAAAACCAAACACATTGATACAAAGTACAATTTTATCAGAGATATAATTGAGAAGAAAGAGGTGATTTTGAATTATATGTCTATGCATTTTATAGTGGCTGATTCTCTTACTAAGCCAATACCTAGAGATGTGTTTATGAGTTATGTTAGATCTCTTGGTTTGCGTAGAATATTATTGTAATTGAACATATAAATGTTTTAGATGTTATGCTCTTTATTGTTATGACATTTGATTATATATTACACATACACATATTATTTTTATATGATATGTCTTCAACTTAAAAGTATGTTTGACAAGTTGAGATTGACTCTCTCACTCGAGCAATCGGCTTTGACACTAAGTAGTGTGCAGAGATGAGACAGTATTGATTTTGTTGAGAACAAAAGTCATACATATATTGCCTTGGAAAAATTACCAAGATGAGATTACTACTTGAAATTTTATAATCAAAATGGATTTCCCACAATCCATTGGACTTGTCTAGTAGCCATATGTGAGTTTTCTTAGATTGTTATACTTATGAAGGACAAACAAGAAGAAAACTCAAGTTAAGTGTAGAGACACACTTGAACTACGATCTGTATGATGTGTTATTTAAGAGTAAAAGACATATACTTCTACGTAGGAAGATACATATCGTAACACGTATTTTCATACCATGTATGCTTATTTGACCATTTGGGTAATGAGTAAATAAGTCCCTGCTTTCTCATTGTGTGAGACCCAAAGGTTATTTGATCTCATTTTATACCCTTAAGACTTTCAACTACTTCTTGAAACTTTATTTTAGTATTGCTACTTTAGCATGTTAGCAATAGCCATTGATGATTTGATAATACAATACATATCTAAGAAGTCAACTATAATAGAGCTGAGAGATTTTAGTAAGAAAGGAAGGCTGAATTTTACTGACACCTGCCTTGTATTCACAAACAGCCTAATTATATTTAACTTGGTTGTTAGAACATAATTGTAGATATATAGCATGTTTTTCGAATCAAGTATGCTTTTGTATATATTGACAGAGGGATAAGAGATATGTTGATTGGTGTAGTAAAAGAAGTCTAGGATATAGCGAGTTAATTATCCTCATACATATTTGGAATTGAACTATTATATATCATTAATTGGTGTATGGCTCTAACCTTTTATTTGATATGTTTGCTGGTCATACGATCCATTTTACTTGTATGAAATTAATGGTGTATTATGATCACAATAGCTAATGTTCCAACTATCATATGCTAGTGGGAGATGTAAGAAATAAAAATAAAATGGGTTAACGAGTCGCCTATGAGGGCTGACCCGACCCAAATTTTTTGAAATTATTTTGGTGGGAGCAGTTTGAGTAGGGGTGGTTTCTTGAAGAAGAATGTCACCTTACCACAATGCATTGTCTCCCACATACAACCACCCAATCAGAAGTTAATTATCCCTATCAGTATACTCTCACTCTTTGAAAAAAGCAAAAAAGGAAAATAACATAGAAAAGAATAAGCAAAGAAGGGTTATTATGATCAAGTGCAAGTCACCGTTAAAAGAGCATTTGGATTATGGAAGTGAAGTCATTTCTATAGGTGATTAGTTTTTAGACCTTGTTCAAGTATTACAACACAAGAAAATGTAAGTAAATCAACTTTAAAAATTCATATTTTTAACATGAATTTTTATTAGAAAATTTATAAAATTTATTGTTTAATATCATCAAAATATAACTATTAAAGTTGACACTTTTGTTTAGCCGCGAATTTTTTAGGTTTTCTCTCCTTTCTCATTAACTATCCTTATTCCTATTACAATTCTAGGAGAAGAAGAAAGATGAATCTACAACATAAATGAGCAAAATGTAAAAACAAAAAAAGAAAACAAAAGAAAAGTCAATTTTAGCTCCTTTGATGCTAAGTTAGAAAAAAAAAAGAAATAAAATAAACTGTGCGCTAGGAATTGAGTTTTCCTATACTTTGTTTTATTTAACTTTTTCCGAGCTTCTATTCATTTTTATTTTAAATTAAATGCTTCATTGATTGTCATAGCCAATAGTATATAAACAATATAAAGATAAGTTGACCACAAACCGATTTTAACATCATAAAAAATGGTATTAAAATAGTTCTAATTTTATGACTCTATTCAATGAGTTTTAGATAGTTGAAAACATGAAAAAAAATTATATTATAATTTCATCATTAAAAGTAGGAATTGTGAATTAATAGTGTTATATTATTATTTAAGTTAAATGGTGTTTTTAGAAAACAAGAAATTCATTTTAAGAAATAAACCTTTATTTTGGGATATTTATGCGTATATATAAGACTATACTTCCTATTTTTTGAAGTAAATAGTAATAATTGTGCAATATATATGAGAAAGTCAATTTTACTTGTGATTAAATGAGTACTACAGCTCAACCATAAATTTCTTCACCTCTACAGGGCTTGACCGTAAAGCTCTATTTTACTCTTTTAGGTGTCAGTTTGGCTTCTCTTACCCAAGAAAGCAAATTTAGTGCGCCTTTTCTTTAACATCGTTTTGTTAGTTGAGGGAACCGATAGATTTCCCTGGTCCATCTAACTATTACATAGATTCTCCTTGCCTCAGTACAAGAATTGTTGAAATTAGGAATGATAGGTTCATAAAAAATGGTGAAATTAATGAGAGCGTGAAACTACAATAGTAAAAATTCAAGAAGTCAGGATGAAGACTTCTTTATTTAAAATTTCTTCACATGTTATTATTATTACAGTTGTTGAATTGCTTAACAGTTTATAAGAATAACATATTATTAATGTAATCTCTCAAATATTTTTCTCTATATTTTTCTCTTTATGTAGTTTTTCTATCTGTCTTTTCTTGAAATATCACCATAGAAACTCTGTCTTTCTTTGTAGCATTACCATAGAAATTCAAGGATTTCAGGTATGTAAACATGTGAATAACTCTAATAGTTATTCATTAGTTATTCACCATTATGAGTAAAGGCTTGTTTGTAATTTATTGAATCAGAGCATGGAGTTGGAGGTTATGTTCGTGATGTTTGTGGTTCAATTAAAAGAAATTTTATAAACGAATTTGAATTCAGATACATGGATCGACAATTCCGTTGTATTTGGTAATACTCGATCCACTTATTTATTTGAATATGTGATTCATATTGTTGTTATTTACTTTTAGTAGTATAAGAGCCTATAGGGCTCGTTCTCGTCGTATGTTTGATTGAATCATATGAAAAGAAGGAATAGGAGATTTTTTTGGTGGAAAATGTATTCGGGAATACGAAGTAATGTATGATTTTATTTTGGATAATAAAAATGAAAAATTAGAATGAAACCAAATATAACTTTAATAATATTTAATTTTATTTTAGAAGAATGGAAATAGTTTTCAGGACCTAGTCAGAAGACCGGCACCAGACTAAGGGGATTCAAACATTAATAGAGATTAATGTATCTATAATTAGTTTCTGCTAAATTTTACAAGTGCATATAAATTTTCAAAACTCACTCCTTTTATATATAATTAATAATTAAATCAGTTGTAAGTTACATATTAATTATAATAATGAAAATTTTATTTTTGAATAAACGTAAAAAACTTTTAGCATATACTAACATGAAATCACATTGAGATTAAATATATACATAATAAAATCATAAAATTTAGGGATGACAATAAGGTAGATCCAAACTCAGACCCTCCTACACCCACCCCGATTAGTTTTTATTTGAATTTATATGTATTTATGTAATTTTTTTTTTAAAAATAGTGATATTTATTATATGAAAAATATATATTTAATATTTTAAAATTATAAAATGGGTTTAACGAGTTTAACTGATCTAATACGGATTTGACCGGCCGAATTCGGATCTAAGTTTTTAAAAATCTTGATTGAGCGAGTGTTGAATATTGATAAAGCCTTTCCAAATTTGTGTCATTTTCATTCCTAATAAAATTATACCGTACTATATCAAATTATATCATACTAGTGGCTTTTTTGACAAAATATTGTTATTTTAATAATTTGTTACGTGTGTAGTAATTTTTTACGCAAAGACGTAGATCCCGGAGGCGACTTAATAGCAAAGTCACACACGACTTGAGCGTTTAATGAAAATCATTTTTTTCAGCAGCACCAAAGTCGCATACCAGAACATCTTTGGTAGAAAATTTGAAGACAAAACCACGAGTGCGATGATTACAATGCATTAATTATGCAATGATTAGGAATGAATCATGCAATTATTAGAAATGATCGCAATGCTATAATCATTCAATGATTAGGATTTCATTAGATAAAGATATATTGTCTTTATATAAATTAATATACATGTATATGTATTAATAAATAATTTTATATATTTATGAATAGATATTTATTTATATATTAATATATATTTAAATTATATATAATCTTTAATTTCTAAATAATTTATTATTAATATAATTATTATTTTTTGTATGCAATATGCATAATAACTATATTAATTTAGTTTAATTTATCTAATAAAATATTATCAAAAGAATTATTATTTCAAATTTGGAGGATAATTTGAACAACTAAATTCTTTCATATATTTTAAAGTTTTTATTTGCAAGTTATTAAACTAAATGAATATATACAATACAAATTTTTTGAAGTTTTCACACAAAAAAGTTCTAAAAATATATAATACAATTTTTGAAATTTTAACACAAAGAAAAAATCCTAAAAATATTTTTTGATGCCACAACGAGGCCGATGTTGATGTAGCCTAACTCTACGTCCACATTCAACAGCAGGAATATCATGTGTTTGTTATTATTTGTCATTATCTTTTGTAATTATTTTAAATTAAAGACGGACAACCCAATGATATTGTGGAGCTCGACCATTTATGATCATGATACCCGATATATGTAGATGTATATAGAACAGGCGAGACAACAAACTCTGGATGATGAGTACCATATCCTGGCTACTGTTGTCTAGATGGCTACTCCATGCCAATATCATAATCAAGCAGTATCGAAAATGATTGGGTGTATGATAACATACCCAATAAGGAGTTATTGGCTCTTCCGGATGTGTCTCTTAAGGCATATAGTAATCAGCAGTATTGTTCATACTGTGAAATAAAAGAAGTGTCGAAATAGATGCACCTACTACATCTGCTATAATAAACATATATGGGGGAGGGATGTCGTAGGATATAGAAGTATGACTAATAACTGCAAGTGTGCCTCCATAAGTTGGCTCAGCCTTTGCTGTGCTATTATAAAGGGTGGTTACTATGAGCGCATGCCTATTTGTCCATTGAGCCACATAATGCTAGTGATAAAGAGTCTAATTCTGACTGTGTGTCTTTGGGATCTAAATCGTGTAATGTCATAATACGCATGTATGTCTTGAGGAATGTACTGTCTCATGTCGAACTGTCTCATGACTCGCTTGGGATGATACAGCTCTACAATGGCGTAGTGCATCAATGGACATGATGATCTTTACGCATCTGTAATATACCTATCTCCAAGATTCTGAATCTCATGCCAATTAAGGTCATAAAGCTGCCAAACAAATTGCTAAAAACATAATGCATTAAATTTGTTATACAATATAGCCATCTAATTAAAATAATCAACAATAAGCTCACTTACCTGCTTATCAGTCATTTTGTCAAGTGTGTCCCTAATGACCCTGATAGAATTACTTGTTGTCCGTGAAGCCTCCAAATGCCTACCTTGGGTAGGAATCCCAGATAATGGAGGTAATACTGCTGCCACTCTGCAGTCGTACTCCATTATCCACTCTAGTAATACGCTCGCCCTCTACTAGTAGGCCAAATGACTGCTACATCCTGCAATATGACTATCACCTCCCTAACTCGAAATGAAAAGTGTGGGTCTTCGGGCGCCATCTCTCTACAAGCATGGTGATCAAGTGACGATCAATGTCAAACAACCCACACCTATAAATTCCATAGAAACCCATGTCAATTAACATGTGAACTATATGATAATGCAGCCTGCGATCACCATCATCATCACTATCGTTGACTCTCGAAAATGGTCCAGTCCATACTTGACGGCTATGATGCTATCTACATGACCAATAAACACATCCTCAGATCGATGATGCATTTATCTAGATAGAATTGCCCTCAACTGGGGACCATAAATATCAATAATGTTTACCCAACAATAATGATCTCGATTAATAATGTAAGTAGTGAAGTAAACATATCATTCATTATAATGTACAAATATTAAACATATGGTGAAATTGAATAAGTCAAATCGTTAAACATATGGTGAATTAACTGAGCATCAATCAAAATATAAAGTATACATAGATTACAAATATCATATGCAAGAAAGTCATTTAACAAGTCAAATCATAACACAGTTGATGAAATTAACTGGACATCAAAGATAAACTAGTAGTATTGTTCCTTTACAAAGATAATATAAACTAATAATTATTTATACTAGTCTCTAACAAATCATCTATGTCGAGAAGTCATTCCATGTTATGATGTATCGCCCCATCGACTCGCATGATATTATTGTCTAGCACGTGTCTAAGGCCAATCCATCTCGCTCGAAATTTAAGTTAGTAGTATCTCATCCACGATGTTTCTGAACTATATGTGTCCATATAAGAAGTGGTGTTATAGTACATTTTCATGAAGGCTACACGGTTAACCCTAAAATGTCGCCAAACTTACATTGCATGTGAGCAAGGAATTCTATTGTACCTCCACTTATCGCATAAGCACTCCATTAACTACAACTTTACGATGTACATATAAATGTTTAATGATCCCACTTGGAGTTATATTACAAAAGTAGATTGCTCGGTATAGTCGAATAGGTGTACGGTATGCTCTGTAGGTTACTTTTGCCAAGTATCATATTGTCTTAACACTTCATCGGGCCATGATTGGTTTTCTCAATCATTTGACAATCCTTTGATATACGATCAAGAAAATATTTTGTAGAACGATAAAATATCATCCCAATAATAGCAATTACTGGGAGTCATCTAGCACCTTTTACCACTCATTAAAGCATTACGGCATATTTGTTGTCATTATGCCACAACGCCATCATTCATCGTGAACATTGGTCCATTAACTTATCAATATTATCCAACTATGCATATGCATCCTTATTAAGACTCTTGATTTGTTCCATGATCTTGCCAAATTGATTGGACCAGTATCCAAACACAAGTCCTTAAGCTTGATATTTCTGCACCGCTTGTTAAAGTTTGAACTGACATACCTTAAATAGAAATGATGCACTCCATGAGGGGGCTAAAAGTCACGTATATATTCAACTTTTGCAAGAAGACTATTATGTCGATTGGAAATAAAACACATATCTTCAACACCTAAAATAACATTTTTAAACAATTTGAAGAAACCAACACCAAGATGCAAAGATTTCTTCATAAAAAATTGCATAAGCAAGTGGGAAAACATGTTGATTTGCATCCATCCCTGTGCAACCAACATCTTATATTTGTATTTTGTATAAAAATGGATTCTATCTACACTTATAATCTTACAACAATTTCGGAATCCATCGATACTTGGCGCCCAAAATACATACTTTAACATCTTTATTTCTGGTATCTCAATGTCCATGTAATGTCACTCTATAATTATGTTGAGTTCACTATAATAGTAGGAGCATGCACAACAGAAAATTTAAAATTTTTATACAACATATATTTATCAAATAAATACATCCCCTCGATTCAAAAGGGATTCTAATGATTGTACTTATTCAAGTGAATATATAAATAAATATATTAAATTCGAATTATACCTTTCAAACACTCCGATTGATGTAGGGAACGAAACAATTAATTATTATATTTCTTACTTATTAGAACTCGCAGGGATCCATATGTCTCTCATCTATCAAGTCCACATAAATTATTTTCTATTTTAGATCTGGAGTAATGTTTGCCCTTTAATCCAATTGATGGATCACGAACAACTTTTCAAGAATAAGATTAATTCTTTAAGTTCTTGAAATTTTGAAGTGAAGAGAATATCAAGAAACCAATTTTCTTTAAAGAACAAGAAAAATAAAGATTTTCAATAAAACACCTTTTCTTTTCTTTTCTTTTCTTTTCTTTTCTTTTCTTGGAGAGAAAAATAGAAGACAAGACAAAATAATTTTCCTAAAAATCACTATACAATTTTTGGCCCTCCCTATGTATATAGAGGCAAAAAATTATTTCCCTCTCCAACTCTTGAAAAGTTGTTAATTTTGAACCACTTCAAAGTTTAATTTTGGTAAGATTTTAAATCTTCCAACAATTTTTTTTTCTCTCTCCAATGTATGCAGACTTATTTGATACTACAATAGTCATCAAGAATAGTCTACATACATTCTTGATATTAATTTGAACTATTCAAATAATATCAAGATAGATATATATCAAAAATATATTTATATATGATAAACACCTAATGTTTGATTTTTATCTCATAAAAATGATTATATTATATTTAGTTATATAAATATATTAATTAAATAAATCATATTTATTTTAATTATCCTCTTCATCTTTTAGTGGACTTCTTAAGTGATCCACTTTAATTTTTGGGTTTGGATTTAAAAAATTCAAGAATCAATATAATTGATTTAAACCCATACTAATCAATCCAATTGATTAATTATAATTTTACTTCGATTGGGCTTCCTAATCAAATTAGGTCCAATTAAATAATCTAATTATTTAATCTAATAATTTAATTTAACCATTAAATTAAATAGAACCCCTAATTAATTAATTAGTCAATATTAACTAATTAATTTTCAACTATTGAAAAAATCCCAAAATAGAAATGTTGCTTTCCATAAAGATGTGTGAACCTCTTAAGTTCATTACTAAGCTAGTAGTGGGCTTACAATATTTGCAACTTATGAATAACAATTATTCTGATTAATTAATCTAATTAATTAATCCGCTTGGAATTAACTCCTTAATTCTAAAAACCTCATTATCCATGAAAATACCTAGCAAGTAAACCTATTTCAGTTGCAAGTACCATACACGTAAGGTCCTTTCGACAACTAGTATCCCGATTAAATCTAAGGCATGAATTATAAGTTGAAACCCTAAATGATTCAATAACTGTGAGTCCATTTCAAGTTTCAATGATTCCTAATGAATCAGAATTCATCATGCCTTAACCAAGGTCTTTGAATTATAAACTATGAAAACACAAAAAATTCTCTTGTTAAATAAAAGACAAGTGTCGAATTATATGTTGGTTACTAACAAACCTCCATACACACCAGTGCAATACCTAACATACCCCTTTGTGATTACCAAACAATCAGAAGATATATCAAAGTGTTGCATGATGCACACAAGGCTACCATTGTACCTCAAGTTCAAGGACTAGCCATATACTATCGCAACACAAAATTCTTATTTCGACAAACAAAACCTCTAACTAAGAATTTCTTGTGGGCCATGTTTGGTGTACTTGTTCTCTAACAAGCACCTACATACATACATTTGCATCTCTATACTAATGCCAATGGAATGCGACATCCTTATATTACGAGCATGCATCGTATGTATGAGTCTTACTGAACTATTTGATATCCCATCTCAAAAAACCCTTGACTCAGAACTTATTTAAAACCAAAGCCTTAGAGGTATATTCCACGATCTCCATCATATACACGACCTTGCCCCGTAGCTAAATTTGGTCTAAGGACTTTATCTAATGCGCATAAAGAAAAATGCAAGATATAAGATAAAGAAAATGCATTTTTATTAATAAGATTGTCTTTACAAAAGAAAAGAGTACAATACACCCAATCTAATTAGGGTGTTGGGCATCCCACTCTAACAAATTATGCCTAAATTTTATTTTTGCAGGGCTCCCATGTACTTAGGTAACTGTCTTACAAAGCTTTCCCAAGTTCCATAAATATTTTTCCTCGCGCATTTTAAGTTGTGTCATGTCTTATGATATGTCATTTCATACTCATATTTGTCTATAACAGTCCGTTGAACATACTTAATAGAGATACTGTATTTATCAGGCAAGTACGGGGGCCTCCATACTTGGTGATGTACCATAAACCGAACTTATCTTTGAAAACTGCTTGAAGCCCCCAACTGCATCAGGTTTTTGATGTGTTATGCTTGCATTAGGCCTTCTATAGCTTTGGTGTACACTCAACCACTCGATATTCACATCTCGTGATTCACATGGACAAATCTTTCATTGCATACTATTAATTTTTTTTTCTTTAAAGACCATACCCTTTTCAAGTTCTCATTTGCTAAAATCGTAAAACTTCCCTTTTTTGGGAATATTAATAAAGTCAACAAGTATTTTTGGATGCATTGTTTTGAAGAATGGAAAGGTTGAATACATGGCATAACCATCAGTCATAAAGGGTATTGAAGTATACATTTGCTGATGGGATGAGGTGCCCTTATTATGTTGGTCATACATCTCTTGCATGTCAGCACCATCCACCTCATCATCACCATCAGTTTCACAATCAGAGCCACTTTCATTGGGTTCAGAATCAACATGTTCCTGAGCACAAAAACTATCGACCATCGGGTTAGGCAATTCATATCCGACATTCATTTGTTCTGTATATGTTTTTTCATATTGAACATATAGATGCAAAACTCCAAAAATTCTATTGATCGGAGTTTGAAGCACATGCACAAAAATTGTGAATCCTAACACTTACCATCCTCTTGCGTGACTGTAGGTAAATCAATGACACTATTATCTTTTCAATACGATGTATATTGGTAATACTCATTACTTGTTAGGATATTAGGCATAATATTAGGCTGTAATTCTTTAGCCTAACATAAAGGTGTACATATCAATTTTCAGCCTCCGAATAAAAGAAATACCACAAATCTTTGTTATTGTTGATTGATATTAAATGTGACATTATTTTCACAATAACGGATATTTTTAACAAGTACAAATTATTGTCAATACCCGTCATCTGATATAACATCAATAACAATCCCAAAAAATCTATCATACGAGATATCCTCTTAACTCCAATTGCAGGACAAACATATGTCACAAAATAACCATTTTATATAATTTGACCTCTAAAATGCACCACAACACTAATATTCGAATTTGACATAACGCCAAAAATCTGAATATATTAGTCACATGTTGGTCAATTAACATAGGGTTTATTTACATATATTCTATTATTATTTTAAGATGTCTAATAATTTATAATATTTTTTTTAAATTTCTAAATGTAGGTCAATTATTATTATTTTAATATTTTTTATTAGTGATTTTTTGATATAGAAATATTTATTTTCAACTAATGTATTAACAAATAATTATTCTTTTGAAATCATTAAGAATTTTCTATTAATTATCATTTTCTATCAATTAAAAATATTATTTATTAATATTGTTTTAATAATTTTTATTATTAATTTATAATTTTGAAATATTTATTTTCAATTAATGTATTAAAAAATAATTATTCTTTCAATAATTTAGAATCATTATTTTGAAATCATTAAGAATTTTTAACTAATTATTATTTAAATTAATTAAAATTAATGTTTGTAGATTCTAATTTAATATTTCTTTATTACAAATTTTATGATTTTGAAATATTTATTTTCAACTAATTTATTAACAAATAATTATTCTTTCAATTTATTTTATTATTATTTTCAAATCATTAAGAATTTCCTATTGACTATCATTTTTAATTAATTAAAATTATTATTTATTATTATTATTTTAATAATTCTTATTATTGATTTTATGATTTTGAAATATTTATTTTCAACTAATGTATTAACTAATAATTGTTAATTAAATTACTTATTTAATTATTATTTTGAGATCATTAAATGTTTTTACTAATTATCATTTCAATTAATTAAAATTAGTATTTGGTATTATTTTAATATTTTTTATTATTAATTTAACGATTTTGAAATATTTACTTTGAACTAATGTATTAGCAAATAATTATTCTTTAAATTAGTTATTTAATTTATATTTTAAAATCATTAAGAGTTTTCTATTAATCATTGTTTTCAATTAATAGAAATTATTATTATTTACTATTATTTCAGTAATTTTTATTATTAACTTTACAATTTTGAAAAATTTATTTTCAACTAATGCATTAACAATAATTATTCTTTTAATTAGTTATTACTTACTATTTTGAAATCATTAAGAATTTTCAACTAATTATCATTTAAATTAATTGAAATTAGTATTTGTTAATATTATTTTAATATTTGCTTATTCTTAATTTTATAGTTTTGAATTATTTATTTTCAACTAATATATTAACAAATAATTATTCTTTGAATTAGTTATTTAATTATTATTTTGAAAATTTTCTATTAATTATCATTTTTAATTAATTAAAAATATTATTTATTATTCTTATTATAATTATTTTTATTATTAATTTTATGCTTATTGAAATGCTTATTATAAACAAATATATTATCAAATAATTATTCTTTCAGTTATTTATTTAATTATTATTTTGAAATCAGCAAAAAAATTCAACTTATTATTATTAAATTCAGTATTTTTAATTTTTTTAAATATTTCTTTATTATTATTTTAAGGTTTTCAAATATTTATTTATATTACGGAATTACTATTATTTTAGGGTTTCAATGAATCATTTTAAACGAATGTATTTTGATATAATTATTTAACAAGCATATAATAATTAGTTATAAATTAATTATATAAAACCTAACTTTAAACTAATAAATTTCTTCAATTAAAGATGATCAATATTTCTACTTAAGCTAACATGCATCAAAATACTAAAATAACAAACATGCATCAATACATATAATATTACATCAATATCTAGGAGTATAATTATAATCGTTTTCACATCTCAAATCAACTTATCAACATACCAATTCATCAAATAATTATTTCCAACTCACCTAATCAAATTTTTTCAGTCCTTCTCATGCTAAAACAAAATAAAACAACAAAAATCCCCCACCCTCAAATCATATTAATAAAATAGGTAAAATTCTTTATCTTTAATTGCATATAGTAAGCAATAGATCGCTTTTTCTTTGTTTGTGTTTAGATAAAGTCCATAGACTAAACTTAGTTATGAGGCATGGTCACACATTGATGGTGATCATGTAATATGCCTTTATGGCTTTGGTTTTAAATTAGTTTTGAATCGAGGGCTTTTTGAGGTGGGATATCGAATAGCACAATAAACTCGCGCATACGATGCATACTCGCATAAGTAGAATGTCTCGCTCTATAGACATTGACGTAGTGACACTAGTACATGTACATAGGTGATTGTTAAAGAATAAGTACACTAAATAAACCCACTGAAAATTCTTAATTGAAAACGTTATTTGTCGAAATAAAAATTTTTATGTTATAATGGTACACGACTAGTCTTTAGATTTGAGGCACATGGTAGCTTGTGCATGTTGTCTTGCATTTTGATGTATTTTTTGATTACCTGACAATCACAAAGGGGGTATGAGGGATGTTGTATTGATCTATGTGGAAGTTAATCAAAGGATCCGTCACTTGTCTGACAAAATAAGTTAATCTTCTATATTTTCATAATTCATAACTTAAAAGTCTTTGGTCAAGGCATGATGAATGTTAGACATGATTTTCTAACGATTCATCATGAGTCATTGAAACTTGAAATTGAATCATAGTTGTTGAGGAATTGGGATTCGACTATTAATCCATACCCTATACTCAATTGGGAGATTAGTTGATGGAAAGACCTTACGTGTATGATATTCATAATTGAAATAAGTTCATTCGCTATTTTATCTAAGTCTAGGTAGTCATGTACACTTGTTAGGTGTTTTCCATGACTTGTAAGATTTTTGAAATTAAGAAGTTAATTTCAAGCAGATTAATTAGTTGGATTAAATGATCAGAATAATTATTATTTATAATTTGTAAATGTTTCAAACCCACTGCTATTTTAGTTGTGAACATAAAAGGTTACACACAATTTAAGTTGGAATATTTCTAATTTGGGAATTGATCTAGGGAGTTGAATCCAATTAATTAATAGAGATTAATTAATTGGAGCTTAAATTAATTCAATGAGTTGAATTAATTATTTAATTAAATAATTGAATTATTTAACTGGACCTATAAGATTAGAAAGCCCAATTGGAGTGAAATGATTATTTGATCGGATCGAATTAATTGTGTATTCTATAAATTAATTTAATTATTAAATTAATTTACTTCATTAAATAATTATATTATTTATTAGGTCTAATTTGATTAGATGGGCTAGATGAAATTAATTAATTGAATTTATGCTAAAATAATTAATTATATTAATTATGAAATTTAATTTAAAGTCCAAGTTCAATTCAAAGGTTGGGCACCCGCGCGCCGGGTGACTGGCAGCCTACCCGACGTCACATGTCGGGTGGTCAGCACTATAATTTTTTTTTTTTTAATGTCCAAGAATTCAAGATTTTCACAAAATTTTGATTTCATAGTTTCTTGATCTCATCAAGAAATTTTGAAAATTTGATAAAAACTAATTTTCTTGATCAAGAAATCAACTTATTTGATTTTTTATTTTATTTCTTGCCACGTCTCAAGAAATTCAAGATTTCACAAATCTTGAAATTTTTGGATCAAGAAATTCAAGATTTCACAAATTTTGAAATTCTTGAAATTCAAGAAATTCAATTTCTTAACTCGTCTCAATTCTTAAAATATTTCAACATTTAAAACGATTAATAATATTAATCATAAACAAAGAAATTAAATGATTCAAAACCAATCGCACATATAAATATTTAATCTATCACATATATTAAATAAGTATAATCAAAAAGTATAAAAAACGCACGAACCTTAGCTCTGATACCACTGTTGGGTTCGCACGATCCCAGAAAACGTATACACAGCGGAATTTAAAATTTTTTAAAAATATAAATATACATTACATCATATGTAATTAAAATAAATCTCGAAACCCTTTTCGCGATTACTCAATTGTGTATTTTCTGATAGTTAAAGTAAGAAAGTTTCAAAAACTCTTACCTTAATTTGCACTCCAACTGATGTAGGAATTGAAACGATTAAAATCGTTATCACTGCATGAAAGTATCTCTATGTACTTCAATTCAATATCCCTTTGATTGAAATTTGATTCGCTTCTAGGATCTCAAATGTTATCCCTCTAATGGTATCCACACCTTAGATGCCCACTCGCAACCGAATCCTATGCTAGTAGTTTTCGATTCGATAATTCTATCCCAAAATTATTTTATTTGAATAAGAATACACTAACAATTAGTATTTTAGGTGTTTAATTTAATTCTTAATTCAACAATTAAATCAAGAATTAAACTAGATAAAAGGTTGGTGAACTTTTGGAGATTGAAAGGAAAGGAAGGACGAATTTTGGGGGATGAAAGAAAACTAATTTTTTTTCACAAAAATCTGCAATAAAATCCCCATAAAAAACATCCAAGAAGATTGTCAATCAAGACTATCACAAGTTCTTTCCATGTAGGACTCTTCTTCATTTCTTATCTCCAACTCTTTTGGTAAGTTTCCTTATCCCATAAGAACTTTTCTTTTTCCTTATTACCTCTTAGAAATTGAATTCCCAATTTAACTTCCTCTAAGAATTGGATTCCCAATCCAATTTCCTAATGGGCTTCCTAAAAGCCCACACCTAATGGGTCTAGGCCTAAGTAATCAATTAGGTCATACTTTAATTGATCCAATCAATTAAATTAATTCATTTAATTAATTAGGCCCATCTTACTTAATTGATCCAATCAATTAATTAAATATTCCAATTGGGCTCCCTAATCCAATTAGGTCCAATCAATTAATTCAATTAATTAATTAAATTAATTCCATACTTGAATTAATTTAACCTCTATTAATTAATCACATTACTTAATTTAATCCAACACTTGGATTAATTTCTAGGCTAGAAGTAGACTTGTCCAATTTTTGTGTGTGACCCCTTCAGTTCACTTTAAACTAGCCGTGGGCTCACAACTCTTATAACTTAGTTGAAAAATTAATTGTTCTGATTAATTAATCCAATTAATTAATTCTCTTGGAATTAACTCATTAATTCCAAGTACCCACAAGACATGGGAAGCACCTAATAATGCATCATGACTCCTAGTCTAAGGTGAATGTGCGAACCTATTTCAATTACGAATATTATGCAAGTACGGTCCTTCCGTCATCTAATCTCCCGATTGAACCTAGGGCATGGATGTTGAGTCAAAACCCTATTAACTCAAAAATTATATTTTCATTCCTAGTAGCTTGACTCGATGATGAATAATTAGAAAACCCCACATCTAATTTCCATCCAACCTTAGCCAAAGATTTTAGAGTCAAGTACAGTGGAACACATAAGAGATTCACCTATTCATCTAGATAGGTGATGGATCATTTGTTGGCCACTCATTAATCTCCATACATAAAGATGTTATACCCAATATAAACCCCTTGTGATTGTCATGCAATCGGAAAATACATCAAAATACAACATATCATACACAAGGTTACCATAGTGCCTCATGTCCAAGGACTAATTCTTGCACTATCGTAATAAGAAAATTCCCATTCGACAATAAAATATTTCTAATTAGAAATTTTCAGGTGGGGTTGTTTAGTGTACTTGTTCCCAGCAAGCACCCGTATACATGCACTAGTATCTCCACACCAATACATATGGAATGAGGCATCCTCCTTTTGAGCCTACATCGTATGCGCAAGTCTCAATGAGATCAATGATGTCCCATCTCATTGATCCTTAACTTGGAACATTTTAAGATCATAACCTTAGAGGCATATTCCACGATCACCATCATATGCGCAACCATGCCCTATAGTTATGTGTGATCTAAGAATTTTATCTAATTCTTATGGTGAATTTAAGATAAAGATTGCCATTTAAATGATATTAATATAAATAAGAATGATTCACAAGAGTATAAGAACGACCAGAACAATTAGCACGCCGGGCACTACTCTAACACATACAGCACAGTAAATGTTACTACACTCCCACTAACCTTCTTCTAGACACAAGGTACATTCGGGTTCTTATAGAAATCAAACAATTTGATTGCCTCATCAAACTGGATGTTCTAGCTTTGGGAAGCCTACTTGAGTCCATAAATGGATCTCTAAAGCATGCAAACATTTTGCTCGCTCGCTCTAGATAGGAAGCCTTCTGACTACCTCATGTAGATCTCTTTTTTAATGTTTCTATTAAGAAAAATTGTATTCACAGCTATTTGTCATGTCTCATAATCATAATACGCTCATATAGCTAGTAGTACCCATATAGATTATAGCATAACTATTAGCGAAAAGGTTTCCTCATAATCAATTCCTTACTTCTAAGTATAACCTTTTAAGACCAGTTGTGCTTTTTAGGTCATCACATCTCTATTTACTCCAAGCTTCCGCTTGTAGACCCATTTACAGCCACTGGGAACTATTTTCTATAGTAGGTCTGGCAAGGTTCATACCTTGTTAGAGTACATGGAGTCTATCTTGGATTGCATGGCATCCTACCAACTTCCTGAGTCATTGTTAGACATCGCCTCTCCATTAGTCCTTTGATCATTATCCAAAGGGAGATTATCCTCATTGTTCCCTAATAAAAAGTCATACCTCTTAAGTGGCTTTGAGATTTTTTCAAGTCTTCTAGGAGGTTGTGTCAAAAGGCCCAGCCTTAGTTAGTTGGTCCACTACTGCTTCTGTTGGGATTTTATGTGATTCTTGAACTTCTTCAAGCTCCAAAACTTCATCATTTCTATCCAATAGAAGCTCCTCCTCTAAGAAGGTAGCATTTCTTGAAATAAATATCCTTTATTCCAATTAGTCATAGAAATAGCATCCAATGGATTCCTTTGGATACCCCACGAACTTCCATAAACTGGATCTCATATCTAATTTATCTTCCACTTGTTACTTCATGTAAGCAGCACACGCCCATACCCTAAGGTATTTGTAAGAGGGTGGTCTCCCATATCATATCTCATATGGTGTTTTGGGCAATAATTTTGATGACATGCTATTTAATAGATATGTCGTCATTTCTAGAGCATTGCCCCAAAATAAAAATGAAAATCTAGTGAAATTCATCATCGATTGAACTATGTCTAACATGGTCCGATTCCTATGCTCCGCAACTCCATCAAGTTGAGGAGTAGGAGGAGGAGTCTATTGAGAAAGAATCTCATTATCTCTTAGATAATCAAGAAACTCTGTGCTCAAGTATTCACCTCATCGATCAGATGAAAGAGCTTTAATACTTAGCCCAGTCTATTTCTCCACTTCACATCTAAATTCCTTGAACTTTTCAATTGCTTCAGATTTGTACCTCATCAGGTACACATAACCATACATAGAATAATTGTTGGTAAAGGTTATGAAGTAATGATAGTTCCCTCGAGCACTAACACTTAGTGGCCCGCAAACATCCATATAGATCAAATCTAACAGATCTTTGGCTCACTGTACTTGAGACATAATTCACATGTTGGCATGCTTTGCTCATTCTCAAGATTGAGTGATTGTACCAACTTGTGGATTCTCTTCTCTGAGGTGTGACCTAATCTTGCATGCCTTAAGAATTCGGAACTGTGATTATCTAATTTTCTTTTATTTTGTTGAACATTTGGCATGATATTTATGGTTGTATAATGTCAATGTACCAATCATCAAGAACCATGGAACATTTTCATTCTTTGATCTTTCAACCAAACTACTTTTGTCCAATAGAGATTTTTTTTAAATAGCATTTAATACTAAAGGACAATAACTAAACTACCCTAATTTTATCTAGAGTTAAGTGGATTGCTCCTTTAGCTAAGGAAACAAAGATGGGACCATATCCAGTATCCTATACCCAAGAAGAATCTATAATGCTAATGGTACTCTTCTTATCATCTCTTACAACTCTTTACAGAGATGTGATCAATATCTTATCCAATATCTAAGAAGAATTATCAACGTCGATTGTTAACTTCAACAAAATATAAGTTTGAATTAGAACCATTTCTAATTCAAGACACTATTTAAAAAGTTTTTCTAAATAATTTGAGCAAGTCAATATTTGCATCCCTCTTTCAATGCCCCAATTTCCCATATTAGTAGTATGAATCTACTTTATCTGGATTAATCCCCTAACTTTGCTAGCTAGAATCTCCTATAACTCTTTATAAGAGGTCCTTCTTAACAATTACAGAATATTCTGTACAAATCTTTGTAGAAAGTGTAATGGGAGATGCTTCCACAACTTTTGTGGGAGTTATTTCCACAACTTTGTGGGTGTTGTTTCCATAACTGTTGTTGGAGTTGTTTCTACATATTATAGAAACTCTCTTTTCCACATTTCTTAACCTCTTAAATTCAAAAACCATTTTCAAATTTCAAGATCAATCCAGATAAATTGGAACTTAGTAATGTTTATTATGTCCAGAATGGTAGTAGTAGATTCAAAAGCGATAATCAAATATCCTAAGTAGGCATAAACTAAACATTCTTTCAAAATCATATTCATTTATAATAAGGTCTTTAATTACAAATGTCTCCCATTATTTTATTTTAATTTTATCACTTCTAATAGCTTGGGAAATTAAATTTTCTAGTTGGCATGAGGCCTAACCAATATGTCGTATGCCCCAATTTTATTAAAACATATTGAAAGATGGTTAACTTTTACCGAACATTATACAACCCCCAAGTTATTTTGCCTCTCTTTTTCCCATATACCCTAATTTTATGAGCCCATATGGTACTAGTGTCAAGCAAGACCTATCAAACCTCCATGTAGATGGAGCATCCAAATGTTCCAGGACTCATGGCCAACATAGAGACGAGTCCATCCCATGGGCATACTATGCTTAGTAGAGATCACAACTTTTCATCACAAAGTCACCCCACGACTCATGGCCAATAACTAAGCAAGGTAGCATCATCATGTCGTCTACTTTTGATGGTAGGTATGAATTATTGAGTCTAACCTAATTTTATCCATATTTACTTAAAATTAAAAGTTTGGAAAAATTCCTCTACTTGATTTTTAATTCAAGTGGGGTTATTTAATATGTTTGTATTCAATAGATAGCAAGCATATCATTTAAAGCATTAAATAAACCATACACATGCGTCTAATACATAAATAACTGAATAATCATGGGTCAATCCTATGTGATCTATTTAAACCAAAAATGGATCTAGGTCAATCTATGATAAAATGAAACATAAATTATTTCTATTACATAAATATATCACATACATTCATGGGCCTTCTCTTAATTCTCCTTATTGATCCTTCTTCTTGTCTACCCAAAAAAAATCTCTCTCTATACTACTCTCATTACAAAAATTAAAGTACATACAAGGAAAGAATTAGAGACTTACAGGCCCTATTTTAAACCCAAAAACATAAAAGTCCAATGATATTGGTCAAATGGCTCTATGATCATCTCATACATGCCCATAAACATATCTCATGAATTTATTAAAGCATGTAAATTTGCTATCCTTTTAAAATTAAAATTTCATAAGTTGGGATAAAATCTTGATTTTTCATGAAAAACACATTTTCAAAAAAATTAACAAATTCATTAAAAAAATAAAAATTATTTTTTGAAAATTGATATGATGGGGTTGTCCAATAGCCCCGCATGCAGCAGCGTCCTGCCCACTAAACGTGGGCAGCGCGTGTAGCGTGCGCAACCTACTTTTGCATGTTGGGCAGCCGCAACACCAACAGTCATTCCCGAGCTGGTGCCCTGCCATCAAGCAACACACATAGGTAGCAGCTCGCTCGCGCACTCAGCTAGCAGCACTTCCTGCCTTGGGCCTGATGTTAGCTATTATGAAATAATAATGTTGATATGTCGTTTGAATCATATTCATAATTTAACAATTAAATTTAATTTACAAATAATTAAATCCCAATCAAAAATACAATCCATAAACTGAATTTAACAATTAAATTCAATAGGCATAAATCGAATGTTAATTAGAATTGCAAAAACCATGGCTCTGATACCACTGTTAGGTTCACATAATCGAAGGGTTGTGCGCAATGGAAAAGTAAATTTTTTTAATCAATTATGCTATAATAATTATAACATCACCTTGGGTCCAATGTGATTTTATTGATTTCACAATCTAATTAGTTTTATTCACAAAATGAAAGAGATCGATTTACGTATTTTAATGCATTCCGGTTGATGTAGGGTTTGAAGCAATCCATTAGTAGCCCCTTTCTAAAATTCAGTTCACACGGTGTGATACCCGAGTCTCTCACTACTCATCTGGCCAAATATGATTCATGCATTACATGTTAATTGCGTGTTATTTGCATTATATTGACATCGTATAATTCATTTTATTTTATACGACATTCATAATTATTAAACTTAATTTTGAAGCTCACGCACAGTATGGATTATCGAATCCCCTGACCTAAATGGTAAATTATACATTGGATAAGAAGTAAATTAGGTATCAACATGGTGAATATTACTAGGTTATACATTATAATTTTAGAAGTGTTAAAGGTGTCACTAGTAAGTTTATACGATTTAATTTAATTTGATCAAGTTATTTCAAAAGTATATATTTTTAAATTACATACTTGGAACATTAGACATGATATTACATGACTTAAATGTCATATTATAAGGTTCATATGTGCATGTAATTATAAAAATACAAATTAGACAATTATGCAAAAATCGGTGGTTTATCGGGTAAAAAAATCGAATGAATGGTTAGGAAATTAGCATAGAAACTACCTATGAAATTGAATGGTGATTAAGATAGGTTGAAATCAAATAAAAATACATTGAAACACACTTGATTAGGGCTGCATAAGGTGAGTAAAAATCAGTTTTAACCACAACTTGCCACCTCATGCTTTCTTATTAAGCTTAAGCAAGCATCTCAAGTTAACACCTCAAACCCTTCACCCTTAAGCCATAACCAAACCTCATTTTCAGCCATTTCCAGCTTCTAGACACACAACTTGAGGTCTCCACATACTTCAAAGTGATTTCAAGTTGAAATAAAATCAAGAAAAAACAAAGGAGAGGTGATAACAATCAACTTGAACCTCAAAATCTACATAGGTGAGAATTTCTTGTGGTTTTGGATATGGTTTTCAGATTTTTGAAGGGTTTATGATTTATTAATTTTTCAATATTGTTTATAAATATATTAGGATGTTATTTGTTGGGTCATGGTGCACAAAATAAGAATTGTTTATTGCAAATACGTAGTAGAAATTACTTGTGGCAGAAATTATAACCTTGCTGTTTTGTTGTCTTTAAGGCTTCAAAAATGCATGAAAGATTGCATAAAACCTATAATTATCAGCATAAATGTATTTATATATTATTTAAGATTATTAGAATGAATTTTCATAGGTTAGAAATTGGAAAAGTGCATGATAATGAAGAGGTACTCAAAACTGTCACAATTGAATTACAGATTTTGTGTCGTGTGAAGGGGACTGGTTTTGCAGACTTATATCTATTATTTTTGGAAATTATATGAACTTATTGCCTCTATGTACATGTTATCTAACTTTGACAAATTTTTGGGAGTTATTGAATTTGTTTAAGGGTGTCAAAATGATCAATGTCGTGAAGTGATCAAAACCATCAAGATTAAAAATCCTGTTTTAGTGAGCTGTGAAGGGGGCTGATTTGACTTAGATAAATCAATTAGTTTTGGTTATTTTATGGCTATGGTTACCTTTATATACATGTTATCTAAGTGTGGTAAAAATCTAGGAGCAATTGGATATGTTTAAAGGTGTCAAAATTATTGCGCAACTTAATTGGACAACAAGAAATAAATAAATGAGAATCTGCCCCCATTTTATATCTTGGTATGTTTCAACCTAGACAAGTTTCTATTAAGTTCTAATATTTAGGAATTAGTTATTAGAGTTATAGTACTTCAATTACATGATATTGAGATGCATTTTAGATGAGAAATTACGATAGTTAGAGGACTAGTTTATATTTTAGTTGGTAACTTGCAAAGTTTGAGTATTACCTAGCTAACCTTGAATCTTAATGTCATAATAGGATATAGAATTTGTCAAATTAGGAATGGTGTTTAATGTTAGATATGTTCACAGATTTGTATGGCACCTAAGATTGGGGAAAAGTACCTAAAATACCTATAGTAAGCCGCAACAAGATCAAAGGTAAGTAAAGATTCATTTGCAACTACAATGCATAAACATAATAAATATGTGATTTATATGTAATATTATAGATCATATGTTCATGGCAGAGGGCACGTATGACTGTCATTCATATCCATTGAGCATATATACATGGGTATTGCCACGTGCATGCATCATATACAAGGATTGTGATAAATCTTGCATTGCACGGCATGATTTTGAGTAAGGAAAATATTTTGCTGACCACTACTAGTGCACCAAAGCATGCATAGATTTGCATTGTATGTATGGATTTGCAGGTTCACATGCATGGATTTACATGCTTATAAGTATGTATGGATTTTCATGCTTATATCATTATTGGCCATTGGATTATGACCGTATGTAGAGCTCTTTTTTGTGCATGGGATCGGAGCATTGGTCAAGGGCCCAAGAAAGAAATGATTTTGACAGAAAAGTTTTGATGCATGGAATTGCATTGTGGGCATAGCATTTTGAGATGCATGACTTGATATTGTGGATTATTATTTGACATGCATAATCTTTACTTGTTGAGCGTCAGCTCATATAGTTTATGCATTGTAGGTGAGCACGGCAATGCATGAAACATCTTTTGCTCGTTGGGCGGTTGTTGGAGCTTCTGCAGGTGTCTAAGGGAGTGTTTATATGGATGACAACCTATTGGGCTATTTTGTTGGCTTTTTATATTTGAGTTTGTTGTATTATATTTTGAGATAAGTGTTGTATTTTGCTTTTAAAACTTTACTGTTAACGAGTATGTAAATATTACGATCGTTATGGGTGCTGTGTTTTTATATAAATATTGATCTTGCTATATACAGGACATATGTGAGGAAGGGTTTTAAACAGGGCTGTGCGTGTAAAAAGTGATTTATGCTTTCTTAAAGTGTTACAAAAAAATATACCGCACGTACACATAGTTTCTATCATGTCAAATTATACTTTATATAATCAGAATTTTGCAAGCAAATCTGGTTCTTTTACTAACGTAGTTTTTGGATTGTATTTGGTGAGTATTAATTCTAAATACCAACTTGTGGTAAAAGAATTGAATACTTTCAAAGAAGATGGAATTTAGTTGAAATGATAGAGATGGAGAAAAACTTTTTTTCTCTTCCATTTTTTGGTGGCCCAAAATTAGAGGAATTTATCTTCAAATGTTTCATCTCAAATTATGTGTGACCCTTTAGGTTCACAACTAAATTAGCAGTGGCCTTGTAAATTTGCAACTTATGAATAACAATTATTCTGATTAATTAATCCAATTAATTAATCTGCTTGGAATTAACTTCTAAATTCTAAGAACCTCACAAGTATTGGGAAACACCTAGAAAGTATATCATGACTACCTAGTCTTAGGTGAAACAACGAGTGAGCCTATTTCAATTACGAGTACCATACATATATGATCCTTCCGTCAACCAATTTCCTCATTGAGTTTAGGGCATGGATAAGTCGAAGCCCTAAATGACTCAATAAATGTGATTCCATTTTAAGTTGCAATGACTCATGATCAATCATTAGAAAATTCCGTCAAATATTCATCCTGCCTTGGCTAAGGACTTCTGAGTCATGAATTATGAAAATATAGGCGATTCACTTATTCTGCCAGACAAGTGACGGATCCTTTATTAGCTATTCATTAACCTTTATACATGCCAATGTAACATCCAATGTATCCCCTTTGTGATTATCAAGCAATCAGAAGATACATCAAGATGAAACATGACGTGCATAAGGCTACTATGGTGTCTCAAGTCTAAGGACTAATCGTGTATTATCATAACATGGAATTTTTTATTTTGACAGACAACATCTCCAACTAAGAATTTTCAGTGGGCTTGTTCAGTGTACTTGTTCTATAATAAGCACCTGTATATATGCACTGGCCTTACTACACCGATGTCCATAGAGAGAGACATCCTCCTCATGAGAGCATGCATTGTATGGGTGAGTTTATTGGGCTATTCAATGTTCCATCTAAAAAAGTCCTCAACTCAAAACTAATTTAAGACCAAAGTCATAAGGGCATGTTCTATGATCATCGTCAAATGCACGACCATGATTTGAAAATTTATTTTATTAATATGATTTGAAAATGATCATTTAACAAATACAAGAGTATAATAGACGCCCAATATAATCAGCGTACCGGGCACTACGCTAACAACAAGAGCATTACACAACCCAAAGGCATCATGCAAAAAGAAAAGGTACTATAGGGACATGTAAATGTTGTTTTCTCTTGGTCTTCGGGGGCAATGAAAATTTGGTTATATCCTAAATAACCATCAAGAAAATAGTAATATTAGTACCCTGCCAGACGATCTAACATCTGGTGAATAAAGGAGAGGGGAAAATGATCCTTGCAAGTAGCTTTATTTAGTTTTCTATAATTAATACATACTCACCACCCAATCACAGTCCTAGTAGAAATAAGATTCTCATTCCTCACTACAACCCCATTTTTCGGAACAAATTGGACTGGACTAACCTACGAACTATCTAAAATAGCATAAATAATCCCTATCTTAAGCCGTTTTAGAACTTCAACTCACACAACTTCCTTCATAGCAGGATTTAGATGTCTGTGATATTTAATTAAAGGTTTAAACGAGTCTTCCATTAAAATATTATGCATGACTATGGAGGAACTAATGCCTTTCAAATCCAAAATAGACCATCCTAAAATAGATTTATATTTTCTCATGGCTCGCAACAATTTATCCAATTCTGAAGTAGATAAAGATGCAAAAAATATTACCGGATATGTGTCATTCTTACCCAAAAATAAATACCAGAGGTTTTCAAGAAGGTCCTTCAATTCTGGTGATACTTTTATCATCTTCTTAGTGGTTATATCATCCAATATTTCCAAAGAATGTTTGTTCTTCATTTGAACCTGCATTACATCAAGACAAAACACACAATATGTTAAATCCTCATCATCAACCAAATAATCATTACCTTGTTTCATGGAGCGAACAAGGCATCATTCCAAGGGGTATTTGGATGTGTGGTTGATGAAAAAAACTTGTTTGTGGAATATTTTGCAAACCGCAAGCGCACGGTGTCAAGTTTTAATACAATGGTGAGTTGAGTATCATATCTACAAGGATTGTAATAAAAAATTATAGCAAGTATTATAGTTCAAATAGTCCTAATTTTATCTATAAAATCAAGTGATGATTGGTAAACAAAGTAGAATAAAATAAAAATTGCAAAGATAAAACTAGAGTTCTTAGAAGTAATACAACAAACACCTTATGAACAAGAAATTCTAGAGAAATAACTCACTGAATTATCATCTATGTTCTTCCTTTCAAAACAAACTAATTCAAGTCAACAACACATGTAACTTAAGAATTCCTAAGCTAATCAATCCCCTCTCTTGAGTGTCGAATTGATTATGAGTTCTAATATAAATTTCAATATCTCCATAAAAACTCAAGAATAAAACTCTACAAAGGTTCAATGAATTCTTCTTCAAAACTTCAAAGGTTTCATAAGCTTCTCAACTCTATGATTCCTAGGTTATGTTATCTTCATGATCATGTATAATCTTCCCTCTCTCGAGTATCGAATCTCATACATCAAACACTCTCAATTAATGGCTAAATAATCAAGATGCAATACTAAACAAGATAAACAAGATGAATAACTTGAACTAATAATGTTTGGAATTCAAAACATAGGATCAAATAAGGTTACAACATCTTCTAGAAAGAAATGTTTAGTTTATCATGCATGAAAATAACATCAAGAAATATATAAGAAAGAGCATGAAAATTGTTCACCAATTTGTGAAATAGAAGAAACGGTTGAAGCTCACCTTGTCTCCAAGAATGGCTTACTTTTTCTCTCCAAGAATAGCTCTCTGTCCAGCAGCAAGCTCTCACTGTCCAACAGCCTTTTTTTATTTAAGAACAACTTCTCACGTCCAGAATACCTTTGGAGGCTCTTTTGGGTCCTTAAAATTAGATGGGAGAAGCCCTAAACAGGGTAAAAAACCCATTTTGCCCTTTTTATCCACATCACAATGCATAGGCGTTGACTGGACAGCCTGGTACAGCAAGGCACTGAACTTTATATCTTCAACATCTACAACCTCTTTAAACCTACTTCTGACCGCATTCTTGTCCGACCTAGTTTTTTGTGCCTTTATACGAATTATAACCCTATGCCTTGGATTTCCATATGCACTTGAATCAACTGAATATGACATATGTGGAAATAGTTATGCATGAAATACCATGATCTCTTGGATTTCTATTGGTTTAAAAATCAGTTCAAAACCATATTTTAGAAAAGAGTTATAATTGAAATACGAAAACTGCCATCAGAATTCAACAGATCTCTAAATCATGATGTGGGCATGAATTCAACAGATCTCTAAATCTTTTCCAGCATTGAAAGAAAGTTTCATTAGAATTTTGTGAAAAAAAATGGATTTGTCTTTTCAAAGTATTAGTTTTATGAGTTGAAAAGAACTTTTTCAAAAATTCAGCTTACATTTTTTGCCAAGTACCTACTGACCTAGGTTTTAAAGATTTAAACCAAGTTTTTACTTTATATTTTAAAGAAAAAAAAAATAATTTGAGCTTAAAGATCTCATTTGTACAAGTTTGATATTTAAAAGTGACACATACTTTATCAAATTCTTTCAGATATAAATAAAGGCTTTCAGAGTCTAAACCATAAAAATTAGGAAGTAAAGGGATCATACCAGGATTGAATTGAAAGTTATTTGCATTGAGAGAAAAAATGAAACAAGAAGAAGAAGAATTTTGAGGAGGTTGTAAGTAATAATGCATGGTACGCACCTTTTTCATCCTAGACACTTTTATTTTCAAGCATGGTGGATGGGTGTGGAGATGACTCAAATAAATTTTCAAATAAAGTTTCAGAATTATTTCTAACTAAACGACAAAAATTATGATTACAATATCATATAAACATATAACTGTAAAGAAAACAAACACACAATATTTACAAAGGGAAAATATTTACAAACCTAAATACTTACCTTGCCTTTCCCGGCAACGGCGCCAAAAAACTTGCTACAACTTTAAGGTTGCAAACTTAAGTACAGATTGTATCGAGTAATAAATTTTTTAGGAGTTCGAGGTAGATCTAAAGGGAAATTGTTTAAATTTTTCGGGTTTATAATTCTTAAAAGATGGGTTGAATGTAGTTTAGATTATTAAAAAAATTATGCTATAACTAAGAAATCTAAATAATAACAGTTATTGAGAATTAGGAATCCGCTTTTGAGTTTTGGATAGCGGAATGATTATTTATTATTCTTTACCTCTTTTAAATATCACTATTAGAATCCTTACAAAATGAAGGTTTTAATGGGAAGATGTTATCAAATAACTCATGTATTAAGGTAATCATTATATTATCTTACTATTTGCAAATTATTTTTCTTAACACCAATATTTATTTATGGAATCAAATATTTATGCACACCTTTGCCTACAACAAATCAAGGATTCACGTTAGAAATCAGTGTAGTTGAATCGTACGTCAAGCTAAATGAACCCAAATATTTGTTGTGTCATTGGTGATACAAAAATCAAGAATTTCCACTAAATAATAAGGGTTTTAACGCCAACACTTATTTATAAGATTAAATATTTATGCACACCTTTGTCTGCAAACAAATCAATGTTTCATATTAGTTGTCGGTGTTGTAAAATCGTATAATAAATTAAATGAACCCAAGTATTTGTTGTGTCATTGGTGATACTTAAATCAAGAATCAGTAATAACAAGAAGGGTTTTAACGTCAATATTTATTTATGGAATTAAATATTTTTGCATACTTTTGTCTACAATAAATCAAGGTTTCACATTAACAATTGGTATAATAGAATCGTATAATAAGCTAAATGAACCCAAGTATTTATTGTGTCATTGATGATAAATAAATCAAGAATCACTACAAAATAAGAAGGGTTTCAATAAAAAATTAAAACAATAATACAATACACCTAAACATTATGCACCTTTAAAACTATTCTTCTTCTTCTATCATTGAGCATGTATTGCTTAATCACCGCGAAGGCTCACTGCTGTTTTATCGTAAGTGATAGTTGAGATTACCCGAACATTATCTGGAGGAGAAGCTTGAATTGGGCACTTCCCATTACAATCATCTTTAGATAAACTTTCAAGTGCCCTTTCTTAGGGGATGTCAAGGCCACAGGAAGGCGGCTATCACTCTATGAAAGTCAAAAAAGAAATGAAAACTCTTTGGTACAAGGAGTATAAGTTCAAGAGAGAACTATTATGTTCTAACGAGGTACCCAGTTTACTGCTGGACTAGTGCAAGGTAGGATTACACTTTAAAAACCTTTAGAGAAAGAGAGTCCTAAGCTCATTAATTATCTTTCTCGTGTGTTGAATTGATTATGAGTCCCAATATAAATTTAATATCTCTATAAAAATTCAAGAATAAAACTCTACAAAAGTTAATGAATTCTTCTTCAAAACTTCAAAGGTTTGACAAGCTTCTCAACTCTATAATTCCTAGATTATGTTATCTTTACGATCACATATAATCTTTCCTCTCTCGAGTATCCAATATCATACATCTCAATTAATGGCCAAATAATAAAATGCAATACTAAACAAGATAACACAAACAAGATGA